>VZTG01008675.1:1779897-1927927 GCA_013397845.1 Melanocharis versteri | reverse complement strand
CTCGGCGCCCGCCCCGGCCCGGCAGCCCGGGAGGAAGCGGCTCGGAGGCGGAAGAATGTTTCCCCTTGGGTTTAGATGGCACTGGTCTGCAGCTCGCCCGCAGGTCGGGGCTGGCCCCATCCAGCCCAGCGCTCTCCGTGTGGCGTGGGCTTATTTTGGGAGCAAGCGGTCTGTTTTTTCCAGTGTGTTGGCGGTGGGAGGAATGTTTACAGGTAACATGTAGAGGTCGTTTCGTGCCATTTTTTTTACCCTTCTATTTTGCCGCCTACCTTTGTCAGCAGCATGTGTGTATTCTTGAGGACTAGTATGATTGTTTTGAGATGTATTTTAGGTAGTTTAGAAAAGCTTTTACATGTGGACTTGTCACCTGATACGTTAAGGACTGTAAGAATTGATTTTTCAGCCTACAAAACAGATAAGTGCATATGTCCGGCTCCAGTTTTTGCTAAACAGATGGTGTCTTTTCCTTAAACAGTGTCTTAAAAGACTGTTAGTTTATTTGATGACTGAAGAGGCTCTGTAGGCCTCTATATGTGGTCGTGTACCTTGCTTTACCGCTCTAAACTGTGCTCATGACTTTTGGATAGACCAGTCTGTTCTGAAGGGTAATTAACAAAGCAATAAACCCCAAGTAAGTGGGGGGTTTTTTTGTTGGTTTTTTTTTTTTGTGTGTGTGTGTCTGTTTTTGGTTTTTTTTGAGATTTATTTTAAGGGATGTGTGTAGACTGTTTGCTACACGCTTTTTCAGCCTAACTGGAGTCAGACTAAATGCAGTACCCTCGGTAGCAGTGTCTGATGATTTTCAGAAGTGACACAAGTTTTCAGTAGTAATCCAGACTGTAGGATGTTGATGTTCTTTGAAAGAAAGTGTTCTTAACTTGTGGGAACTTTAGATAGGCAGTCTAAGACTGGAATAAAAAGCATCTACGGCTTTTCAGAAAACCATTGTGTTTTAACGATTGAAGATTAGTGTTTGTTAGCTTTGAGTAATTACTGTATAGCAAACTAAAATCTCTCAATTTAAATTGGTAGTCTAGCTAGTTAATCTGGTAGAATTTTATACTGTTCCTTTAATGCATAGAGGTGAATGTGTGTACAAAAGATGGGAAAGGAAGTTAATATATATTCTGGAGTCTTTTAATGTGCAATAAATATCACTAGTTTGGAGGGATTTTTATTCAAGTTTTCCAGAAATGCTGAGTGTCTGGCTAGATCTTACTCACAAGATAGTGTCTACATGAATTTCAGGTAGTGTTTCCTTATTCCCTAAAATCTTTGTGCAGATAAGCTTTAAAAGAGAAGGATGTTTTTCACGTTGGTGGTGAGAAAGACTGGCTGTTAACAGGCACTGCAGAAATGCTCTTTTAAAAACTTAAGGATTCTGTGCCATGGCAGAGCTGTACTGTCACAGACCTGCCCACTGAACAATGCAGTGCATCTGTGTTCAGTCGTTTTTGAAGGTCAGGGGCCTTAATACTTGGCGATTTCCACTTTTTAAGAAAATAGCACCATGTCCTTATGTAAGTAGTGACGTTGGAGCATATAATCAGTTTCAACATTTGTATACATTTAAAACCAGTGCTTTTTATAGAACTGTCAAAATCTTTGCCATTTTTTTGTTTCATGGTGCTGTTCTTTATTTTGGGTATCTTTTTCAGGTATTTTTGTATGCTTTTTTATGAGGCTTTTGCTTCTTACTGTCTTTTTGTATTGACTAATTCAGATTACTTTCAAATTGTTGAAGTTTTTGGTGTTTTTTTTTCCTTTTTTTTTAAGGGATGTGTTTGTTTGTATCTGAGCTCTAAGACTTTGCATTTTGCCATGAAATATTATGAATACAATATTAATGTTGTAGGAAAGAGGTTCTTAGGAATAGTGAAAAATTACTTAAATATTGTCATGCTGGGAGATCTGTTTATTTATTTATTTGTGAAAGACTCAGTTTAAAGTGATTCAGTAATTTCAGTAAGAAGAGGTAGAAATTGGTGAAAATATGAATGCTTTAGGAAACTTATGGTGGGAGTGCTTTTGATGGGGTTTGTGTGGTGCCTTGCTGACTGGGTTCTTGTGCCTCCCTTGCTCCCTCCCTCATGAATGCAAGCTGAATTTAAGAAATAAACTCTTCTTTCCAAGGATATTTATTCTTTCTTATGACAAGTTCAGTTTAGTATGACAGTGTAAATCCCACTCTTCTAACTGTAAGATTACTAGTGGAACAACAAAGCTTCTGAAGATAATTTTAGTGATGAAGTACAACAAATAATATTAATTGCACCTGTAATACTTGTAGATTGATCTTATAGTATATGATAAATGCTTGGGGAACTGCTGGCTAACTAATACATCTTGGAAGCAGTTTTTAGCATTATTCCTGAATGTCATTGTTCCTAAAAGTCTTGGAGGAGTTAGTCTACTAGACTCACATTTTTTCATTAATGATTTGGAAGTAATATCAAAATTGTCATTAATAAAACTTGCAGACAAACAAGATGGTAGGTGCTAAGCAGGGAGGATGGAACTGTACAAGACCATCTAGAATTCATGTGAAATTATGCTGGTAAAGCAAGGCACACCTTAGTGCAGCTATATTCAAATTAGTGCTCTGAAGGTAAGGAACCTATGCATGGGATTGTATCCCAAAAGTTACTGACTGATGAACAAGCAGTTCAGCAGAAGTTCTCAGTATAATGCTTTGTTTAAAAATGTGTAAGAACAAGGGGATGATTTTTGGCTGAACATGTGGTAATGCTAATGATGAAGTTTTGTCTTTAAAAATTATTGTTAAATAGTAAAGAGTATGGGAAAGAATTAAAAATTATTTTAATAATGCCTTATGCTAAAAGGCCTGCAAAAACCCTGTTCACATTATCTGAAAGAGTGAGGAGTATCTTTTTCTTCCGCTACGTGAATATTTTAGTTCTGAAATCCAGTGCTTTATTCAGTTTATGCTTAACAAGATCCAGTGACTTGAAAGTGAAGTTGAATGGGATCAAATTGAAAAGCACAAGTGGTAAACGCTGAGGGTGAGTAATCATTGTAATGAAGGAAGGAGGGCGGTGGTGGATTATCCAGCTGTAGATGTTGGTGTTTGGAGTTCAGATATCTTTCTAGAGACCAAATGCAAGTTTTTTAATTCCACAAATGGATAACTAAGCGGTGTGTCAAATACACAGGTATAGAGGAGTGTAGACTGTGTTGGAGTGACTCTGATTCATATATATGAATTCTTCAGCAGGATTGGGAAGTGCATGGATGACCAAAGGGAGCTCTGGATGTAGGTCTCGCAGTGGACATGGCGTTGGTTGACCTGCAGTGTGATATGGTAGCTCCGTTATGAGGGGTGCAGAGCACCCTACGATGGCAGAGTAACGCTGGGCTCAGTAGTCCTTGCTGGTTTGTTTCCTTCTCCCAGTGTTTAGGTTTCTGGTGACATAACGGCAAGCTCTGCTTCCTTTTATACAGTGTAGCCCTGGTATGGGAATGCTGCTCTTGCTGATTATGTTTGTTATCCTCTGATTAAGTTATTTTAACAGACCAACAGACCTTCTGACTTTAAATTCCTTGGATCTTCTAAATAAGAGTGAATTCCTGACTCTTCTGTGGTAGATGATGATAGGTTTGGATGTTTTATTCTGAAATTCAAGGGGTGAGGAGGCAGAAGAGTCTTAGAAAATGGATTTTGCTTGTAATGCTCCTTTATATTTGAAAAATATTCTAGATGTGTGCCTAGTATGGCTCTAACTGGCAATGGTATTGCAGCTGCTGAGGGCTGCATCTCTTCCTAAATGGTAAGAACTATTACTGGGGAGGAAGATCTGGTTTGTTACTTCAGTGTAGTGCATTTACCAGTGTCAAGTGGTGTGGCATATATTTGAGAAAGATGCAAGTTACTGTTTATTACAGATGTCTCTTGGCATTAAAAAAGTCTTGTCCGAGAACAGTCTTCCTGCAAAGTTGAAAAGCAATTTTTAACAGTTATGGGCTCTGTTTGACAGGAGTTTTTCCAGATAGAAGCCATCATTCTTATCTTTGTTTCTCTCCTTGTGGTTCAAGTTGTAACTACCTAGGAAGTTAGAAGCATATATACTTGTATTCCTTGTTGGTGATTTGAAGAAAACAAATAAACCTACTGTGAATAGCTTTGCTCTAGTTTTTTCTGTTCAAAATTTCAGTGGAAGGCCCAACTTTACTGTCCAACTCCCTATTCTCTGTGGAGTTCTGTAGGTATTGTTGTGGTTTTACTGGGGTGCAGATTGTTCTTTATTGTCCTGTCCAGATACAGGAGTTACTGTGTTGTTTAGTCAGGATCACTCCAGAGACTAGTCTTGCATTTGCGAGCTCATTCAAAGATCAGGTATCGCTTATTATACTGCTTAAAAAGGACAACAGAACTGTGAAGTCTCAGACAAATTAGCATGCTAGATATTCAAGGTTAAGCTATGCTTTGTGTATCTTGGGTAGCTTCAGAGATTGAGGCTGGAGACAACTGCAGATCTAATCCAACCTTATATTGTAGGCTGAAATTTTTTTAACTAAATTGTTTTGTTGCCAGAATACTAATTATAAAGTAAAAAAGAAAATAAAAGATTACAGTAATAGGTCATATTGCATAGCTGGTAAAGTTGCCCTCAAATTTAATTAGTCTGTTTAAGACTTAAACATGTTTCTAGTCTGAATTTAATTTATTTCTGTTCATTACATCTTGTGAGATATCTATCCAAATATAGGTCTGTCTGTATCTATTTCATATGCTGATGATTATCAAATCCCTACACTACTGTTATGGTCTGCAGTCCTCCTGACGCTTTTGAGTCTCGTGTTCATTCATTCTTTCAGTGTTTTCCTGGGTTTGCTCTCAGTGCAGTAGCTGTTGCTGGAACTTGGGAACAGAGCACTATTCTGGCAGTCACACAATTGTGGCAGTAAACACCCTCTAGATGCCCCATCCCTGGAAGTCTTCAAGGCTAGGCTGGATGGGGCTCTGAGCTCTTGTGAAAGGTGTCCTTGCTCATGGCAGAGGCGTTGGAACTAGATGGACTTCAAGGTCCCTTCCAACCCAGGCCATCCTATGATTCCTACTCATCATTCCCCATACAAATATTTGTACTAGTCTTGTTGGGAACTGTGTCACACTGGAAACTTGTACCCAGATAATGACCATCCGTTCAAGGTAATTTCTAGGATGGGTCTGTATTTTAGATAGGACTTGCTTTTGTTGATATTTGAAAAACCCTAATTTTGTCCTGTCCCAACATTCCCCAAGTTGTGTCAGAGAGTATTAGTTATTCCACTTTGCCTTTCTCCACACTCCCCGCCCTCCCCTCCCAGTAAGAATTACCTCTAACTGTTGTTTACTTCCGGGTTGCATACAATGCTGAAATAGGGTGGGTCAAGATACAGTCTCTGAAGGATGCTTAGTGTTTTCATATTGGCACTTTTCTGGGGGTTTAAAAATGGGGGTTACTGAAAAGACCAAAATGGGGATTTTTTTGGAGCATATTCCTTAACTAGGAGAGCATGTATAATAGTCACAAAGTAAATCTTAAGAATAAAGCTTGCTCACCTGTAGTTTTTAATACATGCAAGGTAGACCACATAAACTTTCTTTATATTCTAATTTCCTAATCAAAATATCAGACACTACTAACCCAAACACTTTGGACATTAACTGTTCAACCACTGCTACTAATTTATCAAATGAAAGTGACAGGTTTAATTCCCTGTGAAGCCATGGTACTAGTCTTTGCTAGTCTGCTATATTATTAGTATTTGCTTTTTTGTCAGTTCTGTACCAAAACCTAGAAAAGCCAGCAATAACTTAGAATGGTAACTGTTTATAACCCATGCCATCTTGTATCCGGACTGCAGGAGTTTCTTCTGCCTTAATGAAAAGCAATATTCACATCTTTTGGACTGTATATGGTTGACCCAAACAACCCGTATTTTACAGAAGTTTAATACTTGTTGTTATATAGAAAGCATTTTATTGTGGCAATTTAAATTTTCTGGCCAGACTTTTTGTTCTGCACTTGCCCAACATTTTCAGATTTTGTGGGTTTGTGTTTTTATTGACAGTTCTATCATTCTTACTTTGTAATCTTGACTACTTTTGTTACTTTCTTTTATTGCTAGGGTGGTGCTTGCCCTTCCAGGGATAGGGATGTATTGTATCCTTTTGGTAGCATTTCAGTTTTTCGTGTTTTTCTAATTTATCATGATCATTGCCAATGCTTCTTTTGCCATTCTTACAAGATTTTTTTTTTAGAGTTGTTCTCACTGCCTTTGTAAACGGTGCAGTTTTTCACCACTCTGGTCTTTTTCTCAATGGTAAAATTGTGGCTTCTTGGGCATCTGGTAAAACTCTTGAACTAGTTTTCAACTATTTACAGGTTTTGTTCTACATATTTTCTTCTGATTTAGGCAGGAATTGATTTTAAAGTTAAAAATTTGTTTTCAGACAGGCCCTCTTAATGCATAAGTGATAAATGTCTGGTTTGACCCGAATTTGTGTTTATTCAGTTTGCCTTTACTTATTAAGCAAATGCCTTATTTCGCTCAGATTTCACAGATTAGTCTTTGTTTGAGTGCTTTGTTTCACAGTGCTTGTTTCACTGTGTTTGCCTGTTTGCTTAGGAAAGTAATGAGACTTTATGAATGTGGAAGAAAGTTTACAGAATTAAGGAGGAAAATGTTTGTTTGCGGTTTGGTTTAAAACTGAACAATATTGCCATTGGTACTGACATGTTTAGATAGGAGCAGCCTCAGTAATTGACATTTCAGCACGCACACTGTCCTCTGTGGCTTTTCAAAGACAGTATGAGATAAAGATTTGACTTTCATGGTATCCTTCTAGTTGAGAGAAACGCTGGGGTATATTACAAATGAGACTGTGGAGCAAAGTAGAAGGCTTTTTCTGAAGTCAAAGGGAGTCTGGCTGAATTGAAGCCTTGGGCCTGTCATGCGCAGTATGTGGTGTAACATTAGACTACAATTTGTCTTGTGCAATTTTGAAATCTAGTCGTTTCTTCCTACACTTGTAGGATGCCCTGAGGTATGTAGAAGTGTTTCCGTGATTCCCCCATAAGGGAGGAGGTACCAAAAATGGAGGGTAGTGGGAATGCTGTGGTCAGAGCTTGGAAAGCTGCTCAAGATCAGGAGAAGATGACTCAAGAAGGAGGGAGCACAGTAGCAAGAGAGGAGGGAGGACACCAGTGTGCTCTGAGAACACTTGCATTGCTGGCTCTGAAGGACGTGATTTTTATGCTTGAGTTTAAGCAGGTCTCAAGCCGTGGTGGAGCCCAGACACAGCTCCTCTCGCTCTTGCGATTATGTGGCCAGGAGGTGACTTGGGGTGGTACTTGCTTGGTGAGTCTGTGACCTGATCTGACACCATTACTGTGCTGTTGTGAGAATGGGTAAGAGGTAATGGAGAAGGTGTAGCCAGAACCAGGAGTGTGATCACCTGCCTGATTGCAGGTCACTTACAGCTTGTCTTAAGCTAAATATGATTTAGATGCTTCCAGCTGCACTCACATGCCAGTGATGCTTGTCTGGTCCCAGGATGAGCCAGTTTGGGGAAGTAAATCAGTAGAAAATGCGTCCAGTAAAAAAACGGCTGTGAATAGGTTTCTGCCGGTTTGCTAAGCCTACTCATGGGAGGATCAAGTGCACTAAAGTACTGACAGAAGGTAGATGGTGCGCTGGCAGTCCTGGTTTGAAAAGTGAGGAGTTGGAGAGAATGGGACTGTTCCTAAGTGTTAGACCATGGATTCACTGCGCTGTTTCATTTGCTGCAGAAGATTGACTATTAGCATGACTAGTTGTGGTGGGTTAACCAGTCTGTGTTTATTGTAAATGGGAATGGGAGTTTGCTCTGCTGGCTGTTGATATGGGCTCCATTGGCTGCTGAAAAGTTGAGATGGGAATGGTGAATTGAAATTTTTTGTAGGGATTGAGCACAACTTGTACTACTTTTTTTTCTGTATCTGCCAAGGAGAAAAGAGCGTCTGTAGCTAGGCTGACTGCTTGTTCTGTCATGTGCACTTGTTGGTGATCTAATTCTTGATGAATGGAAAAAACATTTACCTTTGAAAAAGACTTAATATCCTTTTCTGTGAATTTTAAAAAGAGGACTGTTTTTTCTCCAAGTGGCTGAGTATCACCATTGAGCTAGATGCATACTTGGGTGCATTTTTGAAGTTCAGCACTTCAAAAGAGTGAAATATGTAAGTGGTTTTACATTAATCTCATGACTGACTCTTAATGCTAGGTCTTTCAGGGATTTTTTTTTTTTACATTGATAGCTCCATAAGTGCATGTATTGTGAGACCTAGACCTGTGTAAATCACTTGGAAAAAGAATAGTTTCATTTTTATCAAAGTCCTGAGATTTTTGGCTAAGAACACAATGCAACATTCCTTGAAAAGAAAGCCAGAAGGATAAATGTACATGTTAATGTAAGTTGCTGGCTAAACAAAAGCTTTATAGTGAGCTTTACACCATAGCATTTTAAGCTCTTAATTTTTTTAACCTTTACAAATGCTAGTAAATGTACCTCTTTTAAATAGCGCTTGCTTTTGATGCTGTGTGTGCAAATACAAAGCCTCTTGGAAAGCCTATTTGTGAAGCTATGGCTTCCTAAAGTAAAATACTGTTCAATTTAGGAGCATCTTCGAGGAAATTACTAGAAAACAGTTGACTGGTTGTGGCTACTTGTTTTGAAGAAACAAAACTTCTTCATTATCAGCTGTGCTTTAAATCAGATGAGCTCTGACCTCTGCATAGAGTGGTTGGATTAAGGGCTCTAGTTGAGCATCTCTAACTCGTTATGTAAAAAATTAGATCTATGTTGGAGAGTATGCAGGATTATGCTCTCTGTGTGATGCCTGACTTGCATGTGGGTGGAAATCTGTAGCAGCAAAAGGACCATTTTATGGTGTTTGAGGTGAGGCTTTTCTCAATCTATTTCATCACTTTTTGAAGAAAGCATTGTCAACTTAAACTATAGATTGGTTAAAAAAATTGAGTTTTAGACACAGATTTCCATTGTTTATATATTCTATAATTAGCTTCTCTGGGGATTTTCGTAAATGCATCTTTTGTTTTAGTGTGTCAAGAAACTGTGCAATTAGACCAAAATTGTAGGAGGTAAACCGAACAGACTTCACAAAATGCAGTAAAATGTAAGAAGTAATGGAAAACAGTAACAGAAATACCATTGAATGGAAGTTTGTTTTATCATGTCATACTCATTCTGTGTAATTTAGTGCTGTAGTAGGGGCAGGGAGAATCCTAGTGTTAATGGTTAAGGATCAAAGTAAGGCAAGTCTGATGGTATATATTTGCAAGCCAAACACTGAATTTTTTTTTTTTTTTAAAAATGCATAATTTGATCCGTTAATAAAAAAAGTGGTATGGCATTCTTTTTTTTTTTTTTTTTGGCATTGAGAATGTAGTCTGGTTTAGGTGGAAATTTTCTAGCGCGGATTAGCTAAACTGAAGGTGTATATGAATCATCCTGGTCCAAACAATCTAACAGCTCATGGCTGCTGAACACTGGCTCCTCAAAGTTATGAACCTACATAGCCCTAGAGATTTCCTAACTTTCTGGGCTAGGTCTTTCTGTGAATATGAGAAGGATCAGACTGTTCCTACTTGATGACAGTCAACAGTTAGATTAGCTGTTGCAGCAGTAAATGTTGGGAGAAACTGGTTTCTAGAGAAGAAAAAGCTACTCTTGTTATGCCTGTAAACAATTAACTGTGTTTCTCTCTAAAACTAAGACATTTTGGCCTCTGTTTCTGTGACTTTGTGTGTTGCAGAATTAGTTGAAAGGGTAGGGGAAGGAAAGCTACCATAAACTTTAGAAGAGGATCTTTCATTAAAAATGTATAAATACCAACAGTATCTCTTTTTTGTTTTTGTTGTTTGTGTTTGATTGATTTGCTTGTATCTATTTTGTGAGCATTTTTCTATTAATGTTAGTTCATGAGTGACTAGTCTTTGTGTGTATAAATGAATGTGGGTGTTTATAATATGCAAATAAGTATATCAAAATTTGTCTGTATAGATTCTTGCACCTTTTTAAAAGTAGGAGGAAAACTGGGAGAGCAAACTAAAAAGCAGTATAATGTAGTAAATGAAGAACGGAGAAATTGAACATCCAAATATGGGGGAAGGAATTCTTTAATACTAACCTCCAGTAGTCCCTGCTGAATGTAACATACATACGTGAGGATTATTATTTAGCTTCCTTGAAGCAGTTGCAGTCACTTCCAATTTTATTATGATTCTCTGACTGCAGCCAGACGTGAAAGTAGTGTAGTCATCAATTAAAAAAGAAATTATTTTGTTTCTATTAAGAAACAGAGGCAATAGTATACAATATTTTATGAGAGGTAATACTTCTATTTTGAAGTTTTTATTTAAAAACTTGTTACTATTTTCTCTTTAAGTCTCAATTATCTTGGTCACCATTCAGAATTTGAGTGTCTGATTTTGATCATGGTATCGCTTCCTTGCAGCAACATTGCATAACGTTAAAGGAAAAGCAGTCCTAGCCATCTGTTAATGCCTACCAGAGCTATGTGTGGCAGCTGTAAGCAGCAGTTCTTTCCTCCCTTCCTTATGTCCAAGCAGGCATATTGACCTTTTCATATCCTCCTGCTATGTACAATTGTGAATGGTGAAATTGCTATCTCAGAATAATTCAGTCTTGGTCGTGTTATTCTTTCTTGCATAACTTCTTTTTCTTTTTCTGTAAATACTATTCTCAGAATCCTTCTTAAGATTGTTTCATTTAGGCTTTTTTTTTTGGAAAAGATTAAAAGCTTTGAGTATTGAGGGGAAATGAACATAACTTTACTTGTGCGTTTGGTTATTAGGTGGACTGGTTGGGAGTGCCGATATTAGCAGAGCTTCCAAGAATAAACATTTTTCCCCCCTCCTCTTCCCTGCACTTCATGCTTCTTCCTTTGGAGTTATATTTCATATTTTGCATTATCTTCTCTTTCCCCATCTTACTGATTTTGTTTTCCAGAGGAGGTTCCCTTTTTTTTCTCTGTGTTGTTTCTTTTTTCACCAAAACATGTCTTTTTTTGTTGTTGTTTTTAAAGCATTATTCTCTTTTGTAGTTTTTTTTTTCCTACAGTGTGTTACTTGCGCATCTGTGCAAGAAGTCTGCACATTTTGTGACTAATGCGTAATGACAAAATAGTCACAGATGCATATGAGTGATTAGGGCCTTGTCAAAGGATAGCCACTGAAGTGGGAAACTCATCTAGAAGAAGTGATCCTTGGTAGGAATGGGGGAACCAAATATCATTCTTATAGATAAGCAAAATTTGTCTTTCTTGCAACCTTTTAAGCCAGCCAGCTCTAGCAATTTCTAAGCAGAATAATTTTCTTCAACCTGTCAGCCCAGCTTCTTGGATATTTAGAAGCTGTAGTGTGTTGTTCCATGATTTCTTAGTCAAATTAACAATTAGCAGCTGCAGAAGTGTTTCTGCTATCTTCTGTTGACTTGCTTTCCCTCTGGAGCCTTTGTTTTCATAGGAGAAACAGATTCAGCTCGCTGTTCTACTAAAAGATTGGGTTTTTTCTGTTTCTTGTCGATTCCCCCTGCCCCTTTCCTGTAATGAGTGGAGTGGATGTGGTGTGACCACAACTCCAAGTACCAAAGCTGGCTTGAGTTAGGCAGCAGGAGCATGGAACCAAGAGCAGTGGGCAAGAGTGGGCAGAAATGACCTTTCTCTTTTAGCAAAGGTAATAACTTTGGCTCAAGTCCTGCTTGGAGATGGCTCCTTGAAACAGGCTGAAATAACTAGAGACTAGTGTTTGCAACTTGTGTATTTTAAATCAGTGACATCAGGCCCCTCCTCTGTTACCTTCTTATTAGTTTTCCTGACTCTCAGCTGGGGAAGAGCCATTGTCACTAAAGATCAAAATAGCGAAAAACAAATGCACTTGGGTTTCAATTAGCTTTTCATCTTTTAACTGGCTGTTAGGGTTTTTTAACAGTGGATCATAATTGAAAAATTAAATTCTCCTGGAATAAATATTTTCATCAGAAAAGGAAAAATATTTTAGCACTTGGGAAATGTTGTTGAAGCCATTTGTGAACGCCGTTTTACTCTAGGCTCAAAATGTTATGTTGCTACTTTATTATCAATCTGTCATATCATATGTTTTAAAAAGTCATAGTAGTTTCAAGAATTTAAAGTATATTCCTAAAATTTGTGTGAGGGTGTATGAATTTAGGGGAGGTTCATTTTTTTATGTGGGAACTTAAAAGCCTAAACTCATTGTTTTTCACTTTTTATACTTGTTTCTGTTCCTTTAATAGTGGGAGGCAGGTAATCTAGATCATTATAGGATTTAAAAGTTGACCTTTCTGTTCTGTCCAGCAAATTTGAGGAAGTAATTCCTGTTTTGTGTGTTACTGTTTTTTGTTAACTCTGAAAAGAGATACTGTGTAAATGTCCTAGGTGTGATTTCTTTCTGGCGTAGCTGCTGGTGTAGAATGACCCACACTGGGCAAATTCCTGCGATGTAGCACCACTGCAGTTGGTTCTGCTGGGGCTGAGCAGGCTGTGTGATGCCTGGGCAGAGGGAGCTTTGTTCAGGCAGCCTGCTGTCCACTTAGAGACGTGCCGGGGTGTGTTCAACAATATCTGAAACCATTGTCTGTGGTAGCTATATGTATAAAAAGAGATTGTGTTTAATATCGCCAGGTTTTTAAATGGCAGTCTTTTAAATTGCTATGCTAAACATTTAGAAATGGGAGCAGATACCTGGTTTGCATTCACTCATTGCAGGTCTTGTAATGGTCTCCTACTCCATGCTGTCAGTTGTTTTCCTGTTATTGGTAACTTGCCCAGTTAGTGGCGTAAGCCTATGTTGCATTTTCTCAGTATTTGTCTTTGATTATTTGTTTCTAAATCATTCTTTCTAGAATAATTAGGAAAAACTACTCTTTGGCATTTATATTCCGGTGCTCTAGCCCTGAACATCAGGAATTTCAGAACCCTGAAATAATTATTATCAGTTCCTAGCTTCTACTTTGCTTCTTTTATTTTTGCCTTGTCAGGGAGGCGTAATGTGTAACAGCATTATTTGCACTGACTTGGTCCTAATCACCTATCACCAGGTGAATCAAGTATTACTGTGATTCACAAAATCCAGGTTTTCTTTTCTCCTGATTCCTGGTAGCTTTTTGACTTAGGAACCCAGAGGTTACTCTGCAGATTACCGTCTTAAACTAGGCACTCATAAAGCTGGGTAAGAGTTACCCCCATAGAATGGCACTTGTAGTAGCCAGCATGCTACTGTCAAGTTGCGTAGATAATAACGAGTGATAAATTTTGAGTCTAAGATTGTGAATCTGTGTCCAGGCTACAGAGAATTGGCTGTATTGGCTGAGAATTCAGATTTTATGTGCTTTCCTGTGATTTAGTGTTAAAGATTTACTTCCAAAATGAGCAGTGTCTGCATATTCTTCTCAGGCACATCTAAAGTCATCTTTTTTTTCTACAGTTTACGCTGTGGAAGACTCCATGGTATGATTTTGGAGGCTGTGATATTCATAAAACTTTGGGGATTTTAGGAATTGTTTCAACTATTCCTAAATGTAAAATATGAACTCAACTCTCTTAATAAATTATGAAACATAGGGTTCACTTTAAGTTTATATTTGTTGTGAGTCTTTATATTAAACAAATGGATTGTAGCTGCTCATATTTGTACTGGGGGAAAAAAGGGACAACTGTTTTTTGCTTACTCATGTGTCGTGCATCACCTGCGATCACCTCAAATGTTTTTTCACTTCAGCTATTTTGCCTTAATGTATCCTGAAACTTTCAAATTCTGTTAAAAAGAGTAGTTCAGAGAGACTATCAGTACAAAAGGAATATATATTTTTTAAAGTTAAAGGTACTGTAATTAGCTTTAAGTTGTAGGAAAACTAGTATAGCAGGAGCTAATGTAACCTCTAATTTTTTTGAATTTACATGGTTATTGGTCAATACCTAAGGTTTTGTTGTATTCCCATAAACCTTTTTGTGAAAACATTAGTATCATAAGACTGTGATTTTATGGTTACTCGAGGCTGACATAAATGTACACTGCTTGGGAATGCTCTCTTGACTGGCTAGTGTAGGCTCAAGGGAAGAGAAACCTGGTTTGTGTGCTTGAAGTGGTCAGGAAAGTGCAGATTAGTAAAAACAGTGTTCTGTGGTACACTAATATGTGACTGAAAAACAGCCAGAGTTTCTCAGTTTGTTTTTAGTAATTGTTAAATGAGAGACTTTTTCCCTTCCAGTAGCTGTGGGAGGCTAAAAATATATCAAACTACTGTCTCCTCATCAAGATGCTCCAGGACAGTGAATGTTTTTTTGTTCAGGTCTCTGCCTACTAATCATTTTAGCTTGTCAGGGTCTGAGCATTACAATTTGGTAACACTGCTGCAGTTGTGTGGTGTAATAATGGGTTAACAGAGATAGTATAAATCCTGCTTTTTTCCTAATATGATAGAAAAGAAAAAAATCTTGTGGGACAAAATAATGAATATACCCATTTCTTATATTTTCCTTCTTTTTTAAATTGTAATGATATCTGTTATCTTTTCCAGCTTCTTTTACTTCAGATAACACTGGCTTACTAGTAGCTGGGGAAAAAAAGGTTTAGTTAAGCTGTTGCCTTCTTCAGATACAAAGCAAAGCTATGTTTCTGAATTGTAAGAGGGTTGGTTGTAACATACGATTTGGATGACAGCAGATGCCCTGTTACATTTTTAGGTTGTCTGTCCTGTAGAGATGGCAACAGAGCAACCTTCCTGCTGGGCTGGCAATGCTTAATGGGTTCATCTAGGTAATTTTTCAGGCTTGGAAAGAAAAATTAAATGCTGCAGAATAACATTGTGGTCAAAAAAAAGGTATAATCTGCTGATCACTTAGGTACTGTGTGAAATGGAAAAATTTGGTTTCTTTGGAGAAAAGTCATGCATAAGATTAAGTCTATTTTGAAAATGAAGACTTGCTGCTCTAGTCATCAGTGTTAACTGTGTTGTGGTTTTAAAGCTTTAAATGCTTCAATTTCTTGAAAGATTTTTTTAGTGTATGAATTTTCATAATTTTTCTAGCTATATGAGTTACTATATTAATTTAGTGCAACAAAATGTACTTAATACAAACATGCTCAACTGAAGTTACTCAGTTTTTAAACAAATACTGAGAGTTTTCAGATTTGCAACTGGACTAATTTCTTCTTAGTTTACTTTGAAGTGACAGCTGAAGTTTTTAGACTTTTGCCTAAGTGGTACTTCAGCATGTTGAAATCTGGAAATACCTAAAATGTGGGTTTCAGACTTAAATATTTTTTTCCTCTTTAAAAGAGATAGCTAATGTATGTAATAGTTTTAGAATAGAAATAGTTACTTTAAAATAACAACCAAGGTGAATAGCATCTGAGGGTCAGAGGGCAGTTCACTTAAACTCCCATCCAGTCAGTGGAGAGCTGGTTAATGTCCCAGGAAGCAAGAAAACACTTTGGCTCACTAGCCACAACTGGGCACAGTAAGAAGTTATTTCTCATTGTGCCCAACAGCTCCTTTTGCAGAAATTACTGCCCAGCTGAGAGAATGTGAGAAATAGGAAGGCCTGCTCCTGCTGGCAATGGGAACTCTCCTTAGCCCTAATAGATCTCTTAGTCCGTTAAGCTAACAGGGCAGCATATGCCTCTAGGGAGAGGTAGCAGTGGAGATTTGTGACTGTGAATCATTGCTAAGGTTTGGCGCACTACATGATCATTGTCTTGATTCATTTATCTTTATTTAAAAAAGATTAAAAATCTGTCTAATATAATAGTGAACAAGTTGATTGCTCATTGGAATAACTAAATGGAAGTTGGAGCTGTTTGAGTAAACACCTTTCATAAGGTGTTTAAAAGTTTTTCCAGGTTTAGATTAAAGACAAAAATTCCTCTCAGGGAAGTATATGTTGGGGCAAACTGACTGAAAGTAAATAATACATTTTAGTGGAATCAACTGAAATGCATTTTTAAAACTTGCAGAGAACTTGCTCCTTTTTTTTTTGCTTTTTTACCCATGTTGCAGTTTTCATGCTTTTTTATGTAGCTATGCTGAATTGCGTGTCTGATGCACAGAGGCAATCAGCTATAGTATCTGTAACACATAGAAAATTGTCCAGAAGATGTATAAAATTAATTGTTCAATTTCAGCTTGCTGAGCTTTCATGTGTTTGTAAAGAAAAATGGTGTGTTGCTGCCCTAGTGATCTGTTAATATAGGGTTTGTATATAGATTCCACGGAGGGAAGCACTGAGCCTGGAAGTGTTGCCTTCCATCAACAGAATTAAGACAGGGAGCTGTATCTGCCGAAGAACATGTTATGGTCATGCCATTTACTTTTGAGACCCACAGCTTGAACATCCACAGATAACCTCTGCTATTTGAAATGCTACGTTTATTTGTAGTAACAGAGTGAGACTTTGTCAGTTTATGGCAAATAGTTTTTCTAGCTGTGTTACGTTGCATTTGTAAAAGCAAAGTAAAGCAAAACAAAAAATGAAAACCCAAACCCAATACTAGCCGAAGAAATTGGTTCTTAGTTTTTGGTAGCATTCTGTAAAAATACCTATTGTAGGATTTGGCAGAGCCCTGTGATTGCAAGTCATGTTTTCTATAAAGTGTTTGAAAACTATACTGGGGAATATGGTGGCCCGCTTTCTAAAATGTAGAAATGTACCCCTGTTACATTTAGGTAGCTTTAGAGTACATTGAACTGGGTACTGGTTTTCGTTTTGATTATAAAATTAATTTTTTTTTCTCAGAAACTTGCTGATTTGGGTGTTCTAAAAGCAAGTTTGTCTTTTTTAGGAAATAAAACCTCAAAGCCATTACAACCATGGATACAGTGAATCTCTTGGACGGAAAAGCCACATTGATGATTACAGCACTTGGGACATTGTCAAAGCCACACAGTAAGTTCATTTTTCAATGTTAGATTTGTCTGTGTCTGTATCAGTTAGAAACAGTAAAATGGGTTGTTCTATTTGTGTAAAGCTGAAGGTGTGTTTCCATCCAGTAGTGGAAGACTTCAGAAGTAACCTCTACAGCATTACTGTTATGACAAATTTATGATCATTGTATTAAAAAATATGGGAGGAGTTGTTGTAAGTTGTAAATGTAGGTGGTTGCTGGACAGATTGTTGGAAGAGAGAATGGTACTGATATTTATTTTCTGCAGGTGATGATTAGGAGGTAAGCAGGCAACATTTATATGCAAACACAAGGGTTTGCTTAATTTACAGGTTAGAAAGAATGTGTCTCTAACTTTCATTATCTCTAATTGTACAGTCTCAGTCCTACTATGAAACTGAGTTTAGTACTGAAGGAGGATTGTAGGAGTAAACTGAGTGCAGATTTAATTGCCCTCCTAATGCAGATGTATTATACACATTTGTTTGTTCCACAGTCCTGTAGCAGATACTGATTCAAAAGACTTTCTGGAGAGCTGTTGTGACAGTATTCTTTAGTTTGCTACTGTTTGCCCTTCATAAACCATCACCACCATCACTTCTTCAATGAGCTGAGATAGTTCTGTAAGATTTTTATTTTTATTATTGTATTGTTAATTTGAATGTTTAAACCATTATGTCTGTTGCAGAGTAATTTGCCTTTTTCTTCTTAAGAGAAAATTTTTCTTGCATTTTTTTCCTAAAAAAAAACCACCTCCCTGAACTGAAAGCAGCTTTGCAGCTCTGCATGTGACACAGGCCCAGTTTAGGCATAGGAAGTATGTACTTTCCTTCACTTTTTGTTTTGAGTTGTAAGGAGTTTAGCTTCCTGAAACAGATGTCTGACTCTGCTATTGTTGCTCTAAATACTTTAATGATAGCACTGCAACCTATAATACCCACATTAGGGTATTTTTAGAAATTAAAATATTGGCACAATATCAAGCTAGCTGCTTCTTATAAAAGTATGGAAGTGTGTTTGACAGCAGAAGTGGTTTTACGAGTTACCTACTTCTATTCTTATGCTCATTGCATATTTGAAAATCTAAAATACCTTTGTCCCTGTTAACCCTCAGATTCAGGCTGATCTGTGCTTTCAGCTGAGTTGTTACAGTTCTTTTCCGGTCTCCTCATACAAGAACCAACAGGTCTGAGCTGGCATCTCACCACAAGGGCTGCAGTTTCATATTGTAGCCCTAATGGTTAATATTGCAGGGAAAGGGGACTGTCAACAGGATCAAGTTGTGGTATCCAGGCAGCACTTCCCCTGCCTAGAAGGAGAATTCACAGAATCACTGAATAAACTAGGTTGGAAAAGATCTTTGAGATCAAGTCCAACCTGTGACCCAACATTATCTTATCAGCTAAACCATGGCACTGAGTGCCTTATCAAGGCTTTTTTAGACACCTCCAGGGATGATGTCTCAACAACCTCCCTGTGCAGACCATTCCAATGCTGAACCACTCTTTCTGTAAAGAATTTTTTTCTAATATCTAGCCTAAACTTCCCCTGGCACAGCTTGACGCTGTGTCCTCTCGGACACATCTTTATTTAAGCATTTACTAGGTTTTGAAGGCCGTGTTATAAAAAATGTCTGTCATAAAGGGAAATATCTCTGAAATTTAAGGTAGAAATTTAAGGTAGAAAATAGGTAGAAAATAAACCCACCAAAGGTAGAAAATAAATCCACCAAATATCATGAGACTTGCAGTAAAATAAATAATGCTGCTGATATATTAATTCAGTGTTCTTGAAAAGACACACTTTTTCTACTAAAATGGTGTAGCTATTTGCATTTATAGAAGCATAACCTATCACATCTATGTAGAAAAATAGGTGATCTTATCCTCTACCCTTTGTCCTCAAAAATTAATATTCACTGAGATTAAAGTATCTGCTGATTTTCCTTACATTAGCACTGAACTAAAAAGTAAGTAAGATGCCACAGATTTTTTTTTTTTTTAAAAGGGCCACTCATCAGTCTCCTAGAACTCTTCTCCCAGGCAGGTCAATAAGTTTAAGTAAGATGTAGCAAAATATAATAAGAATTGTTTTCAGTCTCTTGGTTTGGGTGGGGTTTTTTCCCAAGTCCAGTTTCTCCTGGAAAAAATAATTAGTTATGCTATTGTTCCAATATACATGAAAATTGAGAGCATAGTTCCTTAAGCCTTAAAGATGATGGTGAGAAAAATGGGATAAAAGCATTTAAAACTCATCTATGTTTCATATATGCTATTTGAGTGTAGAATTCTATTTTGCCATGTTTTTATTGACACTAGATTACAGAGAAATAAAATAATGTCAGTAAAATCCTCTGCTCGATTTTATTTTTCAGGAAGGAAAAGTAAGAACTTGCAAACTCCTCACATTTTTCAATAAGTATTTGTATGTTGCTTCATATCTTATTGGACTGTTTCAATGCTTTATCTTCTTAATCTGTAGATTGGTCACTAATTAAATTAACAGGCTCACATGGTATGAGCTACAAATATAATAATTTCCTAGAATCACATCAAGTTTTTGTATAGAAAACAGTGGTTTGGCTAATTGAAAAGAGTTTCTTGGTATTTGTATTTTTTATCCATTATGCTCCTCATAAGGACCCTAGGCCCTGAGGGCCCTAGGCATGTTCTGTATCAAAAATAGTCACTCTCTGTTTCTTATTTTGCAGAAATTTTTGCTGGAGTAAAAATCATAGTGTTTGGTTTTAGTACCTATTCATACAAAGAGCACTTATCACTGACTTTGTTGTAAACATGTCCAAGAGCATCCAGATAGCTTTGAAAGAAGCACTATCTTGGCCCTTCATGTTGCAGATGTTAGAATGTGTGTCTAATTTTTTGCCATCTTACATTTGGTTATAGCAAAGTTGTTTGATCCATAGAAAGTCTCCACTGTGTTTCTGAAAGGAGAAGCAGGCCACTCATCTGTATTTGAAAAACTATTTTCAAAGGAATAGTAAAAAAATCATCCATGCTTGCCTTTGGTTTTGTTCCTCTGTGATATTCTGAGTTCTCACTGGAGCTCCAGGGAGAGAATGAAGTCTTGTTTAAAACAAACAAACAAACAAAAACCAGAACTGTCATAAGTGATTTAAAAGTGAAATTTAATGGTGATACATTGGGTATGTTTATTTCTATTGTTTGGCAGCAGTAGCCCTCTGTCATCCAAGGCAGGACTCGTAACTTTTAATATGATGTCCTGGGAAGCATCCTGTGTTAAGATGGCAAAGTTGCTGCCTTTTTGTTTTAAATCTTTTAAGCTGAGAAGTAGCTGAAGTTCACGGGAAGAGAAGCATGGGATGGGCTGTTACTAGGAGAACAAAATCTGAGACACATAAATCTCCTTGCATTGTGTTCTTCCGGTTCTGTTGAGAGTGAATAGACACTTTTGGCTTGTAGGGAGTTTGATCAAATTCCAGCTTTACTGAAAGTAAGTTAAATGACCATTATGAACATGGGTATTAAACATTAATGGTATTAATAAGTGCTTTTGTGACATCTGGAAGATTGATTCCTTGTGCTCAAGTGTTATGATTTCATTATCACAAGATTAACTTTTCTGTTAAGTTTTATTCAATGAGATCATTCAAAATGAGGTTGTGTGCATTGTGAAATAGTGCAGTATAAAATATAGATTATGTTGAATCTCGCCAAGGAAAAGAACTGTTTGGATGCATGCTTTTTTCATGACTATTTCTCATCAGTCATAGGGTAACTGATAAAAAAAAAGGTATATATGGAATAATTAAGATTGGCAAGGGTTGGCCAAAGGAACAGTTACTCCTGGCTCTTTCCATCCACTCATAGGAGAGAGTGGACGGACTGTAACACAGGTACACATTCATTACTCCTGGTTATTTGTGCCCATGGGATTGATTATATTGCTAAAAGTGAAATGTACCTGACATTCGTGTGGAAGGGTAGGACGTTTTTAACCACATTAGTAATATGGCCACACCTTTCTAGACAATTTAGGGCTTTGAAACAGTATTTAAGAGCTGAATATCTTTTGTCTTTCAACACTGCTGGTTCATTAACAGCAGCAGCTCTTGAGGTAAACCTTTTCTGTTGGAAACAAAACTGTCTTACTGTTAACACAAAAACCTTGAGGATGTGTTAAAGGCTTTGTTAGTATTTACCACCATTATTCATGGGAATGAGATTTCTAAAGAGAAAAAAGATCGTTTTTCTGTTAATTGCATTTCCACTTAAAACAGCTTTTATTTGAGTTACAATGATAGCAAGATGAGGGAGTGAGCTCCTGGTTTACCTACTCTTTGTTGGCATGGTGATGTGCTCACTGTAGAGAGATTCCTTCCTATTATTGTAGCCAAATTTAATGTTAATCGTGCTGCAAAGCTGGCAGTGTCTGTTTTCAAGAATCTGTGTGTTTGTAGACTAAAGATTGAAAAAAGATAGAAAATGGATTACGTATTTAAAATGCAGAAGGCAGTAGGGTACCATTTTTCAAAGTATTAAGGTCAGAATATCTTTAACCTGCGATGACAAATAAAATGTTACAGGTTAGTTACTGAAATAGCTTAGAGACTGTGATAGCAAAATGAGCTTGCACAATGATATTTTTACCCTGGATTAATCCAGTTTCTTTCAGAACACGACAAGCTCGATAATATACTTTCATTATGCTCCATATTGATGTTAACAGCACCACCCTCTAGAATTCACTCGGATGCTTAATATTTGTTGGATTAATAAATCCTGTGAGGATTTGAATCTTCCTCTCCAGTTCTCTTGAAGGGCATAAAGCCCTTTATAACAACATAACCAGCATGATTATGCTGAGTGGCTGAAATAGGTGACTTCGTCGTTTTCTAACCTAACAGTGCGTCATGAACCTTTGGAGAAGGCAAGGTGGAGTCAGCTGCAGCAAGTTGATGGAACAAGACTGTAGGTTCTATGCGAGAGAAGAATGCTGCGCTTCTGGGGCAGAGCTCAAGAAACCATAACTGCAGCAGATTCAGTGTTTTATTTAATTGTAGAGAGCCTGCTGTTTCCAGGAAGAGGAGCAAATTGTTGTAAATTCCTAACTTTTTTTTTGCCAGGCAAATTTTGTCTGTCAAGGTCCTTAAGACTTCTTCTGACAATTTAATAAATTGAAGATTCATTAAATTATATCCTGTGTGCTGCAGCTTTAGTAAACAGTTAGGATTCTGTTCAAGGTACCAGAAGTAATTGCTAGGAACAGACAAACTGAGGGTGACTTAAATTAAAAAATTGCTGTATACCTCATTCTCAGTATCGCTTTTGGAAAGAGCTTGGTTTTCCTGTAAAGGCTGTTCTGATGTATTGCAGAATTTCGTGTTCTGTTTTGTGGCCAAGTAGTACCATGTACTGTGGCTTGCAGTTTGCCTTCTAGTGGGAAGAATGGGAAGTCTATGATGCTAAGCCCAAAAGAAGGAATCCATTCCTACTATTCCTTCTCGTAGCTGAAGCCATGCCAGCCGTCTTTGCCCGGGGCCTCACTGCAGTGTACGGCTGAATTCTAGAAGGAGGTACTTGTAAACATCAGTGAAGCATAATTGGAGCGTTCTATGGGAACTTCAGCCAAGGCACTGGCAACAGCATTCTGCCTCAACAGGCTGCAGGGTCAGTTGTGACAGATTTCCTTTGTTTTCATACCTCTTAAGACAAGCTTTTCAGAAAATAGCATCACATTTTCTGTAAGTCTTGCTTTTAATAAAATAACCCAACAAATAACCCCTCCAACCCCCTTCCCACAAAAACCCCCAAAGAATAATCACCTGTCAGGCCCCTTCCCCCAAGACTGTCACAGTGCTTCTTGGTTATACCTACCTTAGCAGCATGGTCTGACAAAAACTTGGGTAGCAATCAAAGGTTACTTTCAAGGAGGTTAGTTTTGTGTTGTGTAGTCAACTTGATAGGACACTCATCTTAAAGCGTATGTGCAGTTTGCCATAGCTGCCAAAAGTGGTGTAGTGGTTTAACTGCTGGGCAGCTGAGCCCTGCACAGCTGCTGGCTTGTTTCCCTCTGGTGGCATGGAGAAATTTACCAAAAGGGTAAAGATAAACAAAGTTTAATAGATAAAGCAAAAGCTGCACACACAGCAAAGCAAAACAAGGAATTCATTCACTGCTTCCCTTGGGCAGGTGAGTGTTCAGCCATGTCCGTGTAATGGTTACTTGAGAGGACAAGCACCTTCACTGCAGATGTCCCTCCTTTGTCCCTCAGCTCTTACTGCTGAGCACACTGCCATGCAATATTGGATATCTCTTTGGTCACTTGCCGTCAGCTGTCCCAGCTGTGTCCCCACCCAACTTCTTGTGCACCTGCTCACTGGCAGGGCAGCATGAGGAAGAGCAAAGGCCTTGACCCTGTGCAAGCACTGCTTAGCAATAGCTAAAATATTGGTGTGTTGATCAATACTGTTTTGCTCACAAATACTAAACATAGCCTCATAGGAACCACTCTGAAGAAGAGTAGCTTAATCCTACCCAAAACCAATACATGTAAGGAAAATCCTAATCCATTGCATGAAAGCTTTACATGATTGCCTCATACATTTTATAGGAAGTTAACATTATTGTCTCCTTGTGTTCTTTGTATCTTTCCAATAACTTAGAATATTCTATTTTAAAAATTCCTGCTTGTTGTTTTGTACTGCTTACTTAAGCAGGATGAGAGTCAGCTAAACTCAGCCTTAGGCAATACATTTTTTAGCTGGTGACTGTTAAACCTAATAGCAGGTGTGTATGTGTTAAGCCATTTGTACAGGCACTCATCAGGCCACGCTACTGATCTAAACTAGGACTTGGCAGTTGGTGTGCTTCAAGGCTGGATTGGCTTAGAACCTTACCAGTTTTCCTGGCAGTTATGTTTGTCTGAGTATGTGTATCTTGTCTAGTTGGTTGCATATTTTTAAGTCATCATAACCCAAACATCTTCTTTCCACCTCTCCCAACATATTAAAAAAAAAAAAGCTTTATTGTCAAAATTATTCATGACTGCTGCTGTTTTACTCAGTCTGAAGGACAACATTTTACAAGTGTGTTGCCTGTTGGTATATACTGCGCGCAATAGTGTTTGTTCTGATCTCTTGTAATGTTTGAAAAGATAAGTATGACAACAATTTCCAGCATTTTTCATAGTTTCTCATGCAACTTTCCTAAGAAATTGAAAACAACACGATTTAAGTGGGCTGTTATGTCTAGTACTTTTTTTAATAGTGTCCAACTAATTTCTGTGCTTCAGATGTGTGATAGGCTTAGAAAGCATTTCTGAGTTTTGTTGGCTTGAGTCATTTGAGCATTCGTTATGGGGGCACCATCCAGATTGAGGTTCCATTCAAATACACGGAAGAAAAAGTAAGAATGGTAACTACCCTAGGAAGAAGGTCTCTGCATCAGTTATGCAAGCTGATCAAGTGGAGCAGAAGAGCCTTTTCTAAGGCTGTCTCTTCTGCAGAAAGTAGAACATAGAAGCAGCATACGAAAAACTTAGTTAAATCCCAGCTTTGAGAGGCTGTTAAAATTTTGTTTTAGCTGAAGTCGGATGTCACAAGGCATTGACCTTGATTTCAAGGCGTTCCCACATTCTCCTTGAGACTTCAGAAATCCCTATGGGATGTACAGATTTTGGAAATGTAATCTTTACTTGCTTTTCTGCATTGCATTTTTGACACTAAAAATAGGTGGTAAAACAGTGTAAGCATCAAGGCAAACATTATTTAATGTTGGAGTTACTCCTACATTAAATGCCTAAGTTATGTTTGTACTTCCTGATTTGTTTCGACTTCCACATATATGCAGAATTTTTTTTCTAATGCTGGCACATCACATTTAATAGTTCCCTTTAATAAAAGAATAAATTTCATGTATGAAATTTGTACAAAATTTTGGAGTGACATAAAAAAGAAAATGGCACTAAATTGTATCAGGATGATTGCTATTTGTTGTCTTGAGAAGAAGAATGGGAAATATTTGAGCTGCTAGTGTTTGTAATTGGCTTGATGATCTTATCTTCTCCTGAATTTTAGGAAGATACTGTCAAATCAGCTGACTAAGCTTTTTTTGGTCTTCAAGAGCTGGAAAGGAAGAAGAGCAGAAGTGGGAGAAACAAATGTAGTGGAGTCCCTGGGAAGTGAACAGTTACTTAAATTTAGTATATTACTGGTAGATATTTTGCCTTGCTCTGCAGTACAGTTTTCTGTGGACACAAGTTTTCTGCAATATCTTGGTTTGATTAATCTAACCTTTGCCAGTGGAAGCTTCTTGTTGCAAGAGATTTGTAATCATAGAAAAGGAAAATAAAGTTTCTTCTTAATTTCTCTTCTGTTGAAGATTTTGCATTGTGACCAAAAGTACGGTGTTTGCTGAATGCATTTTTATCTAAGGTAAGCATTTTGACAAAACTTATTTTATTCTTCAAGGTATGGAATATATGAACGATGTAGAGAGTTGGTGGAAGCTGGTTATGATGTACGACAACCAGACAAAGAAAACGTAACGCTTCTCCACTGGGCTGCAATCAACAACAGGATAGATCTGGTGAAGTATGTATTACACTTTAAGTTACACAAAAATTAATTATGTCCTTAAAAATGGTGATTTCTTTTTTTAAGGCAACTGAATGTCTTTAAATCTAATGTGTCTAATTTGTCCTTTTTTCCTTGACAGTATGTCAAAGCTCTTGTCCATTAATGCATCTCTACCACGTGACATACAGCATTGCATTTTCTTCCTGCTGTTTACTAGAGTGCATATAACTACTGATGTGTCTAACCGTATCTAAAATTCCCTTCTCTTGATGCAGTTCTTGCACTTCAGGTTCCTCTGTCTTTAGGGGATCTTGATATATTTTTGTTTATATCACTCACCTTATTGTGTGCTCTCTCACTCTCTTTTTTGCAAGGCACTAGTTAATTTTATTTCCTTAGAATTAAATTATTTAGTGTTTTTTCTTTTTGTTCAAGCCTATCACATTTTTCTCCAAGTGTTCTCTTTTTCCCCGTTATGTGCAGTGGATAATTTCATTGAATATGTTGGCTATTAAGCTTGGTACTACACAGATAAAGTTGCCTACTCTTGTGATACCAGATCTCAGTGTCTTGCTTAGTGGGTGTTGACTATATAAGTTCTTTCCAGTGAAGTAGCTTAGCAGCTTTTCTGTGGGGTGCGCAGGCTTGGAATTAAACTTATTTTTAGTATTTCTTCATCCCGTCTATTGTGAGACTTGAGATTCAATGTAGATAGCGGTGAAACCCATTGATAAGGAAAACTACAGAACCTTTTCATATTTCTGTAGAATCAGGGATGAATGTCTACAACACCATTCTGTTTTCATCATGACACTGATCTATTGGTATCTCTTCAACTCAATTTTGTAAAAATACGAAAAATGGCTTTATGTGTCCACAGTTACTTACTGCCTACATTTCCCCATCCCCTGTGTCGAGCTTTCTCCAGACAAGGATTTCTCTTCTACTTTTTTTTCTTCTAATAACAGTGGTGGCTGCATGCACTTTGATTCCTCAAGCACTGAATGCAAGCTGAGGTAGTTTTCAAATGTCTGCCAAAGACTTAGTGATCCTAATGTGGGGATCAGTGGAAGTATTTTCTTCTTAAGGCGACCTCTTATAAGATCTGCTTGCTTTGAGTGTAAGTAGCTTGCTTAAATAGGACTTGCATGCCTGGCATCTTCTAGTGGAAGCTTAGATGACTCACTGAGAGTGGGATTGCCCAGTTCTTTCTTTCTTCAGAGACCTTCTCACCTAGCACAAATTGCCTTCTGCAAGATCTGCTTAGACAAGGAGATTAAGTTCTCAGTCTGGTTTTGCAGAAAAATCTTACCATTTTTGTGTACTGAAACCGAAATGCAGTGATAAATCTCAACTAAGTCTAAAAACACCCTTAAAGAAACATAAAATGTTATTTCAATGCACCATCTGGCAGGAGATTGTCGCCTTGTCTTTTCCCAGGTGTCAAACTGCAAGTTCTTCCTTCTAAATAAAACCTACTAACCAGTAAGCAGTTCTGCTGTCAGTAGAATCTGAACATATTCTGCATTTCTGCAAGGACCAGTGTTTGAATGAAGACAATCTGTTTAGTGTTCACCTCCCCATGGGTGGCTGTCACATCAGAGAGATGAATCCAAGCTTTGACTGTGAATTTCTCTGTGCTGTGTTTTATTCTAGACAAGATTTCCTTTGGAGCTGCTTCCCAAGGGAGACTAAATAGCTCCTCAGTTAGTAGCTGATACTTGACTGTAACAAAATTACTTGGTCTCTTTACCATACAATGTGCTTTGTGTTTTCACCTAGATGGGACCAAGATTTTCACAAAATCTTTAATTTTTCTCATGGAGAAATAAAAAAAAACTTAACTTCTGCAGAGAGATGTCAGTTTTGTTCTTTTAGTGTTGGAGACCAGTGGAGTGGACTGTCCTGCATCAATCAGAGCAGATCTTTGTTTTACACACTGTTTTTTTTACTTTGGCAAATCTGTTGAAGTACTGCATTGTGTCTGATGACTCTAAAGCAACTGTATAAAAGAACTTTTTCTTTAGATGTGTTTAGTGTGACATGCATTTTTCAATTTCTGTTCGTAAAGGTTCCTAAAAGGGCTGTTTTTGAAATTTCATTCTCTGAATCAATAAGCACTTTAGAAAATAAAGGTAGTTACTTAAGAGCAATGTTTTTCAAGTTGTTCTGTTTGTTGCCTTTCTTCTTGCCATGTCTTGAAACACTTGGCAGAGTTTGAGATGCCGGAAGTTCAATGCTGAGGATTTGAAGGACAGCTTGTGTGGGTGGGAGAGCAGCGTTTATATATACCTGACAGATATTTTCAAAGTGAAAAGTCTGTAGTCGCAGGTACTTTAAAATGTGCAAACACTTACAAATCTATAGCTAGGTAGTACTTTTCAAAAGTTAGACAGTGGTGAATGAAAAACTAGAAGCCTTCTGGGAAGGCCTGTATTTAGAAACATTAATTGCTTTCTAAAGCATGCATTTTCTTCCTCAAAGGAAAAGTAATATTGCCAGTTTAGTGTCCCAGATAAAACAGCAATGAAAACAGTTCACAGAAACATTACAGATGAGTATGAATATGAATTGTTACAGTTAAAAATAGGTAACTTCTTGTGTTCTTACAGGTAGCTCATCTTTTTATAAATGTTCTTGAGGGAAAAATAATTTCTAGCCCATCATTTAGAAATATTTTTAAAAGACTCAGATGATTTTTGTTCTTTAATTAATAACAATTGAAAAGTATGTAAAAAATCTTAGTCCTTCAGTAAATGTGTAACTTAAGTGTGGTCTCTGGGATCAATGACTTCAACAGGGTTATTCCAGTGATGATAGTGGTGATACAAGCTGCAAGTCTAATGGTACCTAATTTTGCTATTTAGCCAAAATTCTCTAAGAATGACAGTCTTCCAGCACCATAATCTTTTACCAGTAATTCAGAATTCTATTTAATGCAACAGCCTCATAATATTTAAGAGTAGTTTATTAAATACTTATGTGGTAGCATAGTTTGTCCTTCTGCATGTAGCAATTATTCTGTTTTACCTTAGAATAAAACCAGGAAATAGCATAATGTTTAAAACACAACAGGAGGCATCTCTAGTCTCCCAACCCATGTCAGAAGCACAAGAATATTGAAAGTATATGCATGACCTCTAAAAAGGAAGGTTATATGAAGGCAAGAAAAGGTTCTGGTTTTCTGATCTCTAACTGCCTGTTTTGCATAACATCAAACATGCTTGCTTGTGTCCTTTCTATTTAACCAAAACAAGCAATAATGTTTACTATTTCTTTTATTCCAGATACTATATATCAAAAGGTGCTATTGTTGATCAGCTTGGAGGAGATTTAAATTCTACCCCACTTCACTGGGCAACAAGGTAGGAAAAAGTCGTCTGAAATTTTCTTCTCCGGTTCTTCGCTTAACATGGAGTACTGATAGTTTTATGAAATTGTTGTGTTTTATGGAAATACTTTGTACTAGATAGAATTAATTCAGTCTTTGATAACTGGGCTCGCTGTGAATGTGGTATGTTTGAACTAAAGGAGCTTTCAGCATATGGTTTCTTCTGATGTAGAGGAAGATGATTGCTACAATAGGAAAACAAGTAAAGTATAGGCAACTTACCTTACTCTCGCTTCTGAGATCTTATTTTTGTCAAGTTGTCTGAAGTTCAGTGGCACTTTTGCAGATGGGTCTTGGGATGATTTTGTGTGACATTTTACTTGCAATGTTGTATTGCATATGTGGATTTTTTAAAGATGTACTTAAAATCAGTTTTCTTATGTAGAAGATGGTCAGCGAATGATAAATGGCTTGAAAAATCAAAGAGAGCCTTTGAGCGGTACCTGCTTCTTCAGACAACCACCTAGAAATGGGTGGGAAAGAAACAGTGTCCATGGCAAAAGGAGACTTGGAAAATTAGCTTTTAGAAGATTTAATGTATCAAAATAATCTGTTTGCTAAGTGTGAGGACTTGCTTGTTAGCCTCTGTTAAAGATTTTAGCTTCTATATTTCTTTTTGTTACAGATCACAGTCTGTGATTCTGTGTTAATAGCACAAAATGTTGACTAAATTTCCTGGTGTTCATTCATACCTGTAATCAGTTCTATGAAGCATTGTCTGAAGCAGCTTCTGCAGAATTGAAAAGGTCTTTTGCTCATGTCAGAAATTGTGTACTGACACTTAGGCACTGTGTCTAAAAGAGGGATATGCCTATGCTCATTATGCCAAAAAGATGCATAAGCTTTTAGCATGGTGTGGAGGAAATTTAGACCCTCAGATTTCCTTTTTTTCCCCTATTTTTGTTTTACTACAGTTTTAAAACCCCACAAAAAGTGAGAGTATCTAGCCAGTTTGACATCTCTTAAAATAGCAGGTTTCATATGTGGTTTGGAACAAGTCACAGTAGACTAGATTTCTAAACTATAACTTGTTTTTTTGTTGACTGTCTTTTTTGCTATGCAGTACAGTTAAGCAAATTGCATATGATGAGTGCACTATATGCATAGAATTTCTTATATGAATGAATTTGCTTACTCACTTGGAGAATCAGATCATGGCACTTGCTGTTTTTAAAGTGTGGGGGTTCTGATAGTGTAATTAACTGCTGAGCATACTTGTTGTATTTCATTATTCAAATTTTAATAGTTTTCCTGCATATAGTTACTCAGTTGTTTGTTTTTTGTGTTTTGTTACGTTTAGACAGGGTCACTTATCCATGGTGGTACAGCTGATGAAATATGGGGCAGATCCGTCGCTAATTGATGGAGAAGGATGTAGCTGTATTCATTTGGCTGCCCAGTTTGGACATACTTCGATTGTTGCTTACCTGATAGCCAAGGGACAGGTAAATTTTAAGTAACACCATATTTAAATAGATTCTGTTGAAATTTAGACTAGGAACACAATTGAAACTTACACCTGTCATTAAGGAAATGCAAAACACTTGCTTGAATAAATACAAAAATAATTCCACATCCTTTTTTGTAGACTACAGTGTTGGTGTGCCACCTATTAAATTAATTTCCTGCAACAATGGTCTGAGTACTTTGGCTTTAATTCACACCTGTCTAATGTAGTGTATGGAAATTCTAATTCTTTATTTCTAATGAATTTAATCTTTAAATGTAACTGTGACAATGGTAGCAAGTGTTGCAGAATTCTTCATAGAATCATCAGTTATACATGGATAAAGAATCTAGTGACACATCAGTCAACAATTTTTAATTTATTGCTGTTCCTAGTTACTTCCATGTGTAAATAGAAAACCAAACAACACCAAACCTTCTTGCTAGCCCCTTATATTGCTGCTAGATCTGTAAAGTGTGTATGTAATGTGTATTCATTACTGTTCCTGTTGTGTCCCATCTGTCGTTCTGTCTGCTCAAAAAACTTGATCCTGTTTTTGCTACACACCTTGCACCGTAATTTGTAGATTTACTCACCCATAGGCATGTGCCTGAAGCACAAATTTGATTTACTGTGTAAACCATATAGAAAAGTCAAAGCCCTCCTCTTGTGTGACAGTTCTACTAATGCTGTTCACACTTCTGTATTCTGCTTATTCTTTCAAATACCAACTGAGATTTGATCCAGTGTGTCATGTAGAATATGAAATCAGTGAGTTTGGTCTGTGTAAAACAAATGCTAAATTTGCTGCAGAAAATTACTTATACCTGTACATGTAAAAAAACCCAAGCTATTGCTCCAGGCAGTACTCAGTTTGGATGTGTTTGGTAAAACAGTACTTGGTGTATGATAAAGAGTAAGCTAGGCAAAAAAAGAATCTGATCCTATTTTGTATAATTGCTGTTTTGTAAGAAGTAATGATTGGAGAGGAATGCATTTTCATGAGGAGCAAGTTTTGTATTTTCTTCTCAAATTATGTATAATTGTATGTGGGTTTTATGTTACCAGAAAAATCTTGTTGATAGTATACAAGTGTGAACTTGTTTAAAGCATAGCGTTAATAAAATACTAATAGCCTTTAAAGTATTCTACTGTGATTATGAAGCTTCCTTGTGTTTGTCTTCATGTTTTTGTACGGATTTGTCCAGTTTATTTGAACATATAATGTTTCAATTCAAAAGAAGCTGTATGTCTTTACATGAGTACATACATAAAGACAAAATTTTGCCTTAAAAAATGGCCTTAAAATTTAAAACCTGTTACTTTGAAAACAGCTTTTCTTATCAGTCGTTTTAAAAACACTGATTTTTATTAAATCCCTCAAATAGTATCAAGTATGATTTTGGTATTCTTTCCATGATGTAAATTTAAATGAATTTAAACAGTAATTTTTCACAATAGTTCAACTTTTAGTTGAAAGTTGAAAGTTTAGTAACTTTTCAAAAAGTTCACCTTTAAAAATTATTTATTGATTTGTATGTTTAAAATCTAGTTATATCAATAGCATTATAATAACAATCCCTAAAATCATAGTTCTCTTGCTGTATCACGTACAACTACAGAAACTACATGGTTTATTTAGAATCTGTGGGAGATGCATGATTCTGTTTTTTAATTTTCCTTTAATTTGTACTGAGGTCAGTAATCTCTTCCCTTTGTTTCTTTCCCCACCTTCTTTGTGGTACTGAGATTTGGATTTAGAAACTTGAACTACGTTTGCTTCTGTGGGCTTACCCTATATACTGCTACTTATTTGCCTTTTGTCTTTACAGAGACCAGGTTCCCTTATGTCCGAAGAGTAGGTTAGCCCTTGTTTTGAACCTAATTCTAGTACCTGTGTGGCAAATGGCAGCTAAATAAATGTCAAAATAAGGGTCGGTGTAAGCTGTTATGCTGTGTTAGTTCAGATCCTCATGCCTTTGTGGATGCGTGTGGTCGGAGAAGAGCCGACTTCCATAACTGAATAGAGGGCTGACAGGTGGATTAAGAAATTGCTCCTAATTGCTAACTTGTCCATTTTTGAGACAGAACTGGAACCCAACTTCAGTGTTGCTGTTTCAATTTCTTCTGGGCTGCAGAAGCCAATGATAGAATTTGCAATCTGAGGCTTGAGTCCAGCCCTCTAGCTTCTGGAGTGTGGTGAAGAGGAAGAACTCTTGGCCAGATGCCCTCTGGCTTTGATTGGAAGTGAACCCGCTTTCATGCCAGCAAGTACTACTCAGCCAGTGGCTGATAGCTATTGCTTTTTATTTAGTCATGTCTCTTACTGAATTCTGAGAGACTGATACCTGGCTCTATCAGAATTTGAACATGTTGTTTGTGTCACTAGGTTGCCTGGGTCAGAATCAAGCCTGGTACAAGTACATGATATAAATATAATCAGAAATCAAATAACAGAATCTGTAGCACAGTTCAAGTTTAGGTAAGATCTTTATTTTAAAAAAATGTGAGAAAGAAAAACTGAAAAAGAACTTGAAAGCACTTAAAAATGTTCAATGTACAACTTGACTGCTTGTTATTGTACTTATGCTACTTAAAATGCCAGAGGCGTATCAGGACCTTGCATACACAAACATCCACATGGAATAAGTTAAGATACGGATGTGGTATACAAATGGTTGAATAATGTGTTCCCATCCTGTGCATGTGTGAGGTAACTTAATCACAGATAATGAGTGACTATAAAGTTGCTCGTAGGGTAAAATCATGTAAGAAATATTCTAGTTCTAAAATTGTAGTTTAACTATTTCATACTCATAGTTCAACCATCACTTTCATAGTTTAACTAGCACTTACTCATCAAGTACATTATTTTTTATTGCCAGAGTTGCAATTTTGTCTCGAGCTATGTAGGGTCACCTTCTGAGCTATGGCCTAGAAGTAGGTGGCATCTAGCTTGGGAGATGCCAGAATGGTACCAGCAGCCTTGGTTACTTTGGTGCTGTGGTCCACACGCAGTGCTCCTAAGCATTGTCAGCTCAGTTGCCACTGAGGCTCCTTCTCTCCACCAAGCTCAGGCCAGCATTAAGACACTGAACCAAGTGTTTTATTTCTGAGACCAACTCAGAGCATACTACTTAGAGAATTATAAGTCTAGCTGTGTTCTTTCTTATGACTGTCAAGACTGACTCTGTGTTTGATGGACTAGGTTATTCAGAAGAGAGCTTTTGTTTGAAGGAATGAGGTAGGTTTAGTTCCGTGTGTTATCTTCCTTGCTGGTCTGTGCTCCGTTCATTCTATGGGAATCTTACAAAATCTCTGCTTCTAGTCAGTAACTAGCATGTCTTTTCTAAATTAAGAAATATTGTCAGACTTACATCAGCTTTACTGATAAATTCTCTTTATTATATGCTTTTAAAGCCTTTTTTCCTTTCCCTGGGCAGCAGTTCATGTGAAAGGGATCTTTTCCTTATGGAGAATAGGATTCTGAACAAGGATGTGATGAGTCTTTTCTATGAAGGTCTTTGTTTTGTGAAACAAGCAGTAATGGTTCTAAAGAGGATCAACGTCCTGGTTCCTTTCTGTGTGATTTAATGTAATTCTGAGTGGGATCTGTTGATGCACTCTGTGCTTTTGGAAAGGCTGTATTGTATCAGAGTACTGGTTTGACGACTGCTTGTTAAATGTCTTGGTAAGCCTAATGCTGCTCTGATCTCTATCTGCTCCTCAGAATCCTTCCTTGTCAAATCTTGCTTTCAGAAAGTAGCATTAAGCAGCAGAAGAGTTGCTGCAACTCCTTTTCATGCAGAAAGCTCTTTCTCCCCAGTATTTTTGCCTCTGAAAAAGCTTTTTGTGCAATCTTGTATCAGTGTCCTAGGATTAAGTCTGGTTATTGTTGCATGTGCAGAATTTTTTCTCTTTCAGAACCAGAGTTGTACTTTAGAAACAAGAGGCAATTTTGCCAGTTGTGGTCCACAGAATTCTCACTTGAACCACATGCAGAGGGCAGCAGTATGTGCAATTTTTGATCATTGCATCACTTACTGTTGGAATCTTTGGTTCTTGCAGTGCTTGCACCATGTCCTAACAGCACAGGTACACCCTCCATGAGCACTGATCTATTGCTGAGAGTTAAACAAGAATTTAATGCTAGAGTGCCTGTTAGTACACACCAGAATGGAAGAACAGTCTCTTATATGTACCAACTGCTGAAGGTTTACTTTTTTGCCTCACCCCTCTGTTTGGTAAAAAGCAGGAACAGAGCTTTCTTTCTAAAATGTCTCAGTTGTTCTATGGTTATAGTAATGATCTGGAGAAATAACAAGGAAGTTTTGATGAGAGGTTTGTTAGAGCATGAGTCTGCTATCCACAGCTACATCATCTTTGTTATGTCTGTACGACAGTGTGCAAGTCAGTTGCTTTGCCTCTCATTAAAGTTCCTTTGGAAAGGGATCTACCTTAGCCAATGTTGTAGCTTAATATGAGTAATAGCTGTAGCCTGCCTAGGTAACTTATGTGCAGGAAATACTGTGGAGCTCATGTGTTTGGGTTTTTTCTTTTAGCAGAGTATCACCTTGTGTGCAAAGTGTAGTTTGGATTTGTCAGGTGGAATCACTGAAGGAATTGTTCTACTTAGATCCAAACATGTTCCTACTGTCACAAAGAGGCGCTTTTCTATACGAAATCTAAAGATGAAAGAGTGATTGTTCATACTGTAGTAATTTGTACAATCCTCCAAGTATGTTGTTCACACAGTGTGAGCTGTGAATCGGTCATGCTTCTCAAGGATGAATGAACTTTAGATTGGGCTGTGGTTCTAATTTCCTTCATGATCTCAAACACAGGGGGTTAAAAGCCATGCCAGCAGTTGCATGGTCCTGGTAGACTCAAAAGGATCTAACCTATACAAGTACTGTGGGCAAACAGAGTTGGATCCTGATGTCAAACCATGTAACTCTTCTGAACAAACTGTACAAGCAAGTAAATCAAGTAACTAACTGTTCTCCTTCTGCTTCATCAACTGTGTTTTTTAAATTTCCTTTATTTTTTTTAAATTGAGCAACAGAGTAAAAACTCAGAAACATAAAGTTATCTGCAGGCTAGAGGTGTTTTAAAAGCAGTTATTTGGAGGAACTAAGTTGGATTTTCTGGGAAACAACTGCCTGCGTCAGGCTCGCAGCAGCATGAGTGGGGATCCCAGGATGCTGGGCATTTCACTGATTACTGGAGCAGAGGAGGTTTTAGGGGTGACAGAAAGCAACGTCATTCACTTTCTGGGTTTTTGTCCGGAATTTCTCTAGCACAAGACTTCATTGAGACATTTTCAATCTAATTTTCCTGGTAAGAACAGAGGGAAGTGGCATAGGAAATGTTGTCATAGCTCTGTTGCCTCTAAGGAAAACTTCATGTCCTGCATTACGTTAACTTGCAGTGATTTTGTTAGTGCTGGTCTGTACAACCTGCCCAAATGGGCTTGAGAGTCTAATCTGCCTCGAAATATTTAGAAATTTCCAACTTCCCTAGGCAGGCAAGGAAAGAGGAAAAAATGCTTAGATATTAAATCCTTTCTGATGGGTCTAAAGGAATTGTCTGGGTGGTGTTTTTTTGTCATTCTGTGGCTACCTTCCATTAAATGTAATGATGGGTTTTTTTATTTATTTATTTTTAGCCATTGGTTTAGTCAGCACTTGATTATAGATCAGTTTTATTTCTGAGCAGGTTGTTTTTATTAATGGCTTTTTTTCAACCTTAAAATTCTCTGGCATCCATTAACTGAATATCCAGATACATAAATACCTTTGGAACTCAGCGAACTAAGGAACATTGCTTTGCAAATGGAAAAATAGGTGCAACTAGCATTTAGTAGGATGTAGGATTCAGACAGTGCTATTTATAGTAATTGGTCAAGTATCTTTTCAAATATTGGTGCATTATTTTAATTTTCTTCTGCTATTTAATGACATAATACACCATCTACATATGTCTTTAAGGTTGAAGATTTATAGTAAGTTAGAAATTACTGGTCTTACACAGCATGACTGTTTCATAGTTTCCAAAATAGATTGGAACAGTTATATTTTGGCAATGGTGGCATTAATGTTTATTTTCATTGTTTAAATACTATTTGAGTGCTAAAAGCTTGCCAGTTTATCTTCCAATTCAGATGATTAGTCTTAGAACACTGCTTCTTGTTGCAAATGTTGCGTCTGCTGGATCTTGAGTATGCTTACTTATCTCACCAGCTTCTTTTTCTTTTCTTTTTTTTAGGATGTAGATATGATGGATCAAAATGGAATGACACCTTTAATGTGGGCAGCTTACAGAACACATAGGTAATATGTGCAGTTTTGACTTTATCTTAGTGTTAACCACGTGGCATATAGTAGTGACTGGTTTGGAGGGTTTTTTTGAAGTTTTTTTTCTGTTGTTAACTAGTCAGTGTTCTTTCTATAGTTGCCATTTTATCTTTATTCATTTATGCTTATTGTGTATTCATCCCACTTTGTAGCTCAGCCCCACACAGCCACTTCCTCACTTCAGCCAAGTGGGATGAGGAGGAGAATCAGGGGGGTAAAAGTGAGAAAACTGATGCATTGCAATAAAGGCAGTTGGATAGATAAAGCAAAATAAGGAATTCATTTGTTACTTCTCATCAGTAGGCAGAAATCAGCCATTTCCAGGTCAGCAGGGCTCTATCGCCTGTTACAGTTACTTGGCAGGGCAGATGCTGTAACTCTGAATGTCCTCTGCTTCCTACTTTCCTTCCCCACCTTTTATTGCTGAGCACGCTGCCATGCAATATTGGATATCTCTTTGGTCAGTTGGGGCTGTCCCAGCTGTGTCCCCTCCCAGCTCCTTGTGCACCCCCAGCCTGCTTACTGTTGGGGCAGCATGAGAAACAGCAAAGGCCTTGACCCTGTATAAGCACTGCTCAGCAATGGCTAAAACATCCCTGTGTTGTCAATACTGCTTTGGTTACAAATCCAAAACACAGCACCACAGGAGCTACTGTTGAGAAGATTAACTTGATTTCAGCCAAACCTGGTACAGTGACTTTGTCAAGAGAGAAGGTACTATGAGGAAGTGCCCACTAATCCTTCCTGTGGAGATGATTGGAAAAAAATGATGAAAAATAACACTTCTTCAAAGAACAAATGTTTGAATTAGATTCCTGTTTGGAAGGGCCTATCTCCATCGATTGCTGGGAGGAACACAAACTAGCTCTTACCAATACCTGCCATTACTAACATTTTCATCCTATTTTATTTTCATCTTCTGGATTGTGAAGTGGAAACATAACATGTTTTGAACTTTCGTTGTTTAAGCGTATAATCGTGCATATTTTTATGAATCTGTTAGTAGTGTTTGGTAAACACAAAACTGGAGTTGTAGAACAAATGTTTCATGATATCCCAGAATGAGCTGTCTTAGGGAGATCCTTTAAAAGTCAACAGAATGGTGGTTGCTTTTGGTGGGAGGAGATTTTGAGTCATTCATAATTGACAGCAAAAGATGTCACTTTTCTATTTCATAGTGCACCTGATCAGTGATCTTCATAGAAGTTGAATGCATCAGCAATAAGTTGGGAGGTATTTGAGTTCATCTGTAGGTCTAACAAGAATTTTCTTTTCTAGTGTGGATCCAACGCGATTACTACTTACATTTAATGTTTCGGTTAATCTGGGAGACAAATACCACAAAAACACAGCGTTGCACTGGGCTGTGCTAGCAGGAAATACTACAGTTATTAGTCTTCTGTTAGAAGCTGGAGCTAATGTTGATGCTCAAAATATTAAGGTAAACGTTTGGTCTGTTTTAATTGTAAGTGGTTTGAGGCAGAAATAACAGAGCCTATGATAAATCTCAAGAATAGGTTATTATTGTGGGTATAGTGGGATCATGAAGATGGAGCAAAAGCAATGCCACTAACATGTAATTTGGCAGTTTTTTTCCCTAACATTGGTGCATAACCGCTAGATTTGCACCATAAAAGATACTCAAGTAAATAATTTAACAATGATTATGTGTAAATATAGGTGAGTGGGGTGTGCAATTAGATTGCATGTGTGAAGACTAGTGTTTTTGGATGCAGAATTGGAAACTCAACTGAATACCTTCTAGTGAAGTTCTGGGGTGACTGCTTGTTTGTTGGAGTGAGATGTGAGACATCTCTGTCCTCTTCCAGAGAGCTGACAAATGCTCTAGTCGGTCTCCCAGTGCCAGTAAGCAGATTGGAGGCCTGAAAATGCCAGCAGGAGTAAAATAAGCAAATGGGCTCTTTTTTTCCGTGTGAATTTAACTTGCCTGATTACCAGAATTTCTTAACAATGAATCTAGATTCTGTACTAACAGACCCCATCTCCAGCATATGTTAGACCAGCAAAACAGCTCTTAGAATTTCTGCCACAGACTTGGAGCTTCTCCAGCCTTGGAAGGTGTGCCTTTGGAATGTGGTTTTGTCCATTACTTCCAGATACTCTGTATATCAAATTATATACTCTGTATATACAAATTTTGCTACCTAAGCTGTTTCAGCCGTGGTGTTAGAGAAGAATCCACTTTTAGAAAAAGAATTCTCTACTCAGTTTCTCTTCAAATATTTGTATTTTCCACTTAAAGAGTGTTACAGGCAGAGTGGTTATGCTTGAAAACACAGCTGTAACTAAATTTAATTTATTTGTCCTTTCGCCATTTTTCCTACTGATTAAGATGGCCAGGGCCTGTTTTGCTTGGTCACAAGTGATAGAAATATATATTAAAAAACCAAAAAGTACACATTAGTTTTCTTGAAGAGCATGGAATAGCCTTTTTAAGGGTGCAGCCAAATTTTGCTGGCAGCTTTTTAGGTCCTACATCCACTTCAGAATATCAGAAATGTTCATAATCATGAATGAAAACTCATTGGAAGAAATCACCTTTATATATGTTTAAAACAAATCAGGTAGCCTCTTGCATGCACTGACGTGAATATATATTTATTATTCCTGGTCTGTCAGGTCAGTTGTGTGGAGGAGTTACGCTTCTAGTCTCACTTTTTGTGTTGAAAAGCTATTTTCCTATGCCACCTATGGTAAAAAATTACCTATGGTAAAAAATTAAAGTATTTTTGCAGAAAAAAAATCAGTATGTCATACCTTGCTTGTTTTGACAGATTGATTAGTGTAATAAGAGTTCTAAAGACATCACCTTACCTACATATCTGGACTCTAATGAAATCTGTAAGAAAAATTTCTGTGTTTGGCTATGTGAACAAGTATCTGCTAGCCTGAAGTAGTTCATGGTCTTGCCTTCTTTATTGACAGACAGCAGCAGTCAGTAGAAAAATAGGTTTTTGAACCTGCTGGATCATGATATCTTTCCAGTCATGCCAGGAGACATGTGTCTAGTTTCACTGACCACTGCCTATCTTCTGCAGTGAAGTCTAGGTTTCTTGCATGCCTTCCCAGGTTTTTAGGATCTTCAGAGGATCAGAATCATTTGAGCAATGGCAGTTTTGCCATCCAGCCAGTGACTTTATAACAGATGCTGATTTAACTGGTAGTAAATATATAGGAAATACAAAAATTTGGTTGATTCTTAAAGGCAAATAGAAACTCAGTTTGGTGCTCCTCCTTTGACTTTCAGCAAAAAAGTTTTCTTTGAGCCAAAAACTAATGAAATGTTTGGCTCATGTTTCCTCAGAAATAAAAGGAATTGTGAAAGGCTTCTTTCTGATGCGGTCACTTCCAGATTTCTGTGGCACTATCTAGTGAAGTCCTTTTCTCAGATAGCCCATGGAATTGACCAAGAATGGTGGTAAGACAGCTGAGATTAAAGACATGCATTGGCTGAAAGCTGTTCATCTTCTTCAAATGATGGAGTGACTGAAATATTAGATGGGAGCTTTGACTTTACTGATATCAGCTCTAGTCAGTCTGTGTTAGAAAGGTACGTGCTGCTGGCTGCCTAGGCTTGGAACAAACTGGGACCAGTCATCTCAGTAAGGTGTTCTTTACTTTGCATGACAGTTTGTGAAGTGTTTGAGCAATAACACTCCTATTCTAGAGCAAAGCTTGATACAAGCAGTGAGTTAGTCCTGTTTTGTTATTTACTGTCTTTTTATTATGCTGTACAAGAAATTAATATTTTCCTTTCGGTAGTAAGACATTTTTTTTCCTTTCTGAGAACTAGGTTAATGTTAGAGTTGGAAGCTGGTTTTCAGTAGTCAAAGTAGAGTGGGTTTTTTTGTTTGGTTGGTTTTTTTTTTTCTTGAGGAAATTATCTTGCCGCACCAGTAGGCAGATTGGGCAGATGAGGACAGGATTTCCCAGGGAGCCGGGTTATCACTGAGGGCTTGGGGAAAACTTGTAAATTTTATTTAAGTACGAGCAGAAACCCTTTTTTTTTAGTAGAGAGATATAGAGACCTAAAAGAGCTCTTATGGTCTAAGAAGGTTTTTGGGGTTTTTTTAATCTGTAAGTGAATAATTTATTGAACTTTAAATGTAGTTTCTTGATTATGCAGCGTATCTTAGGCTTGTCCGTGGAAGTCTACATGTACAGTTTCCTATCATAATGACTCTTCAGATTATTCTTTCTATCTAAATACTTTAAATATATATTATTGAAGCCTTATTGCTTGCTGACAATCTTAAGTGTGTTACTAGATTAAGTTCTCTGATACAATTTTTTAGTTTTTAAGCAAGTCAGCCACCCACTACTCCTGTACGGACAAGGAAAATATTAAAATGGCCAGATGATGAGAAGCAGTCAAAGACTTCTTTAAAGCTCCCTCAATTTTTTTATCTAGGCAGTTCCTAGGTGTCTCATGGCCCTCTAGTGGAAGGGATGCTCAGCTGGACCCCAAGACAACTTCAGGATTTACTTGGGAGATCAACTCCCAGAGGGAATTGCTTGTCCACAGGTAATCTTTACAGTCTGGATATATAAGGTGATACTTAAACAACAGCATCTCTGGAATTTCCCAGATATTAGCAATTCAAGGTGCTGTTAAACTTGCAATGAAACAGGCACCAATAGTTTGATTTCGGGCATTTCTGTTGAGAATGAATTTGTTTTTTTAAACGTCTGGCTAAATAGCTTTGAAGCCAAGTTAAGTCAGAAGGTTACGCTTTTTAAACTGATTTTGCTAGTTAAACTTCTCACACAGAAGGTGTGAAAGGTCCTGTTAAGTAGCAGAAAACTTCACCTCATAATTTGTAGTCTGTGCTATTTACTCTCCTAAAGATTTGGAGCAAGATTTCAAAGGTAAAGATGACAGTTAAGTACTCAGTTCCCATTGTCTTTTTATGGGATATAGGTAGATAACTGTAGTTTTTAATCTTTGAAATCGCTTCTGTCTATAGTAATTATTGCCCTTTCTGGGTAGTTTCAGTTTCTAGTACCTGTCTCACTTTTTTTTTAGGAGGGGGCCGAGCGATGGAGGATTCAGCCATTTTTCAAGCCTCCATGAATGATTTGTTTAGGAGGGGAGTTAACTCCAGTAGAAGAGAGGAAGAGTCAAATGCAAAACTGAAGCTGGAGGTACCTGCAATTGGTTGTCTCTTGCCTCCTCTATAATTTCAGACCAAGTCAATAACTTTTTCATTTAGCTCTCTTCCTAAATGTTTAAAAAGCAATAAAATCAGGTCAGTTTGGTAGGCACCTTTGGTCCCTGTATCTTTCGCTCTGTGTTTCTCTTGCTTCATCTGTTAGTCCTTTCTGAAATTACAGAAATAAAAACACGGGCCATTGCTGGCTTAGCACCCAAAATACATGAAACACAAGCTCAGAGTTTTGAAATAAGTTGGACATGAGCCCTCGGTTTATTCTTTCATGTTTTCTTCCTAGGACTTCAGCAACTGAAATGAACCTAAGAACATTAGGCTTGTGGAAAAAAAAATCCTGGAAGCATTCCATAATATTAGTAACTTCAGTCTGCCAAAAGGCAGAGAATTAACTAAGAAGTCAGGCTTTAGACTTGGGAGAGTTTCCATGATCCAGTGGGTCACGAGTTCTTATTCTTTGCTTGATTTCTGCTGCCTGTCAATAGCTGAGGGGGAAGCACAGTCTTTCATTTAGAGACTATTAGACTGTGTGTAGAATAGTGGAACACAGATTTGTTCTGTGCCAAAGGCAACAATTATTACTGTCAGGACATACATCTTGTCAGGATCATACATTTAATATGCGACTTGTCCACACTTGTATAGTTACGAGAGAGTGAAAAACCAAAACGAATGAATGATGTTTGGTGTCAAGTAAGCTGCAGAGCCAAAAGTATGCCAGAATGTAGTTAAACTGATTTAAGATGTATTGTTTTTAGCAGCCAATCTTCTGTTTCAAAAGTGCTCCTCCTGCATTTTATTTTTAAATTGGTTGTTTCCCACGTTTATACTCTTGACAGGGAGAATCACCACTTGATCTTGCAAAACAAAGGAAGAACGTTTGGATGATCAATCATCTACAAGAAGCAAGACAGGCAAAGGGATATGATAGTCCATCCTTTCTGAGAAAACTAAAAGCAGATAAGGTAAGTAGTACGATAACACTTGTGTAAATCAATCTTACTGCTGCTCTTGGTCTGGGGACTTGTGTATTTGTTTGAAAGAAGTTCAGGACTGTTGTTTCCCCACATTCCAGCTTTAAGGAATGTCTTTTTATTATTATTAAAGTAATTGCAAAAGGAAAAAAAGTGCTTTATTTAGGGCAGGAGGAAATAAAACCCTAAGCTTCCATACACTTAATTTTAGTTTTTGTGCTGACTAAAAGAAAGTGTTAGGAAAGTATTGAGTGGTCTCATATTGTTGGGGTTAGCCAAGACTTTCCAAAGCTGACTCTCAGGTAGCTGAGGAAAGAAGCATTTTGGGTGTCCTGAACTCTGATCTCCTCTCTAATTATGTATTGTTTATTGTTATTGTGTTGAATGAAAGAAGCAATCAGTCTTAGCAGTATAAAGTAATATACAAATCTCTAATGAGGAGGTCTTTTGCTTCTCAGAGTATTGTTTAATACTGCAAATAGGAAGAGGCTGGAAATGAGGGTGTGAGGGTTAACGTACTGCTCTAGCATGGAAAAACTGTCATCCTGCCTATTGTTTGATAACTTAAAAAGAGTTAATGTTTTCTTCTTAGTATCCATTAACATTCAGGTAGAGTGTTGTGCTGGATATATTGCTACCACTGATTTGTTGTAATTTTTTGATTTAAAGATACATTGCATCAAGATGCTCGAAGTACTGCTACAATCTGGGCTTTAACCCTGTGGCACTGTAACAGTGCAGTGATTATTGACATGAAGTGGTTTGTACATTTCATTGTCACTGTGCTTTGATTGTCTGGAAAGAGTTTAGTGCTCTCATCAGGAGTTGTATCCACAAAGTGTAAGACAAAAAAGGTCCTATCTTTATTCATAGATACTTCAGTATGACTTAAAGACTGCAGTTACGTGAGTAATAAAAGTTCACTGACATTGTTATATGCTATGCAGCAGTTCATACACTTATGGATTCTTTAGAAAGAGCTAATGTTGGCTTGATTCTGGATTAGCAGCAAAGTCTCTAGGAGATGGTTCGAAAACAAACAAAGTTACTGATTCGTAATATAATTTTAGAAAGGTTTATTTTCCTTGCAAATTCATTGGAGGTATGTAAATACAGGAAATCAGAAAAATTTATAAAGATTTATCCCCCAGTGTCAAGCTTTCTGAAATTTTAAATTTTCGTGACTGTCATGTTTATTAGAGAATATTATTATACAATCTGTTCCTGAAAATAGAGTTACTTACTGGTGTTTGTTTCTATATAGGAATTCCGTCAGAAGGTGATGCTGGGAACTCCTTTCCTAGTTATTTGGCTGGTTGGGTTTATAGCAGACCTAGACATTGATTCTTGGCTCATTAAAGGGCTGATGTATGGTGGCGTTTGGGCTATGGTACAGTTTCTTTCAAAGTAAGTGTTTTACTGGAACACCGTCTGTTTAGTGTGCATGCAAGAAGTATTTTGCTGGCATCTTTATTGGATAGATAACCTTAAATTTCCATTTGTTGGAATTGGTCTTTATTTCTGGGAAAGATTTTGTGCATCTATAGCTCCTGTAATGCTCTATTGTCTTGTGAAACATGGAATTATCTTGGGTGAATACCACTGAGCTAACAGAAGCTAACAGCAGAACAGAAATTCAGTCATTATCCAGAGGAGGGTGCTGAATGTCTGCCTACAAAGAGTTATCAGCATGAATATTGCAGAAAGCAGGCAATAGGAAAGTTAGTATAAAGTAATAAAGGCAATGTGCAAGTGTATTAATAAAACTGTTTTAATAATTTAAATGCACAAAGGCATCTTCGTAGCTTTTGTTGTTGTGGAAAGAAGGGTCTAAAGAAAAAGACTGCTTTCTAATAGTGTTTTTTGTACATCTTGTTACCCGATCATAAAGACTTTTAGTTGTATTTATGATTATTTTAAATGTCTGTAGATGCACCTACAAATATATGTGCACAGGTACACGCACACACATGTAGTCATGCTCCAGTGGATTTTCAAGGTCTGTAGACTACGTCATCTCTCCTTTACTTTTCATTATCATGTGTGGCCAAGATAGGAGACCTTGTGTCCCCGTGCTTAGAAGCTTTCTGCTTTTCAGGGGCTGGATGTCATGTTTATATAGAACCACTTGCTTCTCTTTTCTTTCTGTATAAAGAGGAAAATATATCTGCTCCTTAAACCAAGTTCAGAAGATTTTAGTGAACTTAGTAGACAGGGAGGGAAGTGGAAGGTTATCAAGCTTTTGCAGGATCTTGGAGATGATCTGTTAAGTCTTTTTGTCACCTCTGAGGCTGTGCAATTTGATGGCCTCCTCCCACAAAAAAAACCTATTTGTCCATGCAAGTCCTCAGCTGTGCCTCCTACAGAAAGGAAGGACAAGATTTCTTCCAATCTCTCAAGATCTGTGTTTTGTCAAGTTTTATATTTTTGGCCTACCTGACATGTGTTCAGGATTAACACTCTTATTTTCTCTTATCTGTTGCCTAATGTTTAGTATAAATCCTTTTTGAAGGGTTTTTCACAAAGCCCAGGTTTGAATTAAACTTGTGCTCTTATTCTAATAGTGTTTTCTTTCCCTGTTGAATTTTAGCTCATCTGCTTAGCTGTGTTTTCCTCCCTACTTTCATAGACACAAAAATGCAGAGAAGTCACTGAAAGAAAGATTAAAACAGAGTAACTACTGTGTGTCGAAATGTATATTCACTTATTATTCATCAAATGAGCTCATGTTCCTTACAGGTTTTTCTCCAAAGACCTGAGGAACTTCCACTAGAGAAGAGAGAGATACTGTAAGGGAGTAAAGAAGTGAAATGGAAACTACTCCCTGCACACATTTGTCTGTGGCAGCCCTGAGGGAACCACCAGCACAAAAAGCAAAATGGATCAATATCAGGATGTTTAGGCAGATGATGCAGAAGTTTTATTTCAGGGAGGTTAGTTGTTTAGAGTGTTGCTTTCCGTAGGTTTCATAGCAATTTCTTGAATATGGAGTAGCCTGGTCATTCGCCTAGTTTGTCTCGACTGTATTCAGCTTCATTCAGAAGAGTCTTTAAAATGCAAGAGTGTAAGAAAGTGAAAATAATTCTGATGGCTTAACTTTTTTTTTAATTAATGTAGCAGCGTTTTATCTTAGAACTTGGCAAATGTAGTGATATGGGAAATTAATTAGTCTGGATTTTTTTCCAAATTTCTATTGGCAACTGTAGCAAAAGCAAAATATTTAATAAGCTGAAATATTTCAAGTATATAGGCTGATAGCACCAAGGTCTCTTAAGCTTTTTTCTTAGTGAAGTAATTTTAACATGCGGTTTTCATTGTATGGGTTTCCAAAATGTCTTTAGCACTGGAATCTGAAAACTTAATACAGTTTGTAACTACTGTCCATGTGGCTAAGAATCTCACAGGTTCCTAACTGCTTTCATGGTGTAGTTTTAGCGTGAGTATTTACTCATTCTGCCTGTCTTGGCGGGTTTGAAACGGGAATTTCTCGTGAACTTTGAACAGAAAAGTGAGGAAAATATATTTATGGCATATTTTGCAATATCCCATATAGTACATATTTGAATAGGAAGTGTTTTCCTGAAGCAGTAGTTCAGGATTTACATTTTATAAATCTAAACTTACCATGTGACATTGTTCCTACATTACAGGTCATTCTTTGATCACTCCATGCACAGTGCACTGCCTCTTGGAATATATTTGGCAACAAAATTCTGGATGTACGTGACGTGGTTCTTCTGGTTTTGGAATGATATCCTTTTTAGTGTACGGTAGTATTTTTTATTCATGTTCGTAGGATGAGGAATTACACAGCTATATCCTGCATAGAACAGTAAGTAAACTAATAATAATTTTTAAAAGGGAATCGCCACTTAACATTGCTTTCTATATTAATGGTAATTATTTTATTGGTTTAAAAATGTGCACGCTATTGCTGTGCTTCGGTAAGTAAAAGATTTTCCTCAAAATTTACTTACAGTAGTTTGCAGAATTTCCTGTGCTTTACCAACTTCTTACGTGGAGGAAATGTCAGCAACTTTGTAAAATATTCTCTGGCTATGAGGTGACACAATATAATTGGCTGCGTTTTTTAGACACTACTTTTCTGAAAAACAGTAGGCCACTTCATGGTCTGTATCAATTCCAGTGGAATTGGTTTCATCGTTAGATCTTCCTAAAGATTTTGGAAATTCCCTTTTGTACAAACTTTAGATACATTTGCTAACTATATTTTCACTTACTTTGAAAATATGTATGTTAACAATACTAGATTATAGAGATTCAACATATTGCCATCTTTTTGTGGTTTTGATTGTCTGTCTAGATATGAATTTCCCTTACTCCTGGAGGTAGAAGTTGATTCAGAGTTCAGTGGGGAATGTTAGTTTTCCATGGCAAGGAAATAGATTCAAATTTTTAAAAAACTTTCTTGGGTACTGTAATTTCAGTAGCTAAGAAAACAAAGTAGAGATTTGATGTTTAATACAGTTCTTATAGTTGTAAATAATTGAAGTGAATTTTATGAGGATGTTGGTTTGGCTTTTTTAGAAAATGGTTTCCTTTTCATCCTGAAAGGAATTGCCATGAAATAGGATAGTAGCAGTGCTTTTGTTTTGGCCTCTTCTTGATATGTTCTGCAGCCCTAACTAAATCAGTGGTGTATTTTTGGGTTGAGAGGAGAGGAGACCCTCCTTCCATGCTCCGTTTGGCTTCCATTCTGGCAGTGTTTGCAAAGATGCTGCTGTGAATAGCAGTCCCATGCAACTGCAAATGACTGTTATGGCATGTTTAAAAAAAAAGCCCAACAGCTTAAAAATTAAAATCTAGTTGCTATTAAGTTAAAAAAAATAATTATACCAATATTAGTATATGTATGTCTTGAAGCAGTTATTTAGAAGTGCTTGTCCTACTACCAGTCTCTCTGCCGGGCCTGATTTTTTAAGTTTTTACTCAAATTTACTAGTGACTGCAGAATGAGAAGAGTGAGTACAAAATGAATATGAAAAGGATTTTAAAAAACAGTACTTAGAGATAGAAGCTCATGTTGGCCAATGCTGTTACATGTTTTGGGTTGCAAATGTTGAGCTACTGTGAAATGCTTTCTTGTCCTAACATAACATCAGCTTGGACCAAATCTAAGAATGTGTCCAACTTTCATTTAAAGTCCTTGACCTCATTAAATGGCTGCACAACCAACACAACTTGATGATGGCCTGTATCTTGATGTAGAAAGCTGTCCCTTAAAGCTGGTAAATTGTGAGAGTTTTGTCCTGAAGCTCATAATTTCATTCATATTTCTACCAACTTGCTTAGATTTTTATTTCTGTTAGTCATTCTCATTAAATAGCTTGAAGTTTGGCATATTTTTTTTGTCATAGAATAATGTAATTGCTCACTAGAAGAATAGACAATTACCCTAATAAAACCTGACTTCAGAATGTCAATAAAATACTGTCCTCCTTGTGTCCCGAGTTAGTGTCTCACAACCTTTGCAACAGTCTCTTTGTACACAGAAGTAGTGGTCTAAGACCTTCAGTTACTAATTACTTTCATTAGAGCTGACACAATTCTCTGACAAGCAGTTTTAGAAACCAAATGCTTGAGGCCATCTTCCTTTAATTGGTGATTTTTAATTGGAAGTCTTTGTAATAAGATTCCAAATTCATTCTTCCTCTGGAAAATTGCCCTGTAGCTTTATTGCAAAAAAGAAATTGCATGCCTGCTCTGTTTTTATAGCATGAGGCACAGCATTGTGGTTGGATAAAGAATTGCTGTGTTTTTACAGCTTTATATGATTGCTTACAGCAGACTAGAATACTACTTTATACTCTGTAGTGTTCAAGTGATATAACCTGTCCTGGTAGTTTCCACAAATTCTGTCTTTTGCTCGGGGAAGAGAGTTTTTAACCTTGAATAACTATGAGGAACTGCCTTACTGGAACTTTATGTTATAAATAACATAAAGATCCTAATTGCTGCAAGTGCTACTTTAATACTTAGGTGTTTAGTAAGAATTTTCTTTTCTTGTAGATATGTTGAAGGTGTCTGGAAGATCATGAACTCTTGTGTTTAATCCAAATGGGACAGAAAAGGGCAGTTAATGCAATGTATCATAAAGAAAAATAAAACCAAGGATTTGCCATGCGTTTTCTTGAATTTCAGTTTGGTCACATGAAAAATAAGTCTCTAAATTCTAAGTTTTAATGATGTGTCTTTCAAAAATCCAGTATTGAAAACGTACTGAATTTTTTGTAACTGTTTCCATTCTATTGGATTTTTCTCAGCAGCTTCTGAGACTGCTGTATTTGTTAAAGTAGAAATCCTATTCTTGCAGGGAATGAGGAATATGATCTGTATATTTATGACTATTTATTATAGTTCCATGCTTCCTTGCCACTGTTTTATTACATCCCTGTAACTATATTTTGCCTGTAACAAAGGATAGTTATATCTTGCTCCGTTAGTGTATTCTAGTTTTCTAGTGCTTGCAGAGTAGGAGTGAAAATGCCCTCAAAAATCCTACACACTAAGTCACTACATTTTAATTTAGTTTTATTTTAAAAAGAAAATAACTTATTTAAATTTACACTTTTAATAATGTGAGACTAGAATTTCACATTTTGTTCTTTTTCATTAGTATTTATAGGTAGAACATTCTCTTGAGTCCTGTAAATGTCCAGGGCACACCTACCAAGATTATATCTCAGTTGTTCATGCAGTCTTTTAAGTTCCAGCTGAACAAATACTGCCTGTTATGTCAAAAGGTTCTTACACTGCTCTGTTTTTCTAAGATGTCAGAGTTTGCTGTAACCCAAAATACTCACAGTATTTTTTTTGTTTCTTCTCCTTCCATTTGGTGCAAATGGGAGCGTGCAGTTTTAATTCAGCAAGCTTTTAGGGCTATCGCATCCTATTTGCAATGCTGAGATCATGAGATGATGTAAGGCAATTTATATTTTTTACAATAATTCATCATTGACTAATCCTGTACTGATTATCTTATTTCATATATACTTCACCAATTGATAGGATCTAGGTTAAAGAAAGCAAACATTGCACACTTTTTCAATTAGGCATCATTTTAAAACTGGGTGTAAGAGAATTCATGATGATTTTCATTCTTTCACAAAGCTCATACAATAGCATAGGATTTTAAAATGGTAACAAGCTAATTGGTACAGTTAAGCAGTTAAAAAAATGGTATTACCAAAATTAGTTTCAGAAAAAGAGCAAAAAGCCTTCATGCAGAAAAAAAGAAGTCAGCAGCCGTGTTTCTACAGGAACTAAAGACCACAAAAATCCAAACTCTGGGCCCAGCTATCCAGAACTTCTGTTCTCCTGTCTAAATACCTTTTTTAAAGTTAAAAAAAAAAAAAAGTTAAAAAAAAATTCTGGGGTGGAGGAGATATACTAGCTGAATTTATTTGCAAGCTAAGGGATTCTTTTATATCAGATAGGAATGGAAGTAGAGGGCTTTTGCAGAGCTCCAGTTAATTACAAATGGATTTTGTCTAATGCCTAGTCAAATGAGGTTTCTCATGTAGCTGTCTGCTGTTACCTACCTGGACTCTTAGATCCAGATGCACAGCTGTTATGAATTGGGGATTTGGAGCATCTTTCTTAAAAGGAAAGGATGAGGGAGTTGGGCCTGTTGAGACTCAAGAAGAGATGACTGAGAGGGGACCTCATCAATGTCTACCAGTATCTGAAGGGAGGGTGTCAGAGGATGTTTCCAGGCTCTTCCCCATGGTGCCAAGCAATAGGACAAGAGGCAATGGGCAGAAGGTGATGCACAGGAAGTTCCACCTGAATATGAAAAGGAGCTTCTTTGCTGTGGGGATGAGCATGCACTGGAACAGATTGCACAGAGAGGCTGTGGAGGCTCCCTCACTGGAGGTATTCCAGAACTGTCTGGATACAGTCCTGGGCCATGTGCTTTGGTATGACCCTGCTTGAGCAGGAAGGTTGGACCAGAGGACCCACTGTGGTCTCTTCCAGCCTGACCTATTCTGTGATGCTGTGATTCTGTGAATTGGCAGGTTTATTAGCATGTATTTGATCTCTGACAGCTTACACTGGCTGCAGATTTTTCTGTGTGGGAGAAAAGGATTTTTGTTTAGTGAAAGAGCACATCGGGGTCTATAATGTACATTTTGGCTTGATTTCAGACTCGTATGATGTCTGATAGCAGGAAGCTGCATGTATTTGGGGCCTTTTAAATAGACTACAGCTCACGATGAAAAATTAACTTATCCCATGTTTGCCTCACTTGTGTGGTGCTTGTTTGGTTTTAATTTTCTTTTTAATGAGATTACCTTTTTGGTTCCAATTCCTGGAATAATTTTCAGCCTCGTGTATTTGTTCTAATAATTAAAGAATATTGATCAGGACTAGAAGTAGGAAGTGTTTCATGGGTGTTTCTGCTTTGTCTCTCAGTGAAAACTGGGGAAACTGCATAAAAGAGAGCAATTTGGTGGCAAGGCAGGAGGTGTGAATGTCTGGTATATTATGCATTTTGCAGCCCTTAATAATATGATAATGTGCTTTTTCCTTGTGTGGCTGTAAATGAGGATGTTAACACAAAACGAGACACTCTCTATAGAGAACCAATTCCCTACTCTGAAACTATTGCAAACCTACAAGGGTTTCTTATATGTGAAGAGTTTTAAGAGATGTCTGTGATGCAAGTCACTAAGATATCTTTGGAAGTAATCTTCAGAGGGGAGTTCAGCATGATTTTAGATACCTCTAGTGTGGACATCTGTTTAGAAGTTTAAACACTCTTCATAGCCAGTGACAAAAAATAGCCACTTGTAAGGCTCTGCTTCTCTTACCTAATTTAAATATCTTGATAGACTGGACATGACTTTTTTAACTTTCTGATGTCTGTGAGGCATACTGAGTGATTTAAAGTGGGTGAGATGAATCCTACAGCTGAAGTTGTTTATCTACATCACGTGCTGGAAATATCCTGGAGAAGAAAACTTTTAAACTCTCATGTAGTCTCCCAACTGCAGCACAGAAGTACCTTATCTGCCACAATTTACATTGTCAGCATTGCACTCATCTGACACCACCGTGATAAAAGGACAGGCAAAACAGGCTCTGTGGGGCATCTCTTGTGTTCTCTCTGTATTTGAGGGAGTAAAATGGGGAAGAGTAAGTTGAGACAATGGACAGTTGCTTTGTTGCAAATTATCCAAATTTTACTTAGTAGAAAAAAAAATCCAAAGCATTAAGGTTATAAAAACCCTCTTAGTCTTTTTCCACATCTTCTTTAAAAGTCTAGACATGACGTATGATAATTAGAAATGGGTTGTAAAATTGGTTTCAGTTGTACCTTTTTTGTTTGTAACGGTTGTCTGATTAAGGTACATCTAATGAAAAACCAGTTTTCACTGTTGTAAAAAACCCAGCGATTATTTTAGTATTCTAAAGAAAATGTGATTGTCTCTAGCTAAGCAATTCAGTTGCATCGGCTTATTTTTGGCAGCAGGTAGCTTTAGAAAAAAATAGGAAAAAGTTGGATTTTATGAATTTTGAAGTCAGAGCTTTTCATCTCTAATGTATAAAATAGAACCATGAGTGTTTAAGTTACAGTACAGCTGATGGTTTTTTCCCCGTTATAAACTTGCAGAAAACATCTTGTTACTGGAAAGATTAACTGCCTCTAGTGAGCTGATACTAGCATTCTACTATATAAAATACATTATTAAAATTTTAATTTAACTTGCCAGTGTTTTTTTATTAGAAATTCACAGCCGATTCCTTGCCCCAACAGGAGGAAAACAAAAATTATTTGGGATACACTTCACGTGAACAATGAGACTTCCTTACCGTGTCAGAAGTCAAAAAGAGGCTACTTGTATTTGTTTGCATTTCAGGGTTCTTTTGCATCGCAAGCTATTTAGATCTGAATGTATCTAAATTACTCAAAATATAGTGTAGTGCTTTGTGCCTGAGTACTAGGTGTCCTTTTTGTTTGGATAATGCTGTCGAGGCTTCTGCTACCACAGATTTGTCAAGTAGGGCATCTCCTTGAAATTATAACTGGCAGCTGACAGCAGGTGTCTTTAGTCAGTTTTGTCAGGTCTTTTGTAGGTTTATGAGAATAAATAATTTTGGTTTTGTGGAAGAGAAACATCTGAAGTATTTGGTTTTTCAGCATCACTGCTAAAAATGTTTTAATTCTCTGAAGAAATGTCAAGTGCTGTAAGACTAGCATGTTACATGGCAAGACATTGAATGCAGGAAATGTATTTTAAAACAAATGGTTATTTTCTGTCTTTATGGTAAGTGATTTTATAAACACTTCCAGAGAATAATAAATCCTGTGGTTTTTTAAGTATTAGACATATTAGTATGTTAAAAATAACTCTCAGTGATGCAAAATATGTGTACTGCCTTATTACAGGACCAGGTTTCAGACACTACCTTTCTTGGAGATAAGTGGTGTTGGGACATGATTGCCATGCAACAGTGGCCATTGCAGCAAAATTCCTTCTATGGCTAGAAACAGCCCGTCCTGTGATATCACAGGAATGTCAAGCCACTGAAGACATAGGCAGTCAAATGTGTGTGTTATAAATAGAGCTCCAAAATGTTTATTCTGAAAACAGGAAATAGTTATTAAGAAGATATATTTCATGGGATTTAATTTAATTAAAAGGGAAAACAGTTACAAAAACTGAACTATCGTCATTCATCCTTTAGAAGGAGAAATGCTTTAGAAATACCTTATGGAATAGACCATTCTTAAAAGTGAGTTTTGAAGGTCGAGCAATGGAAAATGTTGAGTACCAAGCTAGTTCTTACAGCAGTGCTGAAGTTTGTTAATTCTGGAAACAGTGACTCAAGGACATTGGTAAAATGTAAATTCAGTTAAATTTTGTTTCAGAATTTTCAGTGAGAATGTTCAAGAGGAAATTCAGTTTTACATTTGATGTTCCTTGACTGTAAACACATCTGAATTTTTTCTTTATACATCTTCCGTTCCTTGCTAATAGCGTTGCACTTTTCTACAATTTTGGAAAATCCTGGAAATCTGATCCAGGAATCATCAAAGCCACGGAAGAACAAAAGAAAAAGGTAAAGCCAAGAAATACGAACTTATTCTTCAACAGCCTTCCACCAGCTGATCAGACTAGTTAGTTTACTGTTCAGTACATTAAATTTCAATAAGTTGTATAACAAAAGGTTTAAAATGTTGAAAAATCTTCCAGGTTTTTTTTAACATGTAGAATGCATTTCAAGTCTTAACTGGTGCAAAACTGCATATTGGTTATTTTAAGTAACAAAATAAAATTATAACTTGAATTTTCAATTTAAAAAGTTTGAAAAGCAGTTAAGTGAAAAAGGAAGTATGAAGTTTCAGATTTTTGCTGTACTGAAACAAATAGCCCATTATAGGAAAAGTGTTAGTTAATTTTATGAAAACGTCCCAGACTTTTAAGCACCTCTAATTTTCTATACCTTTGTATCTAAAAGTATTAGGCTGACAAACATTTTGAGGCTAAAACAGCCAAAACCCCTGGTAGGGTGGGCTTTTATTTTTCCATAAATGTCAGAGAAAACATGAGTGATCTAATGATATCTAAGACATTGTATCATCATTAGCATCTCTTATTTTAAATAAAGTGCATTGTTCTCAGCAGCCAAACTGAGCATTGAATATGCCAAAGTTATACAAGCAGCAAAAACATTTTTTTTGTTTTGTTTTGCTTAAGTTTCCTAGAAGCCAGCATTGTACCTAAAATGAACTTTGAGCTTCTACTTCATGGTTATTTGTGAAAAGATCTGTGTGGATCAAGATCAGACTGCTTGGAGTTATGTCCTTATGTAGGAATAAAAGTATAATAGCCATTAAAAGGATGGTGTAGATGAAATAATTTTTGTATTCTGCAATAGCTTGTAGCTGGGTTCTTAAGTCAATGTGCAGATTTGGGTTTACTCTGAAAATTCCGTTTGTTATTGCCAGTTTGCCAAAGTAAATTCCAAACTAAATTCTCCTCGTTCAACTGAGCTAAATTAAGTAGAATAGTCAACAATGACACTTTGGATTGGATTCAGCAAATTGCACAAATATGCAATTCATTGGATCTTCTTGCTTAAGTAGGCAAGTGTGGTTCCAAAACCCTTGTTGAACTGGGTAGGAATTGCAAAATGCAGCTTCTTGAGGCAGATGCATATGGCTGTGAATGTTTTGGATTTCTTACATTGCAGCTAACCACATGGTAAAATCTTCTGTTAGCAGGGGTATGAACCACTGTAGGACACGGGTCTTACCTTTGTGCAGTGTAACACTTCCTAACATTTTCATAATTTGTCTTCAAGTATTTAGTGCTGAGTTAGCCTTTAGCTTTGAAATAACTAAGGAAGAAAATTCTTTTCGTTTCAGATGACTAAGTATGTTTGGAAATGTGTAGTAAGCAACCATTTCAGATGTTTGTTGTTTTAATATGTCGTGTCCTTTCTTCTGGGTTACAAAATAACCCAAGTCACTCTTAAAGCAAGTGAAGGAATAAATAAATAAAATTTTCCTACAGTTCAAAAGCATAGAAGGTAGGCAAAGGTTTACAAAGCACAATGATGTGGATCTAACTCAAATGATCCTGGGTCTGCACAAGACTTATATTTAAAAGCTATTCATCTGCTCTTGTTCAGTTCTCTTCTCCTGAGGTTTGGGATTTTGCTTGTGGACAATACTGAACTCCAGTGTTGAGTACGTTCCTTTTTGCATCCTTTCGTTAGTCTGTAGTGTCGTGTTATACTCCCACTGAAATCAGAGGGACTATTTATGAAATTGTCCAAAATGTATTGTATGAAATTGTCCAGGGTATCAAAAGACACCAGCAGTACTGAAATCATGGTAGGTGACTAGGAATAAGTATAAACTGGAATTAATTTAGAAGTGAATATGCATGTTGGTTTAATAAAGTAGATTCAAAATCAGTTTCATCTGAATTTAATTTGTTCCTGTGTGTAGAAAGTACCTGAAATAAAGGGCTCACAGCCACAGCTCTGCAAATGCTTGTCATCATTTGTTTTTATGCTAAATTCTAATTTTTATTTTTCCTGCAGACAATAGTAGAACTTGCAGAGACAGGAAGTCTGGACCTCAGTATATTCTGCAGTACCTGCTTGGTAGTATATTTTTTAATCAATTTCACCATTTATTATTTTTTTTCCTTTTAATGCTAAGCCAAAATTAGTGTTCCTGTAATGAAGACATATTTGACCTTAATATTGCAGTTTCAAAGGCAGAATTGATTTGTAATATTTAATTTAAGCAGTGTTTTCAATAAATAATATGTACCCAAAAAAACTGGAACAGTGAGAGGAAAAAATTATCACTGTGGAAATAACTTGCCAGTGTCAGAACTCAAGTATCTAGTATATCTACCAAGTTGCTTGGTTATACACCTAACAAGTTATGAAAATCACACGTGATATTCCACTACCTCTGTAACTCACAATAAGATTATGTTGTGCTTCTAGTAAAATTATTTTTTTCAAGAAGTAAGTGTGTTTCTCTATCTGGCAAAAGTCAGGAGAGGGAAAAAAATCTTAATTTTTGTAAAGCAAATATATCATGCTTTTTCTTTGGAAGTTAGCTAGCAATTACAAAATTCTCAAGCTTGTCAGTGTTAAGACTGCAAAGCTCTGATATACGTGGAGCATGAATGATGTTAGTATCTCCAAATTTGAAGCTGGAAAAATTATGTACAGGTGTGGCACCTTAAAAATTATGTGTATGTATATACATATATATCTCAGACCACTTTTTCCAAGACATAACCTTTCGAGAAAAAATTTTGGGAGAAATTTAGCATTTTAAGTTCCATCGAGTTCTGCTTTTGAGTCATCTTTCTGTCTTTAGAAAGTGACTTGAAAGGTTTACGTTAGAGCTTGGTTATGAATGATACAAAATCATGGAACTCAGGCTCATTCTGTATTTTCATTGTTAAAAGCTGAAATGAAGCTGGTTGCTGTACAAGGCTCAATAGCTGGAGGTGATAGAACTTTGTATAAAAAAAAATTCTTTATATAAGAAAAATCATGTGAAAATCATTTCAGTGCAGTTGTTAGGACGTTTGTGTTAAACAGTGTGTAGATTAAGCTGAATAGCTGGGGTTGCCTTAAGAATTAGCATCAAGTTTGAAGTTCTCTGAGGAATTAACAATAGCACATCAAATTTACATTAAAATTGAGGGTTTGTGTTTTCTTCTATTTAAAATATATCAGGGTAACTTGCTTTTCTAAAGAAATGTTTATTATCTGTAACAGATACGGAAGCCGGTGAGGTCCAAACACTGTGGTGTTTGCAATCGATGTATAGCGAAGTTTGATCACCACTGCCCGTGGGTGGGGAACTGTGTAGGTGAGTGATTTGCTAAAATGCTCTGCAAGGTTTTGCCTGGTCTCATTTCACAGTGGAAGTGACGTGGCTTCTTAAGAAAAGCTTTTCAATGTTGAGCTTAATTCTCTTTCTACATGTGATTCTCTGCATTATTCTCATTTGTATTGTCTATTATATACCCCTCCTCAAAATTGTTCTGTGTCTAATTCAGCTTGGTACATAGGTTATTTTATTAACATAAACTTTAGTAATGAAAAGATGCAAAGCTTAACTGCTGAGGAGGCATGTGCCAATTCCACAACTGATTATTATCCATTACATAAGATGAAAACTTTCATTTGGACCAATATTATTCAGTAATTTAACGGTAAAGTATACGTATTTAAAATTGTTACGATTATAGGAGTTAGAGACAGAATGACTTCCTATTGAGGTATTCTCCTCTTTTCGACCATCCAGGTTGTCTTTTATTCTCCCCAGTGATTATGAAAGGAATGGATATAGAACAGAAATAAAGTCTCTAAATGCTGCTATTCCCAGTCATACTTTTTGAGAAATGTATTTGAAAACTATTATTATGCAGGGAGCATTGAAGACCTCTCAGCTAGGAAATGAGTGCAGCTTGCTTCAATTAAAAAATTAAACACTTCACACGTTTAATTTTTTTAGGACAGCAAAGGTAACTTTTATCTTGGGGAGGGATTAGGACCTGGGTTTGCTGACAGCTGGCAGCCCATAAAGGCTTCATTGTAGTCCTTTCAAATAGATATGATAATGAATAATCAGAGTCATTTGGTCTGAAAATCAAGACTAAAATAGTCAATCCTGGCATTTAAATTGTAATAGAACATCTCTAAAGTCTCGCTGAGATCAGCTTATATCACCCCCTTCTATTTTATGTTTCCTACAGATGTTACTATCTGAGGTATTTTTGGTTTATATTTTAGACGTTTTACAATGAAAAACTAAGACATTTTAAATTCAGATAGGCAGGGGAGCATGGGCTCGAGTTTTGCTAGAGTACATGTCAATGGGACAGAAAGATCCACTATTTTAATCAGTAACTGGAAAAAAAAACCAAATGGGGGAGGAAAGACCTTAGTTTGTGTATATTGAGAGAGTGTGTGAGTGATGGGATTAGGTTAGGTGGAGGAAATGGTTTTTAAGTAACAGTGATGATGGAAAAGTAGAATCTGTCTTCTAGTGGTGGTGTACAGAGTGGAGTAACTAGAGGTAAAAGTAAACATTAGGGCCCTTGAAAGTATGCTGGGAAAAAACATTAGAAATCACGGTGTGGGAGCTGGAGCTGAACTGGAGGGAGTGAGGGTCTGAACAACCTTATATGGCTTCTCTGTCTCAGATTGGTACGTGGTCACTCTAAGCATGGGATTGCAAAACAGAGTCCATTCTTAAAACAGCATTTGTGGTATGTTTGCCAAAAGGGGAAACATGAATCATGCCTTCCTGGAAAGGTGGAATTTGGATGTGTGTGGAATGTGTTAAAAGGATAAGACTGTTGCTAAAGATAGGACTGAGAAATCTTGTAAAAGTGTTTACAGACACTCTGAAATAAATCCTTTGGGGATAAAACTTGGCACATAAAGAGACTTAGAATATTTTTACCATTTTGAAGAGGTTGACAAAAAGTGGAGACTATTTGAAAAATAAATGAATTGGCAACTAGGGCAAATTGTTTTCCTCAAAATTTTAGTTAAAATACAGTAAGCAGGTCTCTAGAATTGATTATATTTATCTTCTAAATGGAGTATCAAAATAGCATTATTTTTTTACAGGTTTTTTGTTTGTTTGTTTTAACTGCAAAGGATGACTCTATTCCTGCCAGTCCAGGAGGCAGCTGTAGAGCACAGTACTGTGTTTTGCCTGATCTTATTCAAAATACTGTGTCTCCAGTTTCTTCTTCCACAGATTTTTTTCCTTTCTAAACTGCGATCAAGACTGTACTATTTCAGTTATAGTTTTAAATGCTACGCCCATGTTTTTACCTCGCACATGTGGATTTCCTGTTAGGCAGAATTTGGTTTAGTATCATTAAAAGACATTGCTTAAAGAAGCATCGCATCAGATGCCTCTCAGATGGACTTCTAGGTCACTGTTTAACTGCTGTGTTCTTTAAAAAATGTCTTTTATGAAACCTAACAGTTCTGAAATTTAGAATGCAAATGAAAGTGATACCTTAGGGACATTCCCCACACTTTCTCATATGCCCTTAGGTGATTGAAGGCAATAGTACAACATAATTTTGTGTTTTCAGGAACTTGTTTGAGCATTTCAAGGAAATGTCTTATGTTTAGTCTAGCTTGTGTTATATGTATGTTTTTCCTCATCTCTTATTTATACAGTCTTTCAGCGCACTTGCTAAAAGCACTTGATTATTTTCTGCCTCCAGAGGATGCTCTTGTTTTAGCAGGGAAAACATTTGACATAATAAAGAAGTAAATGCGGTGCTGGTAAATGATGACAGCCAAATCTTTTGTAGCCCATTATCATCTCTGTGGGTTTAGTTTACAGCCTGGAGCTGTTGGAAGGTTGCAACACTGGACATATTTTACAAACAGAAGGAAGGCTGAGTACTTCAGAATTATGATGTACTCACATAAGAGGCATATTTTTAACTCTACTAATGTTGAAATTAGATCAGTCTTTTAGTGACTGAATTTTCTTGCATTAGAATTATGTCTAAAGCAGAGTAGTTTTTATCCCAGTCATTGTTATAACCAGGTTCTCAGGCCTTGTTTGTTCAGTTACATGTGTTTGTTTTGTAAGTTTTACTAGATATTTTATTTTTAGCTAGCTTCATCAAGCAGCCAAACCTAAGATGTGAGTTAGCTTATTATCAAGGAAGGTTGTATATTTGTTCATATTTCTGTTACTTTTAAGAAAGTGAACTCTAGAGTTTGAGGATTTTTCCATGGCTTTTAAAAAATGCTTATTAATGTGTAATTCCTGGCTGTTAAGGGCTCTGCAACAGCCGTCACCAGCATTGGTCTAAATATTGTCTATCAATAATTTCATTAGTTCATGAAAGAGGTTACAAATGAATTAGTGAATTGCAGTTGTAACGTGACAGAAAATTAAAGAAAAATTGCTTTGTTGTCTGAGAAGTAAAAAAAACCAAACAATCATCAGTGAACCAGCTAATTTCACATTCTTGAAGTTATATTGGCTTAATATTGTAGAGTAATGTTTCTGTGTACAATAATAAACAGTACTACTAAGCAAGCATTTAAACTTTCTGGCGTAATGTTGTCTTTCTGCTGAAAGTATAGTAATTTGGTCTGTGTTGTACAACTTTAGGAGCAGGGAACCATCGCTATTTTATGGGATACCTGTTCTTCCTGCTTTTTATGATCTGCTGGATGATCTATGGATGTATCTCTTGTGAGTAAATGTAATTTTTTTGGCTTTTTTTTTAATTGCTTCTAAATACTTTTATCTCCCTGGATGGATTTTTATTGATCTTTGCCTTACCAGACTTTTGGATATTTTTATCCTGGAATTGAACTGCACATTAATATTTTACTATATTGGGTATTTTAATTTAGTAGATGATATTTTTCTTCATCAGAGACAAGTATGTGCATATGTCATGTATTCAAGGAGCTGGGAAAGGAAGAGAGGGCAAGTAAAGCTCTTCTGGCACATTGTCATTTTCTTACTTAATTTAACACATTCTAATGTGGGCATTATATGTTGCTGTACAATAAACATACCTTAAATCTTCTGTATACTTTTTGACACTTTTTTTTTCATGTAGACTGGGGTTTCCACTGTGAGACAAGTTACACAAAGGATGGATTTTGGACCTATGTTACACAGATCGCTACCTGTTCTCCGTGGATGTTTTGGATGTTTCTAAACAGTGTGTTTCACTTCATGTGGGTGGCTGTGTTACTCATGTGTCAGATGTATCAGGTATGGAAGAGCACTTCACTCATAATACTGTGTCTTGGGAGTGACATAAGAATATCAGATAGTTCTGTCATTTAAGTTTTCATGTTCATTGTGCTAGACCAAGTGTTCAGTCTCAGCCTTGCTGGAGGAGGCAAGCATCTGCTGTCTTTCAGTATTAGGCATCATTCAGTTCTAATTCACATGGCCCTTTTTTTTTGTGCAAGAGGTTGAAATACCTGCCTCCTGCTTTCCATTCTCAGAATAACGAAAAAGTAAAACAGACCAGAAAAAGTAAACAAAGACTAATAGAGGATAAGAGCTGTGGGGCCAACTTATAATAATGCTGTATGTCATTAACAGAAAGGGAGCAAATAAAGAAAAGAAAGAGGATGCAATAATTTCCTACGCTGTTTCAGTGTGAGTTGAGGCCACATTATCGTACTCTAATCTGACCAAACCCAAGTTTTCTTTATCCTTTCTAAGGAAAGAAAAGTCATACTGAAAGCCTTGAAGTATGACTTGTCATTAATGAACCATGAGACTTAATCTTTCCGGAAAGATTTCCTGGAAATAGAAATTGTCCTCTAAGGCTTAGGTAAAATTTTTCAGTAAGTTTAAGTTTTGTCCTCCATTTTTACAATATATGTTACTTACAATATATATAAATTTCAAAGTCTTACGGTTTATGTTTGCAGCTGATAATTTCCCCAGTCAAAAACGCATTTGTCAAAAGAAGGACTTTAAACCAGTTTATTTGGTCCTTTTTCAGTCTGTCTCATGCAGTACTTGGTTGCATGTTTTTATGTGAGCTAAATTACTTACTCTTCCTGTCTTAAGATATCTTGCTTGGGTATCACGACAAATGAAAGGATGAATGCAAGAAGATACAAGCACTTTAAAGTTACAACCACATCTATTGAAAGCCCATTCAAGTAAGTTTTAAAGCATATACAAATTTCTTATTTCTGTAGCCTTGCATACATTTGAATCATGCTGCTCGTTGAAACAGAAACACACCTAAACACTTTTAGAGTATTTTCTCTACTTGGAGTGCTGAATCTTGTCAGCTATTTTCACAGTCACACATTCTATCCAGTTAAAGAAAGTGATTAATGTTTTGTAGTGTAGGGTGCATAAACACAAAAAAGAATGCTTTCCAGCAGTGGTTGTATTTCACTGTAGAGTTTATGGGGAAATAAATATCCTCTCTATAAAGCAGATGCTCAAACCAGAGGTAGTAGCTTATGGCAGCATATCTGTGTTGGCCTGGACATTCATTTCCACACCGGGCACTTTCTCCTGAATCATACTTAATGGGCTGTTGAATTTGCTCTGTGCGGTAGCTCCTCTTTCTCTCTACTGTGAGAAAAGAGGCTTCACTTTCTTCCTGTTTATGAGGAAGAGCGTGGCCAAATCTATTTCTGGGGAAGGGGGCAGGATATCCCAGGAACTGAAGTGAGAGCAAGCTGTTGCATACAGCTTTTGGGCATGAGTATGTAAAAGGGTAGGTTGGGATTCTGGTTTCTGGAGTGATGAGCATGCAAGAATGAAAGATTGGGGCTCGGGGAAGAAATAGCACTGAGATGGGAATACAGGGGCATGGAGCAGCTTGTGGAGACAAGCAGGACGTAAATGAAGGCATGGTATATTGATGGGTTGAGAGCATGTTACGAAAGGAGCTGGGAGAAGACAAAAGCACGTCTCATCCTGCTGCATATGCTCCTGTGGGAGCTGCTGCTATTTCGGGTGCCAGACAGGAAAAAGGAGATAGGAGATGGGAATTGTGATAGGGAGCAGTCAGCATGGATTCACACAATGCTGTGCAATGTGCTCTAGGATGACCCTGGCTGAACCAGGAACCTACTGTGGTCCCTTTCAACCTTGCCCATTCTGTGATTCTGTTATGTAGCAGATGGATTTCTGTGCTAGAAATTTGTGGGGTCTTTTTTTAATATCTCTTCATACAAAACTTGTAGTGAGAAGCAGACAAGCATCTCCACACAGTTGCAGTACAGATTAGAGTTGTAACAAAACTAGATAATTACTTTGCCTGAAAAACACAAGGTGGTGCACAGGATAGGAAAAAAGTGATAGTTTGATCCCAGATTACTGTCACATTCACAAACCATTTTAACTGAAATAGCTGCTATTATAAAAATTACTTCTGAAAATAACACCAGATGTCTGAAATAACTGACTTAGCATCACCTGTCACATGAAGCATTAACATCAAATAGCTTCATCTTCTTTTTGCTTAGACCTGCTCTCACAAATATCATAACATGAGCTTCTCTTCCAGAAAACTGATCTATTCAGCCCATGTCTAATTAAGTTAAAAACCCCCAGTATGTTGGGAGGTTTTTTGTAGGTTTCTTAAATATTTGACAGTTAATTGATTCAGCCACAGAAAGTACTTGAATAGTTCATTTAATTCAGATAATGCTTTCTTAATTTTGTGTTGTGAAGCGACCTGGTTGATCCTAGACCTGTAGCTGGGGAGCCAGTATGTATGCAGAAACAGATATCAATAAAGATGGAAGTTATTCTAGGAAGACAGTCACTTCATGCCATTTTATCTTGCATCCATCTGTACAATGCAACTGTCCTCTTGGAACAGGATCTGAATTACCAGGCTGTGCTACACGGTGGTGGACTGCTAGTAAGGTGTTTTGGTAGATAGTGGAAGAAAGGTGGTGTCTTGGTTATGCCCAAGTATCAAACATTCACCAATCTGGTGAATACTTCTTATTTCAGGACTTGCTGATCGACTTGCTTATCAAGTACTAGAATAATTCTGAACAGAGTTGGTTTTCTAAGGTTAGAAACTTTATGGGTGAAGAATCAAATTTGTAGGTAGGCAAAATATGTTGTACTTTGTTAATTGAGCTATGATATTGCTTGCTAATGTGTTTTTCTTCTGTTTTTAGCCATGGATGTATAAGGAACATTATAGACTTCTTTGAATTCAGATGCTGTGGTCTTTTTCGGCCTGTTATTGTGGACTGGACAAGGCAGTATACAATAGAATATGACCAAACTTCAGGATCAGGCTACCAGCTAGTGTAGCACCACCTTCATCCTGTGAGCATATCATGCTGAGTGGTGCCTGAAAAATTTTCTCTCTCTCTCTCTCTCGACTCCGCATCCCTTGAAGAGTAGCATGCTATGTGTAGGGCTGATGATGAATCATAAAGGTACCTTCTCTTCATCAGAATTTTATTAACAAAAGTAAAAATGGACAGAATAAACTGCCAAACCTGATAAGGAAGAGGAGGAAGATCAAAAGGGATTTTAACAGTTCTTAACATGAGAATTATTCATGACAACATATTCACAGTATTTGTTATCGGGTTTTTTATTTAAGGTCTTTCACAATGGAGCATGAGACTATTGAAGTATTGACATAAGTAGTTATATTGTGCTGAGCAGAAAAATTTGTATCCCAATATCAAAATTCCACTGAAACAAGAATCTAGAATATAAAACTAAATTTCATGATACAGAGTTCACTGATCGCTATGTTGTAGTTCCTGTAATGTGATTTTTTTAATACCGATTTTCTGTAGTAAGATGTACATTGAAAAATGTGCTTTTCAGTACTGTTATAAACATCCTATGGTGGGGATCCCCTGTAACATGTTAAGTTATAGCAGTAGGGCACGTCAGGTAATGTTGAGTAAAAATATGTTGCCCACGTTTTTTGGTGATTGTTTTTGCCACCAGTTAGTGGTACAACTAAATACTTGTAATAACCCTGTTCTGAAATAATGTAGTCTGAAATAAACAACTGCGCCAATAAGGAAAGCTTTTCTGTCAAAGTTAAAGCCCTGCTTAAATGCATGATACACCTGTAAAATTAGTTTACAGTATATAATGTTCAGGGAAAAAAAGTGGGGAAAAATAATTATCTTTGAAGTAATTGTATAAGCAACTTACAAACTAGCAATGTTTTAGTGTTAGGTTTGGTCCTCATACAGTACAGTGTAGTGTATTTGGAGACATGTTGGAAGAGAAATTGCATGGGGGATACCACAGATGTGAAAGCAAACGTCTCAGTTATAAAAGACAAGATAGTTTTAAATTTAATGCAATTGCAGAAGAAGAACCCAAAGTTTCCTGAAATGCTTATTTCATTTGGATGTAAAATAATGGAACACAAACTTTAACAAAAACAAAAAATTAAGAATCCCCATAACAGCATGTGCACACAGAAAATGCAGAGCAGTGTTCTGAAGAAGATGGTGTATTGGCACGTGGAAATCGCCCTTAATTTCTGTTTTTAAGTTCTCATGCTACAGATGTGTTTGGAAGGTAAGGAATGATCTGAAATTGCATTCCAAAGGGACTTTTCTTGAATGTGATGCACTGATTTTTGTTACGGTGTTTTCATATACTCATAGTGAATTGTTCACTGCTTCCTTAACTATTGTTTACAGAGAGACTGAGAATCAGGTTAGTTCTCTTCTAAGTGCTGTAGCAACCCAGTGGTTCGAGGAACCTGTGAGGGGAGTTTGGGGAGGGATCTGAAAGCAGATGTCTGAGACCAGTGTAAAGAATGTGTATCTGTATATAAATAATTTATCAAATAGTTTTCTCTCTGTGAGTGTGTGTTTAGTGTATTTAAAGCTGCTCATTTTCATTTTATTCAACCAAAAAAGTGTAGGAAGATATCTAATGAGCTTTTAGTGATGTTAAATATTGCTGTTAATAGGCATTATGCCCTGCAAATTCACTGCATGTTTGATGCTTGGCAAAATTAGCGTTTTCTGTAATATGCAGATTACAGGTAATAAAGCAATCTAGTGGTATTCCCAGCCCTTGCCTTAGTAAGAGGAGCAGTGAAACTGTAAATAGTTGATGTTCAGTATTTGCAAGTAAACATTTTTTTCAGTAGTTGTTCATTGATCTCAAGACACACACTTAGTTTGCAAGTACCAGATATCAGGATTTACAGAAGTGCAGCATTAGAGTCCTTGAATGTTTAATACTGGAAAAATCGACGTTGTCTTGGACACTTTTAACAGGAGAGGTTTGGGTATTGGGGTGGCAAGAAGCTTTGGCTACTGTTGTCAGACAAAATTTGTAATCCTAACAAAAACATGCTCTATTTCTGTGAAAACAGTTGACTTCAGTTATTCATATTCTTTTCTAATCAGAAAAAAGCATGAAAGCTTTACACTATGGTTTGTTTTAATCACCAGTGATGTTCTGCATATTTGTTAATTTAATTTTTTTTTCACATTTTAGTTGGGGGGTCGGTTGACTTGAGGAGCTTCAATACACTTTATTAAATATCACCCAGCCACCAGAAGAGCATTCAGTGCATGCTGCAAGTTTTGGTCATAGTTGCCCAGTAGCATTAACTGCCATGAATTGCATCACGCACTCCATGTCAAAAATGTTTGCAAAAGAAGAGGTGACCCTTGGTAGCACGTAGCAAGTTCTGCACTATTTACGTGTCCATAGCTCTCTGGCGACAGTTTTGTTGAGACCTGCAGAATCTGAGCGATAGTAGGTAGTTGTGAAAATTAACATGCTTATATGGATTTGGGATGTATGAAGTTTCCAGTGCAAAATGTAACTTGTCTTGAGTAACACTGAATTGTTGATGTGAAATCATAAAGCAAGCAGGGGGGAGCCAACTATGCAGCATTTTTCTGTCAAGTTATCAAACTTAAAATTCACTTGTTGAACCAAAACTGCATTGCTTCTGAAACTTGAGCTGATCCAGACTGACAGCAGATCAGACCAACTTAATCTGACATAGGTAGAATAAATAGGAATTTTGTCTTGGCCCTAAACATGTGCTGTTTCTTTGCAGGTTTTTGTATTCTTTGATGTCCACCAGATTTTTTTTTTCAATTAATGTGTAAAACAGCATCACTACATTTTAAGCTGTGGATTTTTTTGTATATTATTTATAACTGTGCCAAGTATTATTTTAATACTGTCGAGATCTTGATGTGTATTACATTGTGAACAAAAAAAATCTGTAAAATGTTTAATAAACTAGCTCTCCTTACATAAATTAAATCTGTTAAATTTTGTAAGTTATTAATCAAATAAATATTGACTCTTAGATGCAGTGTTTGTATTGACTTGGGGTGTGATTTCGTGCAGTGTAGTTTCTGTCCAGTTTCAGAAGCCTTTCTGGAAAGATGTACAGGTGTCTTACAGATGGCATGCACCCCAAACTGTACAGATGTGAAATCCTGTGAGTTACTACACTGTTTTGGTAAATTACACCTTTGAACTACCAATTAAAGTTAGCATTCACTAATTAAATATTCCTGTCTTTTGAGTGAAGCATGCTGGCAAGGTAACATTTCTTAGGGGAGAATTCCATCTAGGGAATGTTTCATGTGGCCTAATGTACTTATATAATGACATTTGAGGTATTGTAAGGATCAGCCAGACATCCACATAGGGCTAGGATGTGTCACCAAGATGTGTGCTTCTGGGTGGCACTTGCAGGAGGCAGACTAACTTGACTCTTCTGATCCATGCTCACGGTTAGAGTTTGAGTAGAAACAAGGTAACAATCCAAGTTGGAATTTAATTGCGCTATTTATAACGAGCACTATGTGTTGAAGTGTAAGGCTAGGACTTAGGAGCACATCGAAAGGGGAGAAAAAAGTGTTTTCTACTGAGTGTTGGTTTGGTATTGACATTGAGAAGTGGTGGTGTTCTCCCCTTCCCCAAGCAATGTTCCTGGTGTGAGGCTGTGTCCAGGCTGACCACCCTTTGGCTTGTCAGGTATAGACCAGGGACGGTACTTTCTTTCAAAAACAAGACTTTTGACTTTCTGTGCTGAAGATCTCCATCCAGGATTTGCAGTGCTCCATCAGGAATTGCTGTGCTTGGGAATCCTGATGATTTAAAAGATGGTCCCTGGGTTTGGGTTTTTTTGGAAAGAAGCCAACCCTCTGTACCCTCATTATGCCTTGACTAGAGTTCAGTGCCTTGCACCTCCCATTAGCTGCCTTTTAGTAAAATCAGACTTTTTGCTATGAAAGCAATGTCTATGGTATGAGGAGCAAGACTGAGAGTTTTCCCCCAGGTTTCCTAGGCTGTGCTGTTGCTTACTGCCTCACTCCCACCTGAAATGTGCTGCTTCAGACTTACTGTCGTCTTTTTCAGCTCTAATCTTTACTGCTCTGTGAACTGAACAAGTTCTTGGGTCACATTTTGAGCTGGCTTGTTTTTCCTCCTATCCACATGGTTCCTTTATAACCTGGACAAAATGCTCTTTGTGTATTATTTTGAGCAGTACATATTTTTCTAATTAGGCTTTTGGCTTGAACTGCTTCAGTGCCTCAGACCATGGTCATAGATGTTGCTTGAAATTGCTTTAGACTGCACTGACACGCTTAATGTTTTGTTGCAGCATTCCCAGTCTTGAATATGTTTCCATAAATTCAGTGTTGTGAAGGGTTCTTTTATCCCAAAAAAGTATCAGCCTGCTCCCCAAACCAGACAAGAGTTTCAAAGTTCTTTTTTTTTTTTTTAACCTAACTTCTTAATCTGCAGCTGTCTCGGTGGAGTATTCCTGTGCAGCAAGTTCTGTGCATAACAGCACCTCAAAACCAAAGCACGTGCAGCCCCCCAGAATATTACAGTGAAAATGTTTTGGTTTTCATTTACTGGAGACTCTGTGGCAGAGACAGGCAGCCATAAGTTCTCACAGTTACACCTTATTACACCTTATCTATCACTTCCAGAGCTGTCTCACCATACAGAGCAGTAGATTAAGATTTACTACTTCTGTGCAGCAAGCAGCTCGTTGCCATGCACACCTATATGATGGTGTGATACTGGAGGAGAGTCGTTCAGCTTGAAGGCCATGACTGTGTATGTCCAGCTTTCACCAGAGCTCTGCATCAAGTCTATAAGCATCGTTTTTCCACCTCTGAAGTACCCCAGCAACACTCCCCTCGCTTTTACTGCTGACAAAGTGGGCAACACTTGGATTTAGGGTATATCAACAAGCAAAGCTTTATTGAATTGATAGTATTAAAAGTGTTACAGTGTGATACACAAAGCAAGGAAAAAAGCAGTGTGTGTGTTTGTTTTTCAAATCATCGGCTGAATGTACACTACAGTAACTAGTATCTGTTTCACAGTAGTTAGTAACATTTAGGAAACTCTCTTGTTCCTTCTAGCATGATCTCAGCAGAGCTGAAAGGCGTTTTTAGCCCCCTCACTGGGCGTGAACAAGGGCACCTGCTCCCTGGCCGTACCCAAATCCCTTGGGGCCAAAGTTCTTCGCGTAACAACCTGTGAGAAAGATGAGCACACAGTAGTTGAGTCTTATGGCACGTTAATTAAGAACAGCACTGTCTAGGCTAAGCCTCTCAGCATCTTCTCCTTAGTCACTGGAATATCCCCCTGGGAAGCAATGCTTAGAAACATTTTGTTAAGCTGCGTAACTGCCAAGACTGAACTCGGTAGCCAGGACTGCTCAGCCTGTGTAGCTCCCAGTCCACTCTGTGAGAGTAACTCAGACGTTGGTTCTGTGGCTTGGTATCTGTTAAGGCATTTGTTGTCATCAAACCACTGTGTGGATCAAGTTTATATCCACAACCATGCAAGAAGACACAGCAGGATGCTTGCTGGCTTGTTTCTGTACTGTGATCAGGCATAAGGCAAGGCTGCTGCAGCATTTCTCATTATGTGATGTTTTGCTTGATGCAGATGCCAACTACATCAGCAGCTTCATTAATATCTATTTTGTTTTTTACTCTATTCCTATGACTTACAGAGCACTTCCATGTTAATGTGAGCCTGAAAGTTTATTATATCTGCAATATATTGACCATCTGTCCTTGTAAGACATTACCTTGAACCATAAACAAATGGCCTTTGCTTCTTTTCTCACCTTTACAATAGATTTCTCCCTCTTTTTCAGTTAGGGTTGTAGATTCTAGGCTTTTTCCACACTTGGCACATCGGAAGCAGTTCTTGTGCCATGGCTAGAGAAAAAATAAAAATGAAAAAGGTAATATAAATACACGAGATGCCCAAGTTGGTAAAAAAACACATTAACTGGAGATACCTACCTCAGTGTTGGTTATAGACTGGTGCAATGAAAACCAGCCGAAGTGCACCAGTAGCAGACAAGAGCGTCTGCATTTCTGTGAGTAGCACAAAGCCCCTGACTGCACCCAGCATCCTGCTCAGAGCAGCATTCTGAAAGGTTTGGGCTTGCTCTGATCGATTCAGAGCACATCTTGGCTCTCTAGCCAGTGAGTCAGACCGCTGGCAGACTGACGTGCAGTTTTACATGGTATTTTCAGAGACCATCCCCTTTTTTGCTGAAACATTCAGCTTCCCTCACAAGCTGCACACCTCAAGATTGTTTCCTCTTCTGGGTGAGAGGGTTTCTGTAGTCTGCTTCAAGTCGCTAGCATGAGACAATATTAAATCTTCACCTCTGAAATCTAAGGTGATAACTCTTCACCCTGCATTTCAAGTGCTTTTTTTCAATTAAGTTGATTGATCTGACTATTTCCAGTGCAAAGAAATGCAATTTTAAGGTAACTGGCCTGCAGTTGGTTCCCTGCTGGGACTGACATAACACACCTTGTTCAATTTAAAGTCCACGTAGCAGCTACAAAACAGCACATGCAGCTCCTTACCTTTCCAGCTCCTATTACTTTCTCTGCTGCATAAACAGAATCACCACACCTAGAGCATTTCTCTGTCCCTCCAAACTTCTGAGCAAACTTGGAAGGGTTTGGATTTGTGGTGGGCCGGTGAGGAGAAGGCGTGCTGAAAGAAACAAGAAATTTGTTTTTTCTACTCTTTTACTAAATGATCTCTTGCTGTGCTTAGCAACAGGAACAGACCAGCATCCAGCACATGGTACGGAACACAGTACTGCTGCAAAACTGGAGAAGCAAGTTACCAGCAAGGCTATCCAATTACACTTGGTAGGGAAAAAAACAAAGCCACAGCAACAAAAAGAGAAAGGCCATGCTTTAAAGGATAAAAAGAAGCTACTGTAAAGGCTAATTTCCTGAGAAGCCTTCCCCTTTTCACTTAACTAGAAGGGCAGAACTCTATCAGGACATGGATTTTTCAGATAGTAAGCTACAAATAATTCTGTTAAGTTCCTGTCCACTGATTTTAACCAGGAACCTGAATGGATCACTGAACCTGGCTGGAGAGCCTCATCATATAAACGTTAAGCAATAATTTGGGAACTTGCATGAAGCAAGTTATGAGACATACCTCAGCTTCTTTCCACATGCTTTGCTTCACAGCAAGAACTTAATCAGAGTAGGAATGTTTACTATTTAATGTGACTTTCGGTTTTGGCTATAATTAAGCACAAATGGTTCTTCAGTTGCTAGTTAAAAATTCATTCTGCTTGTAGCTCCAGATTCTCAGCTGTCCAAATCCATCCCTGCAAGAACCTGCTGAACATTTCCATTTCCAGCTTATTTAGGAGAACAATGTGAGACCCACAGTCACCTCTGTGAGCTCATGCAACACTATCAGCAGCTCCATAATCCAATCCCCTATGGCTCATTCATAGGATGAGTGTGTCCTTGCTTGCACTAACTCCTGCTTCCACTGTTCAACTCGCATAGTCACCAGCAGGAGCTTTGTGCAATGCAGGTTCAATGCCCTGCATTCAACTAGACTGTTTTGCAGCATTTCTGCTCCCAACATGAACATAAACAAAATCCAGCCTGAAAGACTCCTCTGAAAACAGTACTGAAGGACAAGGGCCATGCACCCCCCAACTCAGTTCACTCACCTCTCAGGCTTGATGCCTAGTCTCTCTCCCCTGTCCATGTTCAGCGTGCCTGCCCCTTGGCCATATCCATAACCTTTCGGGCCATACTTTTTCCCATAGCAAGATTTGCAGTAAACTTCAGCATCATGAATTGCTACAGTTGTGCTGTCCAAGTTTTTACGGCAGACCACTGGAGGAATAAAAAACAAGTTAAACTGCCTTAAGGGACTATTTCCATCAGCACACAGAGTAAGCCAAAAATCAAGTGAGAAGTGATGTTATGGATTTCCCTGTCCAAAATTCTTCCCATTAGGCTGTGGGACCACCAGAGATTAGAAGGAGCAAGTTGCCGTTTGAATTTGTGAATTATGCTTAGCCCCGTAAAGGGCTCTATTCCCTCCCACCTCTTCATGACCGTGACATTTAAAGCCTGGAAACTTGCTGTGGTTTGATGAACAAGGCTGCTCAGAAACCCAGAGAGGGCAGCCAGCAGTTGCCCTTGACAGATGCCATACAGCACGAAGCAAAAGCCTATCAGTACAGAAGAGCCCCTTGTCCTGCCCTTTTGGCCAGGATGGGGCTGGAAAAAAACCCAAACCTTCAAGGTTTCCCCCCCCACCTCAGTACTGCTTCAGGACAGAGCTGGGGCTGGTTCACAGCTGCCACCGGAGGGGCTGTACTTTTCTGGCATTCCTACATTGTCCTTCAGCACAATGCAAGCCCTCTACTCAAGGTTACAGTAGAAGGGAGAACTATTTCCTTCTTAAACCTCCTTTTGTATGCCAACTGGCACGCTCTTTCCATCTGCAACAGCATTATGCCCATGAAAAAGAATTTGGGGAGAAAAAAGGGAACGCCCTTATGAATTTTTTGCTTAAAGATTTTAATGTCTTCAAAACACTGGGTGACTTTTGCTTATGGCATTCATTAGCTCCAAGGTTCTTTTTATGACACTAATATCCAATAAGTAAATCAATTAATGCATGTTTGTTAAGTCTACGGACTTTAACCCCAACAGAAGTATGCACTAAAGAAAAGCATGTATTCAGACACACTACAGCCATTGTTTGACTCTAAGTTCCAGGTTTCTTTTAATAGTAACTCCCATAAAAGGCTTAAAATGAGGCAGCCAAGGCATCTGATCTTTTTTTTTGTGAGCCCTGTAGAGCTCAAGGAAAGGAGCGTAGGTGTGCTGAGGCTCTCACTGCCAGCACAGCACATGAATGTTAGGCAGCAAACTTAACAGCAAACTTGTCTGAGGGGCCCAGCTGCAACTGCAGCTGGTATCAGAGGGCTAAACCCTAGCTCTGCCCCTATGTATTAATCACCAACAAGTGGAGCAAAACAGGACCTCATGTTTGCAATAAGGTAAAATTCTCTGATTCAGACAGGCTGTCTGCTTGCGAAGTAGGAGCCTCCGATTCACAGGGACCCTTTGTTCCCTTCATCTAAGCAGAGGTATTTTCAGCAGAGAAAGCGATTTTCAATGCCTCACTGGGCTTGTTGGTTGGACTGGAAAATAATGCTTTGGACTCCTTTCATCTGAAATAAACCACAGGCCTCTGTGCCAAGAAAGTTTAGGCTTTTGGCTGTGCTAAACCATCAACAACTCGGCTGTGCTCAGGCGCACTGCCGTCCTGGTCTGCGCAGGACTCCAGGGCAGCAGTTTGGTAACTGCTCCTTCAGCTTCTGCCAGCCCCAGGACCACGGGGAGAAGCCCAGCTGAGCTCAGATCAGTGCTAACAAGGCTCTGCCACTGGGCTTCCTCCTCTGCATGAGCAACACTTGAGCCAGGTTTCCAACCTAAGGATCCCTTAGACTCCTGAGGAAAAGGCTGGCAGGAGTGCAAATGGATGTGCTCTGCTCTGAGATTTATATCCCACCCCGTGGTATGATAAAACCTCTCCAGGAGGTCAGCTCTCCCCTCAGAACTGCCAAGCCCAGGAAGCACGTGGGGAAGCAGGAATCAACCCCAACACATGATGGACAAAGTCAACCTCTGGCTGCTGCCATCCCCAGTGCATCACATGTACCAGCTGAGTCTGGGACACCTGTGGACCAGCACCTTGCTGCTGTGATCCCCGCAGCTATGCCAGAAGAGATTTTGGAGGAGAATACTTACTGCAGAGGAAGCAGCACCGGTGGAAGCTCCTCCCATCGCACTGCACCTCCTCAGCATGGTAGACAGTGCGGCCACAGGCACCGCATTTGTTGCCACCTCCCCAGTTCGGCATGGTGGTTCTGTGTGCCCAGCCAGGCAGGAGGGGAGAAGGGGAGACATAAGTTAAACACAGTGTCCTCCACCACCCTGGCCCCAGGACAGCTGGGGTTACACGGTCCTTTAAACCAGATCTGTGAAGTTTGTGTGGCATCAGAGCAAAACCCTGCCATTTCATCAACTTCTTAAAAACGTGACCTTTCGCTGCGTGAGAAGTTTTTGGGACCAGTTCAACTTCCCAGCTCTTCAGATGCCAGACCAGACTTAAAGGCTTAGGCAGGCTCTCTACGGCTATTTGTAAAAGCAGATGAACTGGCAAGGGGAACAGAGACCGCTGCTGCTGAACAGCAAGAAGAACAGAAACACAGTCTTCACGAGCCACGTCCTCTGTCTCTGCCTGGGGATTTTGAAAGTTACATAAATTGGATATGCACAAATTACAGTTTCATGCACAAGAGCTTTACTGTACCTGGAGCAAATGCCCCCCCAGATGGATATAATTTCAGTTTCTATGCTTCATTAATGCTGGGCCTCTCATCTGATAGAAGCAAACCAATCGTACCAACAATGGCATTTTGTTTTACTGCAGGGCCTGTCATTTGGGATGTGGTACAAGTCAAAGTTCACTTCACCGGAAAACCACTTACTAGGGCTGTAGGAACATTCTGAACTCCTTTGAGATCACACCTGCACTTCAAAGAAGTTTAAGGGGGATTATTTTCCAGGGACTCCACCCCTATTACATGAACTGCACCTTTACCAGGCAGGTATATCACCCAAACCTAGCGGCTCAGGTAGCCACAGCTGATTTAAAAGGAAGTGAAACCTGCCCCTCATGCATTACTTGCAATGGACACTCTGAAAATTGTGGGGACAGGCACCTCACCCACTGTGTCAACCTGCAGCCTTGGGAACAGTCTCTTACATTAAGCCAGAAGCAGTTGCTGTCCCATCTCAAGCTGATCTGCCCCCTCCCGAACTCCCCTGCACTCCCTCTCACCACCACCAGCAGTGTCCCCCCAGCTCGATGAGGAGCTCCTCTGGCTCCTCCCGTTAACCCTCAGTTCCAAAGTAGAGCCCTGCCCATCACCTTCGGGATTTCTGGGGCTTTCCTCCCACTGCCACCACCATGAGCTAACACAGCCGTGTTTACTGAAGGCTCATCTCACAGTCAGCCCTGAGCTGCCCTTGGCTTGTGACTGCTGTTTAACGCTGGTTTGCTCTCCTGCAGCTCAGCGCCAAGGGACCACCTCTCACCAGCACAGAGGCCAACAGCAGCCAGACAGGGTTACTGCCTCCACGAGCTTAACCCAGCAGAGCTGCTCAGCACTCATCACCCCCACCGCTCCTCACTGATCCTCGTTTCACACAGGGTTTTTGGGCGAGGACCATGGTTTGCCCACTGGAAGCCCAGAGGGCACCTCCTGCCACCCTACCCCACCAACAACACCATTCCCTACCTGCAGAGTCCCCACAGCAGCACTGCAGTACAGGTCAACTAGAGGGATATACAGGGAGGAAGGCTGGGAAGGAATTTCTTGGGAGCTTCTGACCTTTCTCTGCAAAACTCACCTTCAGTTACCCTTAGAAGCTTTCCTAGGCCTGACAAGGAGAAGATACACACAACAGCACCCCCACACAAAGCCCAAAGCCTGCTGCCTTGAGTTAACTTTGCACTCATCCCTCTGAGCCAGCAGAGCAATCTCCAGGTGCCTCCCTGGCCAACAGAGAGGAACTGGAAGTACCACCACAGGGAGCCAGACAGGAGCACTTTTCTTCAAGAGCTCCTTTCTCTAAGGGGCTCTTCTCCCAACATGTGGGACAGGCCTCAGTGCAGAGCGAGCCGCTCTGTACCCCAGGCAAGGTAGAGCAGACTCGCAAATCACAGCTGAGAGCAGCAGTTTTGGCTAAGCCTGGATTACAGGACCCATCTTGCTTGGTAAAACAAGCCTCCTGCCCCAGCAGCACGAGCAGCAGTTCAGCAGTTTTAGGGATGCAGGGTAGGATGTGTGGTTCCCAAGTGAGACATGCTGCCAGGTAGCTGCTGCAAGACCTTTGCCCAAGACAAGCAGGCAGCCATTCATGGCATGTGGGAAAAAAAGATTAGTTTATTAACCTAAATTGGGGCACCTTAGGTACATTCCTAAGCAACAGCTTAAGAAACTTCCTCAGAGTGGCTGAGCAGTGCCATTTGCACACTGACACCAATTACTGAGATAGCCCTTTGTTTAATACTTCCATGGGATTAGCATCATTACTGCTCCATGGTTTAGCACTAATACCCTGACCAAACTCATGAAATTAGTTTTATGACATTTCCCACTTTGCTTTTGTCATTCTTGGCACAACTGTACAGCCTAAAAATCAAGATTCCATTTCTTTTATTCAAGTGCTTGGCTGTGCTACCGCACAGCAGCTGACATCAATCACGGCAAAGAGCGTCCTTAGTTAAAGGGAATATAGGCTGCACAACGCTTTGGAAAAGGAATGCATGGACTGGAAAAAAAAAAGAAAAAAGAGAAGAGATTCCTTTCCACTCTGTATGCTTTCCAAAATGTAAATGGTATTTGGTACAAGAACTACTTCTGTCTTTTCCTCTCATCACCACCATGCTCATGTTCTTTTGTGCATTTACATGAGCCTACATTATTTTAATCATTTTGTTAGCAAACAATAATTTAGTTTTCATGCACACTACAGCTGAGGACCTGAATCAGGTTTCCCCAGCTTTGCCCCAGATTTCACATGCAATATTGGGCAACACAGGGTGCAGCTCCACCCTTTCTTCTTCTCGAGAGACAAAATACTAGACGACCCGACAACCATTAGCTAACTCCAATCTTCTGATAAGGACTTTGGGAATTCACTAAATGAAAAACAAAAAGGAACTGAAGTCGGTACTTCAAGGTGACCATATTCTCTTCCAGAGGAGGTATTTCCATTTACCCTCGCCATGATGTTCCCATGACGGCTTGCGTGGGAAGAGCGGCAATATTTCCTCAGTTACCCAGCAGCAGCAGCAGCAGCAGCTCTGCCCCGGGACAGCGCCCCGGGCTCCCGCTGCCCGCACGCCGCTCCTCAGCGCCACCGCGGAGCCTCCCGCTGCCCAGGGCTCCTTCCCGAGCAGGTCCGGACCTCCAGCCCCGCCCCAAGCCTGCCCTGCGCCCTCGGGACTCTGGCTAGTCCATGCAGGCCTCTGGGGAGCTCGGCAGCAGCAATTAAACACCCAGGTGATCTCACCGCCAGCACCAACAATTCTGGCTGTCGGCTGCGGCTGCATGGCAGCTGCCTGCACCCAGCACGTCATCCGGACAAGCCACGGCACCCGCTAAGTCCTTTCCGACCCGTTTGTTGACAGCAGCTCTAATTCAAGAGACCTGAGCCAGCCGCAAGGCAGGCGCACAGGAATTCCAGGCTACCCAGTTATCCGGGACGGCTTTTTCGGCGGCCCGCCGGGGGATCCCGGTGCGTGGCAGCTCCGGCACTGGAGCAGCCAAGCANTCGGCCCCGCCGCAGGCAGCGGGGGTGTCCCGGCTGCGGCCTCGCACCGCAGGACCCCAGCTGCGGTTTTACCCAGCTGTAGGATTTTGCTTTACGTTCTTGCAGGCTCCGTGGCCGTGATTCCCCGGAGCACGGGGAAGGGGTGCAGCGCTCGGGAAAGAGGTTTCCCGGGACGCGAGGAGCGGGCTGAGGCAGGAGCCCGTGCCCGGCTCGTGGGAGCCTCGGAGGACTCGGCACCGCAGCTCCCGCTGAGCCACTGCTCCGGTGGGGACTGATTAGGAGGGGCCTTAATAGTTTTCACAAAAGGCCAGCAATTAGGGCTGTTTACACCATGCTGGAGAAAACTGCCCGAGGCTTCAGCTGCTTTTTATAAGCGTCCCCATCTCCCAGTTTCCCAGGGCTGTTGCACGCTGGCTTTGTCGGTTTCAGGGTTATGCACAGGGCTCCCTGTGTCTAGTGGGAGATGTGGGTTTATCCCCCGCTCATTATTAATCCAGTACCAAATCACCTACTCGTTGCCCACGGGAGTGCCAGGCAGCACAGGAATGACCTCTTCACGCGCACCTGAGACAGAGCCCCAGGAATGGAGCCCAGCGAGCTGGGTGGAGGCAGCACCTACAAACCCTCCAGCACAAGCACTGTACTGTGAGAGGACTGAAAATGACCTCCACACCACGTCAGAGGATGAGAAACGTTACCTGTTCTCTCCCCTTAGAATGTTCTTTCCATGTGCTGCAGCCTGCGTGCTGGCAGCTGCAACTTGCTGAGGTTTTTTTGCCTTCCAGTTTTTCATTTTCCTTTTATTTGTAATGAATTTTGAATGACCGGACTGTGCATGTTTTATGCGCATCTTGGAGTCCTGCCCCATAAGCAAAGCCAGTATCGGTTCCTGTGGAACAAGTTGGTCTTCCCTGTGAGCGAGACCAAGAGTCTGACCTCAAGCATCATAGCAAAAACTTTCGCCTAGGCTTTGAGGGAAGCGAGCACTAAGAGAAGCAGAAGTGTTAGCAACTGTTGTTTCTTGAACTGGAGGTTGCATGAAGGGAGAGGATCTCTCAAAGTCAGACAAGTAAGAGGCTATGAGTCAGAGCAGGCTGACTCCATTTGCTGCAAGAAATGCCTGTGCTCTCTTGTCCAACCTGTCCTGCTCCCAGCCCTGCTGGAACTGCGTGTGATGATGCTGAGTTATTTACCATGTCTCCTCGGGTAGCCTCCAGAGCTAATAGATTTTCTCTTTTGATAACATTTCCTACCGACTATAAAAAATAAACAACAGAGATCCCAATGGGAAGAGAGAAGCTTTGCAGACCTAGCGAAGTTTGGCCATACTCAAAGAAAGGAAATTCTCACTGTGACTAAGGGGCCATGCTGGTATGAAATAAAACACTCTTTAGTGGTGAGGCACTGCTGAGTGAGCTAGAAGATGTTCTGACATCCAGTATTTAATTTTCTTATGTTTAATACTTAGTCAGTCTGTCAGAAACAGTAACTATGAGGGTCAGACATAAGTATATCAAGTAAGTCCATTACTATAGGAACAAGATTAAGGAATACATTACTGCAACCCTTTGGAATAATATCTTTTAATGAAGGAAAATGAAAGAAAGAATGAAAACTTTTACCACATACTTTTTTAAAATTTATCAATAAATTTTATAAATATAAGTGTGCATATGTATATTTATTATCTATAAATACATAGTTATTTTATTTATAAGCATACTTATACTATCTCCTCTGCAGGTCTCTTTTTCTCTGTTTCTTTCCTGAGAGCATAGTTCAGAATTAATTTAAGATAAAGCCTGAATCCAACCCTGCTGCATTCCTCCTTGCTGTCCTGCACTCCTTCAGCCTGTCACCCTGAACATGCCTGCCGTTGCCCAAGCAGCCCCACTGCCCCTTCACCATCCTTGGCATCCTCCTGACCTGATCCTGTCCTTCTCTGTGTTCCTGCCTAACACCTGCTGTAAACTACTCTTTCTTACTCGCCCAAAATTTCAGATGATGCCTCTACTCACTGGTCTGGGGAGGAGTTCCCACCTAACCACCGTGGCAGGCCCCTGCAGGCAGCCCAGCTCCTGCAGTCTGCCAGTTTTTGTCTGGCTTTTGCCATTTTGAGCTCAGCAGATTATAATTAGGACAGTGTATTTCTGAAAAACAGCGTTCAAGTGCACTAACAGCTCCTGTTGCTTTCCCCTGCTGATTCGGCAGCTCAGGGGCAGGGGGGGTGGTAGGGTGTGTGGGTTTCCTCTATGTTCTTCTGCTTCCTTGGCCATGGGAAAGCCCACAGGCTCTACACAAAACTAGTTCTCTCTTCACTTGTAAAATTCACCCGCAGCACATTTATCACCTCAGAACAAAATTCTCAAGGTTTTAGCTATGCCATAATTTTATGCAAGAGTTGTTTTCCATGTTTTGAAAAGCTGAGTAAATCATCAGCTTGTTTGACCTAGTTACTTCTCAAAAGACTTGTCACACATCAGTGTACTCAGGCCTTTGACATCCACTAAGTACCTTCCACTCACCTGGGATTATTTTATCCTCATTTGATCTTGTAAGCACGGCCCCGTGTCTGCTTATGGCAGAGTCAATCTGCTCTGCTGGTAATCTTTGCTATCATTTTCTGAAAGTTTATTCTAGTTAGTCTAGATTTTACTTTGCAGGAAGTATATTCATATTCTGACACTGTTTTTTTGTCAGACCTAGTTTTATCCAAATCCTGTTACTACTGATAGAGCTCTCTTAAGTGTGTTCTCCTAAGAGCATAATTTTAGCTATTTTTACTACTAGGAAAGGTGTTTTGAAGCTAGCATTAGAGTTTATGGTTTACCAGCCGGGGAAGTCAGACACTGTGCAGTGGTTCCCATGGTAGCTTGGTTAATTTCTCACTGGCCATCCCCTAAACTTGCCCCAGTGAAAGGGATTTTCAAGTGACCTGTATGCAATATCAGCTAGTGAAAAATTAATTTGTGCCCAGTATTACCCAGATTTGTCCTGTCCTAGAAGAGACTATGTGTTGAGCTAATCTCCTTGTCTAAACATTCATGCATCTCAAGGGTGCTATATATTTATTCTACTATAAATATGATAATGATAAATTAGTGAAGTTTGCACAAATTAATAAAAATACAGCAGACAATTCTAGAGTTTACCAGAGCTGTGATTTTTGGTTCTTAATTGTCTCTTCAAGTCCAATGTACAGATATGGAAAACATTCTCAGTATGAGAAGATCATGCTTTCTAAGGTTATTGATTTCTTTATTATTGGTCATATTTTTATTTTATTTTGCTTTAGGGGCTCCAAGCAGAAATGGAGGCAGCTGCAGAGCTGCCCACTGTTAGAAGTGTGAGGTCTGGTAGGATTTTAAGGAGATTGAGCAGTGGGTTTTGACTCAGAGGCTCTCAGACTCCTTTCCAGTTCAGCAAAATTTTTGGGACCCAGTGTGTTCCTGGTCCCCCAGGGAGATGGATCCACTCATTCTGAGGGTCTTGCATGCAACTCTCCAGCCTGATGTGAGGCTTATCTAAATGGAACACACGGTTTGCATCTAATCCTAAATACATTTAGTGAGGTAAAGCACAGTGTAGGCTGCCAGTGATGAAGTTATCAGATCACAGCACTGTAAAAACCCAGCAAAACATTGAAGTTACCATATTGAAGTTCTAAGGATTTGAACGGAGGTTTCTGAGAAGTCTGGGGAAACGTGAGCTCTATTTCAGATGCCAGCTCAGCAGAATATGAATACCTGGACTAGTAATGATGTCACCTCCCTGGCAGGAGGCATAATCTAGGCTGAAAGTATTGATTTCTTTAATAAAGGTTGATTTTTTTCACTGTAGGCTCACAAGGCCAGATTATCCCTTACGTTGTGCCATGGAAAAACCTGCAGGCAAGAGCTTCAGTAATCTCAACCATGCACAAGATCTGTTGCTGACTGACAGGATATCATCAGCGCAGGACAAAATTTGAGGACCCACACATCTTGTTCCAATAAGGCTGTTACTGATTTTGAGGAAGGCAGGGAAATGTGTTTAATATTAGATATAAGGCACAGAGGGGATAACCAGGTGAAACAGTCTGACTCTGCTGTTTTCAGAAAGCTTCCCAGCTCCATCAGGCTGCTGGGGGAGTTATCCAGGTAGCACGTAGCAGTTTCTCCAAATGCATAATGTCAAAAAGCACTGGTTGGGCTAAAAAAAGAGCCCATGTGATCTTTTTTTCCCCCCATTGTCCCCTTCCCCAGTAACTCTTAGGACTCTAAACCCTTCTGCACCATACCATCACATCTGCGTGTAGCTTCTTGTCCTGATAAGAGGAAGCTCAAAGGCAAGTCATGCCAGGGCGTTACATCACCTGTGAGCATTCTTCCTCAAAGCCTCTGGCAGTCTTGTGTCAGAGCTCCCTGCTAAGCGCTGTGAGAAAGAAGAGGGCGGATGGTTTCCAAGTTGCATTGTGTTGCCATTACGTGAAGTTTCCAGCATCCTTACACCAAAGGAAAAGCATTTCAGACTCCGCAGAAACAGCTAGACGGTGGTCAGCAGTAAACCCAGCAACGTGCTGATGCTTGCTGCAAACCATTGCTACAGAAGCTGTCCCTGCCCCTGGCAGCACAACATGCTAGCATACAATGATGCTTTACCTTTCCCAGGCTAGGAACATCAGATGTAGAGAAAGGAAGTGGAAAATTTGGCAGGAAACCTATCCCCCTGAAGGAGAATAAGCTATTGCGTGTGCTGGGGCTGGTAGTTTCTAGCATGTCTCATTGCAGCCAGCAGTGCTTTAATTACCCTGACTCTCTGCAGAGGGGCTTGGTGGGATTTTGTTCTCATCTGGACAAAACATGAGCATCAGACTCCTTTTTACTGACTGCAGTGCCAGTGACAAGCATGTGTCATTTGAGAGTGTATGATCATGCTGCGAAGCCTGTTTTTTTCCAGCAGTAGAGAAGGAAAGGGTAGGTATACCTCATCTCACACCGAGTCTCCTGGTGGGAGAAAGACGGGACTCCCCATAAATATGATAGTGTTTCATTAGCAGCCCATTGAAGGGAAATTGGTGGCACTGGTCGCCACCTTAGTGGTGCTTCTAAGAGTGGGTGTGGCAGCAGCAACACGAGCCAGCCATAAGCTATAGCCACCCTCTGATCCCTTTGCCGGAGCACTAAGCACCTGAAGCAGGCTCTGCCTAAAAAAGCAAGGGTATTCTGGCTGCAGGCAGCTTGCCAAGGGAGACCTGTGCCTGAAAGCTGTTCCTAGCCGGCAGAGCTCCCGGTTTGGCGTGTAGCAGCTGTGAGTCTGAGCCCCTGTGGTGAACCAGCAGCAGCGCTGTGTTCGTGTGGTGCGTTTCTCCAGTGGATACTAGCTACAGGTGAGGCAGCATTAGCTCCTGCCATCAAAGTGAGCTTCCATTAAGCTCTGGATGGACCCATTTCTGTCTCTGACGTATCCCTGGTGTGCAGGATCCATGGCAGCAGCTCTGTGGCTGTCTTGGTTTAAAAGACAAATATCCACCAAGGAAGGTGGAAACCTTCCTGGAATGGAAAGACAGCCCCTCTCTCCAAATTATTGTGACTGTGTGACACAACAGTAATACCTCACATCTGCATTTTGAAGCTGAGCTGCTCACCTCAGTGCCATCTGAGGAGGAAAGAATACCTTGTCAGTGAAATCAGCTAGTCTGATTATTAATTAATTTTGTTATCATCACTAGTTGGAGTATTTTAATTACCTCTATCACTAAATAATTATTTGAACTGGTAAAACCAGGTAATAATAGTACCATAGAAATGCTGATTATGTGCAAGGGTTTCAGCAAGGAGAGGATGTCAAGACTGAGTGCTTGGAGATGTGTTTGTGATTGTATTAACATAAAAGCCATTGTAGTCCGCAGTCAGCACCCGCTGTGAGCTGCCCAGCAGAAACTGCTCATCTGGGATGCTGCTTTCCCCATCAGCAGATATATCCATCAACCAGCACTGGACACGGGAACTCCCCTGGTCCCTTGGCCCCAGTGCTCTTTCCTACTCCCATTCCTGTCCATGCTTATCCCTCTCATTTGCCACAGCATTAATCAGGGTGCTCAACAGCTCCCAGTTAAAACCGACTGTGCAAAAATCCTACCTAGCGGCAATGCTGCATCATCAGGAACAAATCATTGTAAGGCACTCTGCTTTTCTGTGGTTTCTTTGGATAGCAATTTATGACCCTTTCTGCGCAGAGCGAGTGAAAACAATTGTGCTTCGGAAGAGCACTTTGGCCAGCTCTTGCACATCACGCAGTCTTGGCAGTGATTCCTTTTTTCTTGGCACAAATACAGAAGCTCTAGGAGGCTGGGGGTGTCAGAACCTCGTCTGCATGGCGCCGATGGTCAGTTTTCAGTGCTTGGCTTAGTCATCATCGTTAATGCTGCGTTCAAGCTATGACAGCCACCGTCACGTAATGCATGGTCTGTGACAGCCACACAGTCCTGCTATGACAGACCAGTGCTTGTAAAGTACAGATCTCCTTAGCTGAGATACGTGGGCGTAAAAAAGCAACGAAAGAGCTGAAAGGATTCCTCTGGAAATTTTATCACTTGGAAAGAAGATCCAGCATCAACAACAGTGAAATCCCATGGTCAGGAAAAAGCCCAAACAATTTCCAATATTTTCCTTAATTGGATTACAAATGTCACCTTTGGAATACATTTAGAAATCAATTATTCTTTTCTCTTTGTTGTGCTGTCAGTTTGTTTTTTACACTTCATTAAGCAAGGCAATGAAATGAGGCTGTTGTGTTTCTTATTGATTCTGCTTTGCGCTCGAAGTCAGTTTATCTTTCTAGATGCAAGGCCACAGTAAACTGTTTTCTTTTCTAGTACAGATGAGATAGCTATCTGCACAAACTTTAAAAGTAAGGGGATTGCCATTATCTACCACAGAGTCATTTCTGGTCTTCCTTGAGGTCTATATTCCTCCATACAGTAAATTAAAAGACACATTAGACCATAAAAGAGATTGTAGGGAGGTTGGGAAGACAGCCTGCTTAACCCAGCCCCAAGAGAAGATGTACTAACAGAGATTGAAGGGGAGGTAGTTGAGATTTATTATCTGAAGGGTAGGGATTAAAAAAGGATTTAAAAAAGGAATGTTCTGGAGGTTGTTTCATAGGCAGAAGTGGGGACACTTCGGCAGGCAGAAGAGAAAGTGTCAAGCTCAGAGTGAGCATAGGAGACAAAGAGAGTAAACAGGGTAGATGTATAAATAGGGGAAACAAGGTGAGTGGTATTAAGGGAAACTGGAACAGAGATAAGTAGGAAGATAATATGCAAGATCCTAGTGGAAAAAATTCTGGAGGAGGACAAAGAACCAGAATTTAATGCCAATTGACACTGAAGACTGACCTAGGGAGACAGTCACCAGCATGAGAAAGGTTTTAGTATTAGGTTAAAAAATATTTTAAAATTCAGAAGTTTATTAACTCCAAACTGGCTATGAGATGCAGGAATATGTGTATTTTCTGTATTCCTTGCAAGTTATGTTACTGCTTGTACAGTTGGATTTATCTTTGATTTTATTTTTTTGTCCTAAGATTTTTCTCCTGCAGCAGTCCAGATATTCAAAAGCTTTAATAAACAACACATTAATCGGAATTTAAGGATTTAAGGGTGATCTTTTCTTACCACCAAAAGGCTTGTTCTCTTAACTGAAAATAATTTGCACGTTTTGTCAGAGACTGAATTTTAAGTCAGAGATGTATATAGCCATATCTATCTATCTATCTATCTAGATACAGATGTGGACCTGTTGGAATGAGTCCAGAGAAAGCCAGAACAATGATCAGAGGTCTGGAACACCTCTTCTATGAAGGCAGGCTGAGAGCTGTGGTTGTTCAGCCTAGAGAAGAGAAGACTCCAGGGGCACCTTATAGCACTTTCCAGTGCCTGAAGGGGGCTCACAAGAAAGCTGGAGAGGGACTTTTTACAAAACTACGTGTTTTTACAAGGCCATGTGGTGATAGGACACGGGGAATGGCTTCAAACTGAAAGAGGACAGGCTTAGTTTAGGTATTAGGAAGAAATTCTTTACTGTGAGGGTGGTGAGGCATTGGCACAGGTTTACCAGAGAAGCTGTGGATGTTCCATCCCTGGAAGTGTTCAAGGTCATGTTGGCTGGGGCTTTGAGCAACTTGGTCTAGTAAAAGATGTCACTACTCATTGTAGGGGGTGCTGAGCTAGATGGCCTTGAAAGGTCCATTCCAACTGAAACTAGTCTATGATTCTGTGATATTGATGTCTGTGGTTTTTTTTTATCCTACGCTATACACATTATTATTTATTCTCTATCATTTGCTCAGCACAAATACACACCCACCAATCCCATGTAAATCACCTAAAAATTTCTGCTCCCAATTGAAAACCCGTAAGTTGTCATGTTGTACCCTGCAGTTTAATACTATGCTTTGTGTGCACATAACAGCCTCCATGACGTGGTTCGGAGTGGGAGGAACAGCAAAAGGTTTTTGGCATTTCTCTCTCCCAGGGGCTGGTGTAGGCTGTGCTGGAGCAGCTCTGGCTGCTGGCTGTCGCTGGGCTGCAACACCCTCCTAAGAGTAGGCGATCCCCGTGTCTAGCCAAGGCTGAGGCCAAATCAAGAACCCACTAATCATAGAATCATAGAATGGTTTGGATTGGAAAGGAACTTGAAAGTTCGCCCAGTTCCAACCCCCCTGCCATGGTAGCTAAAAGAGGCCCATGGATTTCAGTAAGTTTTGGATGGTTTTTCACTCCTTTTCCTTGGCCATCTTACCCTTGTCAAGTGAGGATGGCAGCTAACATTGTGATCACTGAGGAGGAGCAGTAAGTTTTAGAGAGCCATATCCCTATCACAGCTGGTTGCAACAATAATTAAAGGTCACTAATTAAAGGTCAACAATCTGGTCTGAAGATGAAATGTTAGGCAATACCGTTATTGTGCTGGTCATTCAGCAAGCAGCCTGCTGTCTGTCTCTCCTCCACCATATATGGTTTCAGTCTTGCTCCTGCAGTGAGCCACAACTTCTGTTTGTCCAACAGCAAATTCTCAGCATAACTCAGGCCAAACCCTGCAGAAACAGCAGTGGAGCAAAAGTGCAACAAACACTGAAAAATTTCAGCAGGTATTGCAGCATTAAAAGCTTATTAATTTTTCAATCCAAAATCTAACTGTTGTGTTTGCTTTACAAGAGAAATAAAAGACTTTAGTTTCCAGCCCGTGATTATTTGGTGTGAATCAAGCCTTGTAAAGGCCCCTTGGCATTGTACGCGTTCTTCCAAACCTGGCTTTTAATGTTCTAAGAGTAATTACGTGGGCCTGAAATTCACAGTTAAAATTTGTTTTGATTTATTTACATGTAATTGTTGTCAGGCAACCAGATACTGTTTTCAATTAGGCATTATGTTCCCAGCAAGAGGGTTAACAGAAATCAAAAGTAATTAGCTCTCCTAAAAAGCAGCCGTTTTGTGCCAAGCAGAAGAGGATTTTTATTTTTGCAAAAGATGTACGGTAAAATAAAACTGCTTTGCAGGTTAGCACAATTTTTACTATTTGATGATACTTTTGACAGTCGTTAAAAATCAGAGAAGGGAATGGGGCAATTCTATTGCCTCTGGTGCATTTGGAGTCTGGTGGCAAAACCAGTATGAAAATCAGCTGAGAGATGAGCATTTAACCATTGGACAAGACTCCTGCTGATAATTTGTGGTGACCAATACTGGTCGTTTCCATCAGCTGTTCTGCTGGAGCGGAGGACTTCCCAGATTTAGGGCACACAGTAGAAGACCTCTCATGTGCATATTGCCTCCTCTCTCACCCTACCTGGGTTGCTCTTACTCATTTGGTATTTCAGGAAAACGTTCCCGAAGAGCTGGTATGCTTCAGGAGTACAGCTCTTGTTTGGAGAGATGGCAGGCAGGCTGGCTAGATACTAAATCAGTTTTTGGTTGTGCAGATTAGTCGCCAAATCCTATTTACTGTAGGGCACCTGAACACCTTGGAGGCTTGGAGGTGTTGGAGATTTCTATCAGTTTCTTTCCTTGCTTCCAGCCCACTGTTTCACAGCCTAGCAATAAGTACAAGGCTGGCATGGCACTCAGCCAGACATTTTTTAGCCTGTTTGCCCATGTTTTGTTCATTGTGCCGGGATCTGATTGTATGTGCTCAAGCCCGTGCCAGCTCAGTGAGGCTTTCACCGCTGAGGATGGAGACCCTGCACTTGCCTGTGGATGTTTGCAGGGGTCAGCACATCACTGGGGCCTTGTTTGAAATTAATTTGTATAAATGAGGAAACAATGGGTTGCCTGGTCCTGCAAGTGGAGACCATTGGCAGCTTGCCTGCCATCAGGACACTGCTCTCGTTGCTTCAGACTTGTACAACCAAAGTCCTTCTTAAATGAGGAAAGTTGGTGATTCTTGGAGTTGTTTATTTTAGCTCCTGTAATGTCGTATGACATTCAAATCTGTGTGAATGTAATCCTTGTGTTTTCTATGCTAATCACCTTAGTAATGTGTATGGAAGTAATTTCTAGGGGCTGTTCTTACACAAGCATTTCCTGATACTCATTTTGCTTTCATTGCCTTTTCACTCCTCTTGCTCTTGCTGTATGGAAAATGCAGGACATAACATGTTGCCTAATCCTTTATTTTCCTCTTTGCCTGGCAGTCTTTTTTGCCACCTTGACCCCAAAGCCTTCATCTGACTTATTTTATTCCTCCTTGCCTTAGAGCAGCCCTCAAGTTGGTATGGAATGCACACACATGCACAGCCACATGTGCACATGTATACACATCTATATACAAACATATTATTTTCACGGGGACTGGGAGGACCACATGGTTTACATCATCTCACATCTATTGCCCTGACCTTTTCAAATAACTCCTGTGAAGTTTCAGTGTTATTTTAGTTTGTCTTAGTAGCAAGTTTGCAGTTGAATTTATATAATATTTTATAGTTTGAGTCCTTTTTCCCTAGTTCAGCTGTACTTCAGGGAAGAAATGTTGGAAAAAATAAATATATAGGAAATAAAATTATTGTGCAATATACCATTAATATACAAATATATCATGCAATATACTCTAATGTTAGAATTTCACTGTGCTATAAATAATTTCATGTATAGATGAGGAACAGACTTTTGATTTACTACTGTCTGCCTGAATTAGTCATATCTGATAAATTTCTCTAGAGGGGTCATATTTGACCGAAGGTGTCTGTTATTGTTGGCATTAAGTGACATGCTTTCTAGAACTGCTAGACTACTCATGGCACTAGACCAATTTGTTATTTTGGGAGTAGATAAAGTCTTTGTTTAGCCTTCTGGCAGTCAGCGTAGCTCTTAAAAATGGTTTTCTTTGTTTTGCTAAGGTTTTCTGTTCCTCTTAAATCTACTCCAGTCCATGGGGTTTTGTCAAAGGAGACAAGAGGCCTGAGTATTAGGTGTTCTCTTTCTTGGATGTCTTCCCAGAAGGCTCAGTTTCAGGTGGGTGGGAGGGGGACATGAGCAGAAAATGTACAATACTGTGCTTGTACATTGCAGTGTCAGCACTCCGCATTTGTCTAAAACCAGCAGCTGTCACTGTTGCTGACGTTCACTAGATGTCAGATATGACTTTCATATTATTCAATGGCACCTGGAGAAGTTGAATCATATTTTTTTCCACGTGTAAGTCTTGCCTCATTGTGTACAACTTGGAGTCAAATCCGGTAGAGGATTTGGACAGGTAAAGTGTGGGGATTTTTACCTGATGGCAAAACTTCCTCAGTTCCTGGATTTAAGATGGCTGGACCTGCATGTTTACACAGACCCAGAGCTGCCCTAGCTCTGGCACAGATATTACTCGGAGTGTGGAGGATACCTGAGACCAGCTGGGGTCCTGAGCAAAATGTTCCTGCCCCGCAGCCATTGCCGTGCTTAGTACAGAGGCACGATTGTTCTCGCAGAAGTCCCATTGCCAGCTTCCCTGAAGGCAGCTTGTGGTGCTATTGTGTGCGACAACCTTGCAATTAGAGCGGTTAACAAGAGTCTGGGAAACCTGGATTTAGTTCTCTTTCCAGGCAGAAGGGATGCCAGCGGTCCCCTCGCCGGGCTCCCAGCTGCTCTGTGGGAGTGGGACTGTCACTTGTGGGTGCAGAAGGGGCCCGTGCTGTTGGAATGAGGGCTTATCCCCCCTGCTTTTCCTTATGCGCAGGCTGCTTTAGTTCAGCACTCAGGGGCTGCGTGCTGTAAGAGCATCCATAGGGGTCGGAGCATCTGTACTGCTCCCAGGTCTGTGGGCTTGGTCGCAGCTGAGGCTTTCATCCTGTTACACAGTTGAGACAGACTCTTGTGAAGCTCAGGAGGTCGGCGGGCTCCACTGATGTACAGTCCAGAGCAGCTTGCTGGATTCAGGCTCTGTACTTACGCTATTTTTACTGCAGAAGTTCTCAACAATGCCTTTTGTTTGGTCAGGGATGAAGTAAGTAAGCTCCCTGATAAAATACCCACTTAAAGACATACTTAAGTCCCATCAGCTTGAATGAATCTTAAGTAGGCTCCCTGTAGTATCTTTGCAGAACAGAGCTATGACCCACAGGACCTGATTTCACTGTCCCTGCTCAGGCATTGTAGTCGGTGGGATGAAGGGGCTGGTATTGCCACACCATGACTCAGGTCTTGGAGCTGGGTGAGGGTTTCAGGCTTTGATTCTTAGCAGAAGACATGATCACCCCTTTGTATGTATAGCACAGAAATGGCACTGGGCTGTCTTTCTGTACTCTCCTGCCACGACATGTTTTCTAGACTGTTCAACAGAGGTGGTAGACTTAAAACCTTTTTTCATTTGAGGCTCATAAAATATCTTTCACTCCTCAGCCTTTTGAACTGAAGCACTTCCATATTTTCTCAAGGCACTTATTAAAATGCCAATCAATGAAAATGTCTCCAGGAATCCAGTTTTCTGGGAGACAGCTCCTCATTCATCACAAGTTCCAAGTTACACAGCAAAAGGCCCAATTCAGCAAATGCAAACCCACAAATTTACCTTAAATACCAAGGGAGCCTTGCTGGGTACAATTCTGGCTTGCATTAGTATGTGTTTGAAAAGCCTGAACACAGAGACCCGATATTGGAAATATTTATGGTGGTTTGACAGCATTTATTTGGAAATGTCACTCCAGCAGCATGCGGATCTCACTTCAGCCCTCAGGAAAGCAGCAGGTGGGTGTCACTGACGCCCTGTGCTGCAGGTGCTCTGGTAACAAAAGTTCAAATGATTTTTAGAGGGATGAAAAGATGTTTCAACACTCGGTTAATTTTTATCCAACATGTGCCCAGTCTGTACAATTTAGAGGGCTAAATGTCAGCTTGCAGTATTGCTTAAAATGTAGGGCTGTACTTTGTAGTCTTTCAGTGGTTACTTGAGGCTTAGGCATCTGGATCTTCTGAAACACAGCTGAAGGAGCTGATGTAGACAGTGCTGTGTCGCAGGTATGTGCAGTACTCCCCAACATCCCTGTGTTCCTGAGACCTGGGCTTCTGTCTGTACCCCCACCTTTTGGGGGGCCTGAGAGGAAGGACACGCACCAACATCCTTGTATATAACCCCCTAATTCTGAAATCAAGGCTTTGAAATCTCAGAGATGTCATTTGGTTCGTTTATGATTCGTGTGAAGTGACAGGACAGGGAGTGTTGGATGCAGAGGAGGGAGGTCATCCAAAGAGAGCAGCACTCAGCTGGTGGGGGCAGGCTGGTGAGGGCTTGAAATGCAAGTGTGCTATTGCTGACCAGGCCCTGAATTTCTCATGATACTATTTGCTCAAGCAGGCTGTTAATGTCAGAGAGTTTGTCTGTATGAGGTGAGGTATATACAGAGTAAGAGCATTGGTATTTGATGTCTTACAGTGAGGGAGGGAACTGTAAAACTCCGCAAGTAAAGAAAATGGTTTAAAAAACAATTTGAAGGGCAAAAGGGGGTGAGGGGTTAGACAGGAAGGCAGGTCTCTTGGCTTATAACTAGAATGAATTTTAATACAGAAGGGCATTGCGAGTACAAGAAGACTCAGGTCCTTTTTGATTCAGTGTTTTGGCCAACTCATTGCTTTGCTTGTTTTTGGCTGAGTGGCTGTAGTGGCTTGTTTCCATGGTCATAGTTGGCTCATCAGCTTTGCTCAATTCTTTGGCATTTTCAAAGGGACCAATTAAGGCCATTTCCTTGAACTTCATCATTAGAGACAGTGCTCAGTTTGTGCATTCTGGTTACTTGCCAGATCTGGTGCAGCTGTCCCATGTTTGGGGATGTGTGTGCAGCTTCATTTTGTGGAACTGGGATTTCTCCTGTCAGCAGAAGAAAAGTTTTCTACCTGACTTGAATTTCCCCAGGCCTAGAATGATACCCAAGAGGAAACTGGAACCCATGTTTCTTTTATTTTAAATAGATCTGCACAAACATCTGCCATAAAGTGGGCTTTGAATTACTGGCAGCAGGGGCAAATGGGAGAACTCCATAGGGTATGGGAATATTTTGTAATGTATAGGATTTGGGTCTTAATTTGAGTATAGCCAAAAGAAAAGTGTCAAAATATTGGTCTTTCCAAATTCTATGCAGCACATATTAGAGTTGGCTGCTGAGATTTTGCTTCAGTTTGCATCAGGATCGTTGATACAAGTCACTAATATAAACATTACTAAAAGGTTCATTTTTCTCCTTTAGCATGGCTTCTAGTGTTGTGGAGTTTTCAGTTTCGTATTTTTTTTCCTGACTATTACTTACTAAAAATACACATTTAATGGGTTGCCTTTTTGGCTAGATAGATATTTTATGGTGTGGTCAGGGATGTTTATTGAACAAAGCTACAGCCTGGGTCAAAAGTGGTGCAAAATTGCAACTATGCATTCCTAATATCTTTTAACAGGAAAGTAATGTTGAAGAAGTATAGTCGCCATCCTACAGTACCTGGCAGTGGATGTATTCTCCTACTTGAAGATTTCTTAGCATCACATCTCATGTGAGGAAATGAAACATATTAGATTTTTTTAGATGAGAGGAGAGGTATGTGGACATTTTCATCGCAGTTACCCCAGCCAGCAGCCAAGCTCCACACAGCCGCTCATTCTTTCCCCCACCAGTGGGATCAGGGAGGGAATTGGAAGGGTAAAAGCCAGAAAACCCATGGATTGAGGTATAGACAGTTTAATAGGGAAAGCAGAAGCTGTGCACAAAAGCAGAGCACAACAAGGAATGAATTCATCACTTCCCACAGGCAGGCAGGTGCTCAGCCATCTCCAGGAGAGCCCCATCAGGTGTTAACAGTGACTTGGGATGAGAAACACCATCACTGCAAATGTCCTCCCCTTCCTCCTTCTTCCCCCCATTTTATATAACTGAGCATGATGTCAGATGGTCTGGAACATCCCTTTGGTCAGTCTGGATCACCTGTCCTGGCTGTGTCTCCTCCCACCCTCCCAGGCACCCCCAGTCCCCTCACCAGTGTGGCAGCAGGAAAAGCAGAAAAGGCCTTGGCTCTGCGTAAGCCCTGCCCAGCAATAACAAAAACATCTCTATGTTTTCAACCCTGTGTTCAGCACAAATCCAAAACACAGCCCCACACCAGCCACTGGTACCCCAGCCAAAACCAGCACACTGCTCAGGAAGTTAAGATCAAAGAGCAGAAATGATGCTTCATCTTTGCTTTTTTTCTTAATGAATTAAACAAGTTATTTTCTCCTGTCCTGGGCTCTGGCAGCCTGAAATGCATGGATCTGGTAATGGTTGTTTTGCAGTAACAGATTCCTTCTCTCTTTTTTCCTTTTCCCAGCTCACCTATTTGTTTCAAATATATCCATCAATTTCTCTAAGTCCTTGTAACTAGGTTTAATTGAAAAATTGAGAAGTTATCTGTTTCCAGATAGTAGTATCGTTAGGAACGTAAATCCAGATTGTCACAGGTTATGCTATACGAGCAGCAAGTGTACTTCTGCTACAGAAAATCACTTCATTTGCAGTGTTTTGAATGAAAGAGCAGCCAAAGTGATAAATGTCATGCTTTTATAGGCTTTTTTCCCACAGAAAGGGCTATTAAAAAAAGAATTCATACATTTATTTTCAATTCAGTACTCGCCTGGATTCTGTTCTGTGATATGCGGAAACTGCGTCCTACTTGTGTCTCTGGTACCCATTTCAGCCAGTCACCTCAGCTGAAAGCACTGGGGGTTGTACCACATGAATATGTTGATTTATGCCCAGGAGCACACGTATATTCCCCATGTAGTGTGTACAAACGCCCTGTGGTGAATAAACACTGGTCCAAGGGTTCCCATCAAATGCAGTCGTTGACAGAGCTGGTTTTGGATGAGGCTGTGAACCTGGGCCTCCCTTTGCATCCACAAAACAATCTTCTGCTTTCGGAAAACTAAGAATATTATTTGCCAGTAGATTTCCGTGCTGAACAAATGAATGCAGGAAGTAAGGAGAACTAAGTACAACAGCAGATGTAGGTAAGGAGTTAATAGCCCAGAAGGAGCAATGAAAGCTTTAGGATGTGGAGGTTTTTCCCCACTGCTGTGTTACGACGCTCTTGTACTGTGATGGGGAAGATGATTACCATAGCTGTGTTGCTATAATGTTATAAAATGGATGGGATGGTGTCTTTCAAGGAGACTATCAAATGATCCAGTAGCATGGATAACTAACTGCAGATTTCTCTGCATGACAAGACTAGGTTGTAATAACAGCTTGGGAATAATGCTGGTACATTTTTCCATTAGCAAAAGTTTAATTTCTGGAACTTTGACAGATTTTTAAAGTAACATAGACATTTCTTACCACTGAAACCCACATCTTTATTACAAAGCCAAACTGTTCTCTCTGAAACCGCATTATGCATGTTGTAACAGTACTCTCCCACAGATGATGAATACTTAGGGCATATTTTTCCATGTGAATCATCCATTCACTTAAAAATAAATTCTCTTATTAAACAAAATACAACCATGTGACAAGTTTTGTAAGTTTTTTTTTTCCTTTTCATTAGGTTATCAATGTTTTATTACCGTCTCAAATAATTTTCTGATGATTGCATTATTTTTCCTCTTTACCCCCTCCTCCTTTTATTTTCAATGTAATATAAAGCAGTTTCCAGCCTCACTTTGTTGCAAGCACAGCTCAGTAAAATCAGTGACCAAGAACTGATCCTGCAGTGAGACGAGTGCAAATCGAACTGTAGTGTTCCTTGAAACCCATGGTCACACAGCTGTATATGAAGTTGCCTGACTGCATTTCTCTGCTGGATAAAGCCCTTAAAGAGAAACAAAGCCATTATTGCAGTTCCTGACCCTGACCCCAGAAGAAAACAGTCTCCACAAGTTTTTTTACTTTCCTTCAAAACTAGAAGGTTACAAGGGGGCATGAAAAGCATATGTTGTTGTAATGCTGGGGCTCTGGGTGAGCATCCGTCACCAGATGCTAAGTCTTGCCACAGGTGATATGTTTTTCATGGTTATTATCTGACTGTTTCACAGCCCCAGATAAAAGATAAACAACATCCTAAGTTCCAGGAGTGATTAGTTTTGATAATTGTTCTGCTGCTTGCTTTGTGCAATTTACTTCTATAAATACACACTAGGGGAATCATTTGTCTAGTGTACCATGGCACAGTAATTTCCTATATAATTTCATCCAACTGCTGCAGGAACTCATTTGAGCAGTTGTTAATTAATCATTGGCAGTCATTAACTTTGGGTAGCAATGATTGCTAATCAAGATTTTCATGCTGCATTTTTTATTTCTGAAAGTTCATAATTAATCAAATTAGTAAGATTTTTTGTTATTTGAGTAAAAGAAACAGTATGTTTCTAACAGAACTGTTAGTTGCATCTTTGCCTTTAAAATCCTTGCATGCCTTCACTCTGGCTGCTTTTTTGCTGCATAAATTGCTGGAAAATATTTTGCAGTTTAAGTTAACAATGCTCTCCCATTGTTCAAGCTATTGGCAATTATGCTGCTAGGAATAACCATGAAAGCAGTGACACCACTCCAACTCTTTCCCTCATGGTTAATTTTCTTTGCCTCATACCTCATGTCTTTGAAAAAAAGAAAAAAAACCCAGATATTTATAGTGCTTTTAATGCCAGCTTTTTCTCAGTGGTGTAGCTAATAATAATCTACTTTTCTATTAGTGTACCCTTGTGGCCCATCACCACCATGCTTGTAGATGAGGTAGATGTTGCTACAAGACTTTGTGCAGCTCCTCAATAGAGGAACATTTAATTCCAATTTTCTCTTGCACTGAAGTGATTTTGCAGCGTCCCCTTAGAAGGAATAGAGTGGCACAACACATGGATGACACTGGGATGGAAACCTTCCTTTAGGGAGAAAGGTTGGCCAGGTATCTCTGCTTTCCTTCCTCCACACCTTTGCCTACCACCCTGGATAGCAATGGTGGTGGGAAGAAAGGAGTAAAGGTTGAGGGTTGAGCAGAGCTGCAGCTGGGCTGCACCACATCTCCAGCGAAGACTTGCACCCTCTGTAGCTTGGCCAGGCTGCACCAGACCATTCCTGTACTTCTAGTCCCACATAGAACTTAGGGTGACAACGTGGGAGAAATTGGACTTAGAGAGTCAAGTATTTCCCCTTTCTGAGGTGATGGAGAAGCAGCCCAGAAGCTGTCAGGTGGAACCTTTGCAAGCACTGGGAGGACAAGGACAGTGGCTCCCTAAACTGGTGACTGGATCAGCTCCAGCACCCCGGCTTTAGGCAAGCAACTCCCATATATGTGCCTTCACTCTGCCCAGAAATGTTAATAATTGACTCACAGGGCTGTGGAGTACTTGAACAAGAAAAGGGCAGCATATTTGAACAGCACCTAAATCCAGCCAAGCCCACCTCTGCGACGCCAGAGCGAGCTGCTGGATGGGGTGTGACCCACCAGCCTTGGGCTGGAGAGATTAGCCACTGCTATCACTGTGCTTGCCGAGATAAACTGATCACACGCTCGCCTCGCTGGGAGCTGCAAAGACTAAGGTTGGCAAGTCAAGTCCCTTGACAGTGAAAATGCTGTTGAATTATGCTAACACTTTATCACTGCTGCTTGCTGCACAAATACTTGCTATTACATTTACTATAAAAACACATTTCCTATAGAGCTGCAGATTGCAAGGCTATGAAAAGTAAAAGCCTGAAATCAAGGTGATCTTTTTTCAAGGAATTCCAGAGGAATGAACAATAATTTGCCACTAATTGCAAAGAAGCTTTGATAAAAACTCTGAACAGATTCCCAACAGCACATATTTTCCAGAGGCTGCCTGGTAATTTTCAGTAAAACCCAAGAACAATACGACCATTAACTTGTATGTTAAATGTCATCCAGATTTGTTCATATCATTCTCCTCTGCACTGCATCTTTTCTAGGCATGTTTTAATAATTTATGGTGTGTGGCCACATTTGGGCTTGCTCAGTTACACACCCATGGAAAAACATTAGATGAAGGTCAAAGGAAGCCCACAGGGATGGTGATTATCTTTCCCACTTGACTCTTCTTTAAAAACTACCAAAGTTACCTTCTAGCCTGTGGCTTTGTTTGTGGACAGATTGCATCTGCACAGACCTCTTCCCACATAAAGGTGCAGTCAATTCTTCCTTGAGAGGAGCAAGGTGATGGCGTTTGATGGTGCGGTGAACCCTGCAGGGATGGCTTGTGGCACTGTCTGCAATGCTGTGCAAGGGCATGCAAAATAAAGGGATGTGCTCGTTGAGAAAAAAACCCAAACCTCTTCATGCTTGGCGAGTGCTGCTGGTACGCTTGGCTAGTGCTGCTGATATTGTTTGGTGGCTGTAAATGTTCAGAAAATTGCCAGCTATTTGTGAGGCTGTGCTGAAGGCTTCCCTATTCTGGTTGTGCTGTTTCATTGTTGTGAGCATTATACAAGGTACAGGTTGGTTCGGCTTAGATTTGTTGCCATTTAAACTTCCAATAGCAGTAATCGATACCAGATGACTTAAATTACCAGACAAGCAAGACCGACGGAGGGTTGAAACAATTTGTAATACCTCATGGGAAAGTTAATTGTTCAAATTATTCAGCAAATATTGCAAGTTCTCAGACAACTAGAACATTTGAATATTTTGTCAGCATGAAAATCTATGTCTGTGCAGAACATTATTTTAAATTAATATTTCAACTGACTCATGTTTTATTTCTTCTGTGTAGTTGGCCTGGTTTTGTCCTATTGATAGAGGAGGTAAAAAATGTATGAATGTGTTCCGATTCCCCAATTCCCTATTTAATAAAACTTATTAAAAAATTAAAAACAAGCTTTAAGGCACGTCCTGCTGTGTGGTTAGTTCTCTTAAGAACATTAGCGGACAATCCTAGCTGTGCTGTGATCCCAGCTGCCAGTGGCTGAAAGGTCGGGATGCACAAGTCATTAAAAAATATAGTCGTTGATATTTTAAGTTGCCTAAATTAGGAGAGGTCCTGATATTGCCTAAACTGGGAGATGTGCATGATAGTCATTAGTTCAAATTCTTTGCTGACATAAAGCCAAAGAAAGAAGTGCAACTGACTCTGAAGATCTAGAAAGACCTTTAGCACAAGACTTTTTATTTCAAAATGAAAAAGCCAGCTCTTATTGTTTTGTGTTTAAATACTAAGGGTCAGTGCAGATGAGATTCTTTGTATGATACACGGCACTTGCTAAGTATGTAGGTAAGGTTTATTGTCTGTGTTTTAAGCTGTCCTCTCCAACTCATGGCTTTGGTGTGGCTGCCACTATTTCCTGCTATTTGTCGGTCTGAAGGTACCAAAGAGAAATTTTGTATGAGTCTCTTACAATTAAAATGTACTCTGATTTAAAATGTAGAACAACGTTAGATGCTGATGTATTTTTTTCCTGAAAAAATAGCATGCAGCTTGTTATTCAATGAGGCCTCCTTGAGAAGTTTTGCATGAAAGAAAATGGCTTGTACCCAAGCAAAGCTCTGACACTTTGTTGGGACATTGGTCTAATTTTTTTGTGGATGAGAATGTGATCAGGTAGAGCAGCAGGATGTATTAAGAGAGGACAGTGTGCTTTTTCTGGGGACAGCATTTTTCCCTCTGCATTAAGTTACTGGTTTGTGGGCTAGAGCTGAAGAGCCGGGGTGGCTCTCTGGTTTTCGGAAGCTTCTGCCCAAAAAGGGCATGCTGGATTTAACTGTGCACTTGAACATTCAATTAAATGATAACTCAAGCTTCCTAAAATACCTGAAAATCTGGTGTGGATGCTTTCCACATACTTGATCAAAGGTGTGTATCTTACCCACGGGATCTGCAAAGATAAGGATTGACTGCTTGAAAACCATTGCAAATGTTTGCAGCTTGTCTTTTTAAATAGAAAGTCCATTATAGATGCAATTCTGGGGCAGGCACAAAATAAAGATGCACCGGTAGGACAGAGAGACAAGCCCTGGCAGAGGGCTGAGAGGGTCAGAGCATGTGCATCAGCTTCCCTCATTCACATCTCAGCCTCTGAGTAGGCTCTGCTACAAAATATGATGGTCACTGACATGTTTATTGAATTGGAATAGTCAAAGTGCAATTTGTCAACTTTAGTCTAACAACAGGGGAAAACCAGCCAAACAATATGCCATAATAACACCTACTATTAAACAAAAAACTGGTTTTCATCAGGACAAATTACAAATCTGCATCTCAATTCTCCTATTGTCAGAAAGCACTAAGATGACAAAATGCTTATCCTTTCAAATATTTATGCAAAAGGACACGGATAGCTATAGTATTTTCATTTTTGCTGATTTATGTCCTTTTGAGTAATAAGATATTTTTAAATTACACCCTTCTGATAACTTTATAGAACAGCTGTAATTTCTTTTCTCCCTTTTTTGCTGTGCTTCGTAAAGTCACATTATCCTGCAACATTTAAAGCATGGACAGAACTTGACAGTACCTTATACCAAATGTAGTTTTCAGGAACAAAAATAATAAATGCCCAGGAAATTGCTGTTTTTACTGTTCTTGTCCATTAAATCCATGGAAAGGGAGAAAAATACACTGTGAAGTTGGTAAAAGACACACCAGCTCAATCTGGTTTTTAAACACAGAGGAAACCTCAGTGATGTTTTCTGCAAGCAGGAAATTCTCGAACTAAGAAAATTTCATTTAGAAACCACTAATATAAACTGTAAGTTTATTTATACTTTGCCCTCTATTCTGAAAATAAGTTCTCCGTGTTTTTGTCCTCGTATTAGGTGTTCCATTTGAGGCCAGGCAGATTTTGTAAGGCCAAAACCTCAGTTGTCATTAGATTTATGAATCAATTTTGCTGCAATAAAGAGTTCTAAAAGAAGTTAAGCAATCTGATATTTCTGCTATAGGAAACAAATAGTCTTCTGTGTACTCAAAAGCATATTTTTTTGGTTGCTTAATGATAATATTCTGTTCTTTTCCTGATTTACATGTTTTGGCCCTTCAGAATACCCTTTATCTTCCAATTAGTTTCCCCATTACATGTATAATTAAAGACAAATCAGATTATGGTTATTAGCATATATTATAAGTCATTTTACTAATTTCTGAAGGCATATTCCTACAAGGGATAACATAGAAATTAGAAGACTAATTAGGCCAAAATTACCTTCGCTAATGAATCTGAGCAGTAGTTAAATCCTCTAACAAAAGAGACATTTTTGCGCTTTGGAGGTTGAAGGTGTGATTCTCAGGAACAACTTTAGTAATAAGTCTGTGGAGTTTCAAAATCTACAAAGGGCTCAGCTCCAAAACACCTGAAATAATTCCCTGAAAATCTGCTGCCATTGGGTCTAGCTGTGTGTGCTGGAGACTTCCATAAAATTGCTCTCCGTGAAGTACAGCTCTTTCCTCTGCTTTTGGGACTCATGAGGAAAAAGAAGAAGGGTTGAGGAGTGAATGCCAAATTTTATTTGTGATGTGAGGTTATGGTCAGGCAAGAACAACACCACCCCACCAGCAGGGTGAAGGCAGGGTGTGTGTCCATGTGCTTGCCCCTGTTTCCCAGGCAAAGAGACGATGTGTGAGGGGTTGATGCACGGTCGTGGTCAAAGCATCAAAGACAGAAACCTGCAGTGGAGGAGTTCCTTGTGCCTGTCTGTCCATGTCAGGTGTGCACTGGTTCCACTCCCTCATTTAGCAAAAAAGTATTCTGAACTCAGGAACAGTTGTAACAGAACAAAACATCTCTAGGTGTCGAAACACAAGCCTGGAGCTCAGGAAACCCATTGTGATCTGGGGCCATGGAGTGGGTACACAGCCTTTGAAGGTTAGTTAATCCCAAACCTTCACATACATTTGGGTTATTGAATCTCCTTGGAATCAGGAAACAAATACCTTTGAGGGCTCGCATCCCAGTATCCCTGTCATAGAGTGCTCTATCTGTAAAGGGGAAAAAACCGTACTTTCTGCGTCAGATACACTAAGTATGCTGAAGAGGGAGGAGTGGTTCAGCAATAGAAATGAAAGGCAATAAAAGTACTTAAGATCCACCAACTAAGGACTGCCAGAGCTGTTGCTGGCACAGTCCTTCCTCAGGCTTGGACTCACAATGAGTGGCACTATTCACTAGAGATTCCCCTTCCCTCCTGTTCTCCACTGGGATAGGTATCTTTGCTCAGCCTGGGACAGAGTGCTTCTTCGCCTCATTCTTAATTGGGATGTATCTTTGTTGCTGTTAACCAGCTCTATTTTCAGATGATAATTACCTGCTGAAAATCTGGGCCTCTGAGCTTAAGCTTTCCAAACCAGGTTTCTATCTTGGATTAATTTCATTTAGATGTGTAGTTAACAAAGACAGCTATTCTTGTAGGCAGGGAAAATCTCTCGTCATCTGAAGGAAAAAAGAAGAAAATGATAGATTGTTTTGAACAGCTTTGGTGTCAAAATGGGTGGGAGCAAGTAAAGACTGAAATAGTATAGGAAAATAGTCCTTGGAGAGGTGACAAGACTTTTGGAATTCCAGTGAAGCTAGCCAAGGTTTGGGTATGATAGTTTCCATATGTTTAACTGGTTTGCACAACTATTTCCCCTATTTCTGCATAAAATGAAGCATTGCTGCTCATGGTGATACTGTTCTTTGTACACACTGGAAAACCCCCCTGGCTGGTGAGGTGGGCTGTACTTCCAGTGCTCTGCAGCAGGTGAGGGTATGGGAGGAGTGGATATGTAGAAGGGCACAAGCTTCAACATGCAAGGATGTCCACTGGAAGTGATGTGGTTTGATCTGTCCAAGAGCTGGACAGCTTCTTCCTCAAAAAAAAGAATAGGAGAAGACCTGCTACTGCAGTCACTGAGCATATGCATGTGTGTGTGTAGGCAGAGCTGACTCCAAACTCTGCGCCTCAAGCTGTTAAGATTGAGGCAGCATGCAATATTAAAGAAAGTGAGCTGTACATTTCAAAGGGAATATTTATGAACTCAGAAACTAAGACCTCTCTGGAGAAGAGAGGTAGGCAAAAGGGGTAGAAGGCTTATTGGAGGAATTGAGTCACATGAGGGGCTTGTAACTGTTTCTCAAATCTATCTCAAGTCCAAGGGCAGTTTTCAATGTGACACTGGCAAAATAGCCTTGACTTTGGAAATCAGTTTAATTTTTGGCACATTAACATAAAATTTTTATTACTAATTTGGATTTTGAGGAAATGAAGATGATTAAACAAACAGGAAAACACCTTTCCTCCCCATTCTTCTAACTCAGCTGAAGCCAGACACCTCCCAAGTGTCAGATTCCTTTGTTTCTGCCAGCCCTCACACCCAGCCCCTTCCAGCTCCTGCAGTGAGGTGATAGGCACCACCGGATGGTGGATCTGTGCATAAGGGTTTCTTTCAACTACTAGTCCCTACTTACTTTTTTTCATCTGTTCACCAGCTGCAGAAGTGTCCCTGCCCTGACATGGGTCATGATTCCTCTGAGGTACTGCCCCAAGCACAGAGCAGCTTCTCCCAAAAGTGCATCACCAGAGTGCTGCCAAGGAGGGGAAAACAAAGTACCAAGTGTGAGCAGTAGGTGCAGAATAAATGAAAAGGAGGCCAGAGCTGAATGCATGAGTTACTTGGCCATGGTTTGGAAAGAGGAGGTGACATCCCTGGTGCAGAGCAAGCAGCGTGTCTGAGAGAGGGGTACACACTCCTGGCCAGACAGCAGGCCAGGAGGGGCTTGGGCTGGAAGTCCAGCTCCAGGAGTTTGCAGGAAAACATCCAAGCCCAGGATGAGTGTGACAGGGTTAGGTTATATCACGCCCTTCCTTTAAGCATTTCCTTTTGGCTAGCTCATGTTTCTGCCTCTTAACCTCCAATGCTGGCATAGTCAAGGACTGTAAATCCCTCTCTGGAAGGCAGCCAGCTGAAAGCTGGTCACTACTGCAGCAGCTTGTTGTGGTTTTAGGTCTGTTTGCCTGTTTAGAAGACACTGCTGGCATCTCTGCTCCATGTACAGTGGCTCCCAAACCCGGTTTTTGTGGAAAAAAGCTAAGTCCTAGACAGAATTAGGTGAATGGTGTTATGCACACTATCACTGGGCAGGGTCTAAGAGACTATATAAAAAGAAAAAGCTGAGAAAATAATGGGGATGTAAAGCAAAATTCCCTGAGGGAATTTATTGTCTTATATCCTGAGTGATGAATGGATGGGTTCCCTTCCATTTTCCCTGGACATCAGTGCCCTTCAGCACCTATGCTTCCTCTTCACCACAAAGTCTTCCTTCCTGTAGACTTGTACAACAGTTTGTCCTGGCGCCTGTGAGCTTGGTGGCAGCCCTTTGGCAATGACATAAAGCAGCCATAAATCACAGCTAAGGCGGAGAGCGCACTGGGAAAGCCTGGCCACCAAAATTTGCCATCTTCACTTGGAGAAGATTTGCCTTGAGGTCAGCACAAGTGGAGCAGCTGGAGATCTTCTAAGACATGTAGTTCCCGATTTTTCGGAGAGCTGCCTGACTGTGCTGGGGGTTGCTGCTCTTTGATTGATCTGTCTGTTTCTCCTTGTCCTCCGCAGTGGGCACCCCTCAAAGGGGTGTCCTTGAGCTTCAGGTAGCTGGACTTGTTCACACTGACTATCTATAACCATCACTGCGGCACATATTTAATCTCTTTAGAACATTTGCTTAGCCTCAGGAAAGTTTTCTGTTAGTGCAAGCCCTAGGAGATAGTCTGATTAAGCTCGAGTGAGTGTAATTTTACTGCCTCGGGAAGAAACGGTTTCTGCAACATAACATGCAACAATTTATAACACTTTTCTTCCCTGTGGCACTTAGAGAATATGTCAAGTGCAAAGAATTCCAGCCAAATATAGAATTCAAAACACAAAGAACCTTAATTAATTTTCCGGAAGAATTTATCATGGGGGAATCAGTGGGAGGTGAGAAGCGGAGCGTTTCTCTGTATTTCATTTTCCTTAGCTGTATGTGACAGTAGCTGTCTCTCATCATGACTCTTTCTCGCAAGCATGCTCAGATGCAGCTGGAAGCTGGTTAGACTGTGACAGATGGTGCCAAACCTCTATTGTTTGGCTGGAGGTGGGTATTTTGGAATAGTTTTGCTTTGAAAACAACTCTCCTCCAAACTTTCCATTCTCTCTGAGGTCCAGGATAGGTTTCCAGTGAGGCAGGAATCCTCGTAGTGATGTAATGAGTGTAAATCTCCCATTACTCTGAAATAATTTCTATAGGCTGAAGGATGGAAAAACTCAGAAGCATTCCCATGCCTGGTTAAGCATCACTGCTGAGCCATTGCTAGAGCGTCGTGCTCCAGGCCAAAGCTTTCACCAAAGAGCAGACAGACGCTGCCGGTTGCGTACGATGACAGCCGGCTGGGAGCTCCAGCCAGGCTTACCCTAGAAATGTTGGCTGCAGTAGGAATGTTGGCTGGGGTAGAGGCATGTGTTTTAATACAGAAGATCAGTGCCAGCAGCAGCCGTAGCGTAGATGCAGCCATGCCAACACAAGTGCTCTCGCCAGCACAGTGTATACAAAGTGTAACAGCCACGGACTCCCTTTCCAGTGCTTGGCATCCACTTGGGAAGTTGAACTAGAACCTCCTGTGCAAGTTGCAGAGCTGAGGCCTTGGAGGAGGAGCTATTGTCTCTGAACTGGGCATCACACCTGCCCGGGAGGGGTGGCTGCTGCTGCTGTCCTGAGCACAGCCCCAGAAACCAGTGGTTCCCACCAGTGGTGGAGCAGATTGCACCTTCAAACAGGGACAAGCTTTGGGTGCAGAAGGAGCTGGTTCTTCCTGTGCACTGGGGATTGCATGGACGTGCCTGTACTGGCATCTGGTCCCCTGAGAGCTCAAATCAGGACTAATCCCCATTATTGGTAAGTCCTTACAAAAATTCTGCTAAGAAGGGTAAATCTTGGTAAACAGCCGTTCCACTTGGCAAGAGTCACGGCCAGCTGGCTGCAGCAGGCTAAGATAGCTGGTGCTGACTGCTTCTTCAAACTGAGCACCCGCAAGGCCCTTCAAAAAGCAGCCCCATCGATATGTTTCCAGAGCCAGCATATTGCAAAAGCCAAAGGGATCTTGGGTAGAAGAGATTTTGTTTATTGCTGAGGAGCCTGACATCCTGTAAGAACAGCTTACCTTGTTAGAGGCTAGCGGGTGCCAGTGGGAGGGAATTTATGTTCACTAGACAAATGCAAATTCCAGCGAGGAGATTAAACTTGTAAGAGTCTTATGGAAAATAAACATCCTGGTTAGGGAGGGAGGCTGGAGAAACAACGCTAAGTATAACCATTGAGTGCTTAGCCTCAGCAAAGAGTATTAATGGATAACTTGATATCCAAAGTGCTAAAGAAAACCTCAAAAGGCAATTTGAAAGGAGTTAAAGAAACTCTGTGTGTATAAGATAAGGAAAGAGGCCAACAAACACAGCATTGTTGAAGGTGCTGGGAGTGATTTAAGAGACAGGAAGAAGATCCAAAAAACTGTTAAGGCTGAAGGAGACCCTACTTGCAAGGGTAATGGGATTCTGACTTTCATAATCTGAGGTGCAGCATACAAGTAGGAAAAAAGGATTTTATTCTCAATGAAAATGTAACCATTTGAGTAGAAAGGAGCAGAGCCAAAGCCCTTACACCCTTACTTCTGTTTTACTCTGTCATTTTTCTGGCTAAAGCGTATGCTTTTGGGAAGGAGTAGGATGATAGGGCAAGAAGTAAGTCCTGCCAGACCTTTCTTTGAGAATCATTCTCTCACACACACACACACACACACACACGAAAAAAGAAAGAAAAGAAAAAATAAAGCAGCAAGTATTTTGTTTACAGATTATGTAAAAATGAAAGACTGAGCTACCTAGACAGCAGATGGACGTGGACACTGCCAGGATACCAATACTTTCAGATACTGCTAAAACTCTGAGTTCCCTGCGGTTGTATCTGTTCTGTGATCACACCAACTCTGTGCACACAAGGCCTAGATGATTATGGCCTTCCCCTCCCAAGAGAGGATGAGTTCTTGCTCCTTTTTACACTAGAGAACTTTTTCTTGTCTGCTCTACAAGTAAATGCATACATTCTCGTAAGTATCCTTTAGGAATGTGATTTAATATAGGAGGCCTGATTCTGCACTACTCAGAAATCAGGGAAACAAAAATGAATAAACAACTGCAATGAATCCTTGAGTTTGCTAGCTTTTTTTTTATTTATTCTCTCGGCTTTGCACAAGTATAAGTGACTAGAGAATGTGCAAGGCACCAAAAGCTGCAGTGTAATGAGAAGTCAATGTTACATCTTCGTAGGCCATACTTTCCTGAGACAGCATCAGAAGACAGAAACAGATAGCTAGAGAGCTGTATTCAACCTACCAATGAAGGTACAATGGGCTTGTTTAGATAACAAACAAATTATGTTATTTAGAAAGAGTACGCTTTAGAAGTGGTTCCGTGTTAGCATTCAGGATGAAAGCTGATGAACTACTCACAAAAAAGGATATACCAGATGCTAATAGGAGGTCAGGCTGCAAAGGAGTTTTATGAAACCATTGTTTGAATATGTACACACAAAATCAGGAAGGTCAAAATCCTGGAGCTGATATTAGTGGGGGATCTTAAGGATGCCAGGAATCCTACAAGCATGCAAGTTGCAGGAGTGGATGCAGGTCTGTTGGAGGAGACAAGTTAGTTTTGAACAATGTGGAAGAGGCTGAGAAACTCAAACAACTTTTTGCTTTGGTTTTCAAAAGCAAAACCTGCTCCCAGCCCTGCTCCTACATCAGCACAGCTTGGAGACTGGAAGGACAGGCAGCAGTGGGGGAACAACGCAGTCGGTACTGCCTGGAGAACCTGGATATATTCAGACCTGAGGGGCTGGATGAAATTTTCCTGAGTGCTGAAAGAATTGGCTTATGTGATTTCACAGTGTGTTGCCTGTTCTCTTTGACAGATCTGGTGACTGGGAGAGGTTTGTGACAACTGCAAAAACACTTGTAGTAAATCATTAAGTGGAAAAGGGAAGAAATGACCTAGGGAACCTCACTGTGTGAAGGCCAGCCAATTTCACTTTTGTTCCTGAAGAGATTATGGCATATGTCTTCTTGGAATCCATTTACAGACATGAGGTGGGCAAGAGGGTACTCAGAAATAGTCAGCATGGATTGCCTTCTACAACAGTGTGACTGTGTGGAGAAGGAGAGAGACATGCAGGCAATACACTGTGACTTTATTAATGATTTTGGTGCCATCGCCTGCAGCATTCTCATTTGAAAGCTGAAGAAATATAGACTGGAGAAACAAAATTCTTGGTGGACTGAAGGCAGCTGAACCTCTGAGCTCAAAGGGTGGCTCACGTTTGATTGGTGGTCACTTATGAGAGGAGTACTGCAGGTGTTGCTTAACATTTTCATCAGCAGCCTGAATGATTACACAGAATGAACCATCAGTGAATTTATACAAGATATTTAATTAAAATAAACATTTGACAAGATGAGTGGCAGAGCTTCAATCTAAAACATCTTTGCTAAATGTAAGGACTAGGCCAACCTAAACCACTCAAATAGTCTAACAAGGAGAAATGCAGTGTTTTTCACCTGTTGCAGAATAACGCCATGTGTCAGCACAGGATGGGAAGTGACTGGGTAGTGGTAGTCCTGCTCAAAAAGTCCTGGGTGTTTATGGGGGATGGATGCTGACAGGGCACTCTCACTGCAGATGTCAACCCCTATCTCATTTGCAAATAAGACAAGACCTAATGTAGCTTTCCATTAAGAAGAGTCTTGGGATGGCAATAGTCCTGCTTGGAGCAGGAGATTGGAGTAAATGACATTTAAAGATATATTCTAACCCACATATCCATGATCCAAAAGCTTCAATATCAACAGCACCTTAGTCTTCAAATAACTTAATGTTTTTTTTCCCCAGCAAATATGTATGAAAGACTCCACTCTCTAGGTATACATCAGTGTGGAATTTAGGCAGTACTTCAGTTTTCCACATAGAGTCATCTCCCTCCCCAGGCAAGAACACTTACCGTGAAATCATAAGGTAGGCAGAAGGTTATGAATGTGGTGTGTGAAAGTTGGGAGTTTGGCCAGTTACACTCCTACTCTGGATATTTCTGGTTGTCTTAAAACTGTTTGTTTTATAGCTTAGTTAATTGATGTTGGTTGTTGTGAGTCTTGATAGCTGAGAGGGACTGGGTTATAGTCCTTTCTAGTTTTCATTACCGGCCTGTATAATTGCAGTTAATTAAAGCAATCATTTCTTAAAATGAACTTCTTGTATTGCAGGTATCCTCAGACAAGAGAACAGTATGTCTTGTTAAACACTCAGGCTTTACAGCAGCAGCAGCAAGTCTGATGTTCTCCTCTGAATCATGGGAGAGCATAAAGGAGCACATCCCTTGCTGAGAAAAGGGTTTTGAAATGATTTTCTGCATCTTGCTCTGGTTACCCAAAACCCATTTTGGTACACTCATTTATACGCCCACTCTGTTTCCAAATTGAAAATGGAATGCTTTGTGCTTTTGGGGATTAGTGACTTGAGCAGAGCCACTGAGATGAGATCAAAGCTCATGGGAAAATGATGAGCTAGACTTTCTCCAAAAAAAAAACCACAACAGAAACCCTCTCAGGGTCCTGTTGTTGCAGTGGCATGAGCACCTTTGCCCAAATTCATCCTGTCACATCATACTAAAACTCCAAGGCATCTAAATTAACAGTCTAAATGCTTTCAATTCTCTTATTCCTGTAGTCAAGGGACTCTGGAATGCCATTTATTCCTCTAACAGCATGAATTACTTTTTCAGACTTTTTCACTGGATGCTCAGGAAGCCTTGGGTGACTCAGGGAGGCACTCCAAAACTTTCATTTTGGTATGAAAGTCAGGATCTAGGTATTTTTCTATGGAAAGATTACAAGCTGTGGTTAATTCTGTTGGTTGCATGATTTGATGCTATGAGCCAGCCCGGGGCTGACACACTGCTGATTTACTCTATCCCATCTAGAGGATGCTACAGAGGAAGTGAAGGAGTCAGTAACCTCAGTGACTCTGCTGTGGGCAGATGGGCAAGAGATTAGCTAAGGGTAAGATCTGAACTTGAAAAATAGTTCTGCAGCTGAGCCTGCACAGCAGCCTAACACTGTCAACATGCTGCAGCTGTCCCCCCTTCATTTTCTTCCTTCTCTTTCCTTCTTGGAGGCGCCAGACAGGCTGTGAGAGCAGTATGGTTTGTTGCACTGGTCTGCATGTATTGAGGGAACGGACTTCCAAGATTTCCATGAGCTTCTTTGTACATCCATACACAATAACTCTGACTCCGTTGCTAGCTGTTTGAGACTCAGACATAAATTAGGTGGAAGAAGACCTGCCATAGAGATTTAATAGCACTTATCTTCTTGCCTCCCCACCTCTTTCTTTTACTTATGTCTTCTTTCAGTCTCTGGATTATCCAATCCCACTGGACATGCAAGTGTTAAGGAAACTTCCCAGTCTGACTATTCACACGGCTCTCTGGCCGTCACATTCCCAACACCACAGATTTTTACTGCTGGGACCAAAGCCCCTTCACAGGGGGCAGCTCCAGGGAGCCCACGGGTGCCCTGCTTGACTCCCTGCACACCCCATTTACACTCAAGACCAGGTTTCCTGACTCGTTTGACCCTGGGTTCCCCACAGCAGCATCTCAGATGTCTTGTTCCAGAAAGCCATTTATTCACAGTGCAGTAACACAGAAACAGCCCGAGCTGGTGTCTCCAAAGAGAGACCCTCCAGCCAAGGAACCCCATGGCTTTCGTACCCTCACAGTCTACGTGTGCACAAGTCTTGCTCTTCTCCTGAGACCTCCGCTCTTCCTCTCTCCCTCAGTGTCCATCCACCTGGCTGACGCCTCCGGTCTTTGTGCACTTTGTTATCCAAAGGGTTGGCAGTTCATGGCCTCTTGTCTTGGGCTCCCACCCAGAGCTCAACCTGCACCTCAATCTGCATCTCCTCCTGCAGCGAGCTGCCTGCGCCAGAGGTGTTCCTCAACACAAGCATGAGCTGATGGGCAGTTCCCTGACCCTGTGCCCCCTGTCTGCTGGGCTCTTTCAGGAGGGTGTGAGATGGTTAGGGTGACATCCTTCAGTGCAGCATTTTGCACACTAAGTGTGTTGAGAATAGTAACATTTAGCTTTCCTTAGGCTTGGATTGCCTCCTGCTAAAGGTTTCTTTACCAGCAGCTCATGTGGACTCCTCTTGGACCTGAGCTGATTCAATCATGTTATTTTTCAGCACCATCTCCAAATACTTCTGAAAGATGGTACTGTCTTTCTTCTCCCATTCCAAGGAATGCAGTGATGTCTCCCCTTCCATTTATCACACTCACCAAGAATTTTTCTGGATACACTAGTTGTGTCATAGTTTAAGAAAAGTATTCATTGCCAGTGTATGGACAGAAACAGAAAGGGACACCACAGAGATAAGCTTTTGCAATGACATCAGGGAAGATTTTGTAAAAACTGTTCTAAAGAGTCCAGTAAATCAGGCTAATTCCAGGTAGCAGTTGGTATTTTTTAGCTTGTTTCAGGTTCCATCAGAAAATGTCTGTCTTTCTCTACTGTTCACCTTCCCTAGACCAGGGCTGGACCGTGCCATGACTCCAGAAGTGCTAAAGGAGGTTGTCTGCATCCTGGAAATCCTCTTTCCTGCTGTCAGCCTAGAAAACACATCCCAAGCATCAAGAATTGTTTCTATGAAATAATGGTGTTGGTACCCATAAAAGATGCTGGCTTTCCTGTTCAGATGTCCAAATACACATTTAGCTTTTGTTTCATACAGCTACCCATTTGTTTGAAGTCGCAAGCACATGCTGAGTGTTAGTTTCCTTCTTTCCTTGTTTCAAAGTGTACACTCCATGTCTGTATAAAAGTATCTTTACGTGTAGGAAATCCTTCTTCCTTTCATTGTGCATCTATTGGACATGTAATCCATTTGTGTAAACAAAAATGGAAATTTTGAAAAAGTGGAAGGAAAATCCCAAACACTTAATTGAATTAACACATTTGTTGCCTTTCAGTAGATTGTATTTACCTCATTTTCCAGTGTTACACTCCTGAAACTTTCCACACATTTCTGAGGGACCCGAATTTCACCTCAGAGAGTCAAGGTATCAGATTAATCAGGAATGACTCAGATGGCTGTGTAAGCCTGGCTACAGACGGAGTGGGCTCCGCCTCACTGGAAATCATCTGGAGGATGTATATTATATAAAAGAGATAGAAATTCTTAGTTCATCTAGGCAGAAGTAAGTAGTGCAGAGACACGTAACTGTTGCACTGCTCAGAAGAGCTCTTCTGCAGGGCGAGTGCTCCAGCCACGGGGAGAGCCAGCCGGGCTGGGGAGCGGTGGGCAGCTGTGGCTGCCAGCTGCAGCATCCGACCTTTCAGCCGTACAACACCACGAACCTGGAACAGCTGCACAGCCTCCAGTAGCCAGAGCACGGCTGGCCCAGCACAGGCTAGCACAGGGGACAGCAACAGTGGACACTGATGTGTAGCAAAGTGTTTCCGTATGACTTTGAAGCGCACTTTTTCTTTTTCATAGATAGCTTGCTGTCTTGTTTCCCCAAAGAAGCACAGAACATGTTTTTCTTCCCAAGGACACCCATGTGCCTGTGGGCAGGAAGGAAACATCCATGGAGGTGAGCAGGCATGGTGAGGAGCTTTTGCTCTGTGCTGGTTTGTGGGAATTTATTGGAAGCCACTCGAAGGTTTTATATGAAGTGAGTAGTGTGCTAATGTCCTAGCCTTCAGGAATATTTCAGGACTGGGGTTGTCCATTTGTTTTATTTGTTTGCTTGTTGTGCATGAGGTGCCAAAGAAAATTACTTGGAGGGGCTATAGCTGCACTGGCACTGAGTCTGAGCGATGTCCACCAGCCTGCCTGGAGCCCAGGCCTGTGTCTGGTCAAACTGAAGAGCGTGCCCAAACTGATCAGGTGCAGACCATTTCCAGGCACCTGGCAGGACCTGGAAGGCATCATCTTGGCACCCCCACTCTGTACGATGCCCACACATCGTGTGGCTCTGCCACACATCGGGTGACACAAACAGCAGGGGCCAGGGGTCCAGGGCCTTGGTGCACTCCCAGCTGCTCCCATCCCCAGGGTGTCTGGGCATAGCCTGGGCAAATGAACGGCTGAGAGAAAGAGGCCACAAAGATGCAGCACAAAGCTCCTGTTGGAATGCTGGCCGCCCAAACTGGTTCTGGAGAATGTTTTGGAGACTCACGGGGCTTTAAGCTGCGGTAATTCAACATTTAAAAACAAATATGTTCTCCTGCCCTACTTATCCACTAGACGATGATGTTGATCCAAAATGTTCACAGTGCCAAAGGCCTATTCAAAGTGACAAGGGCTTTGAATCCTGCCTGTCAACACTGGGTCTTAACATGTGTCTCCTTGGAAATCAGTGCTATAGGCCAAATCTGGCAGGCACTGCTTCAGAAGAGCCCAGAAGATTTGTCTGCAAAAGAGTGGCAGGAGGGTACTCTGTGGCATTTCTAATCCCAATTGCTATAAACTGTAAGAGTATCTGTAGTGCTGTAGTTGTTCGGATGGGTTGGCATTTTGCCATTATTTTGCCTTGAAATGCATATATAAGAACTAATATTATATTTTATGGAATTGGTCAGAAACTGGAAAAAAAATCAATTAGAGCAGGGTCTGATCCTGTTTTGAAGTAACTTCTCTCCATTGCTCTTTCTTCTCCTGGGCTGGCAGCTCTCTTCATTCCCAGGCATTCCCTTCATTCCCAGCTTGTAATGTCTGAGATGAAGTGCTATTTAATATAATTAAATACATTTAGGAGACACAATCTACCACCTTGGTAGTATCTGTAAGAACAGGTGTTTAAAAGCTGCGTGGAAAAAGAGAAGTTCATTTTTCCAAGTGTAGCAAACCTACCGCTCAGTGAAGGTTTCTGTCAAACTGAATCTCCATGCCCTAATGTTAAAACCCAGGAATCTGGTAGAGTATTCATTTCCAGAAAACCTTTTTTCCCCTACTGTCTGAAAATGGTTTCTTAGTTTTAAATGATGATTTTAAAACACACCAGAAATGTATTTTCCTGCATTGGTTATTCATTCTGCCTTAAGAATATATAAAAAACAGATGGGACTCATTTTCTCTTACTTGGCCCAAACATTTCAACAAATGGGTTATTTTTCTTACCAGCCTTTGGACTCCCTGCTGTTCTTAATAGGATTATTTGGATGAATAAACTGATCCAACTTTGACCCTTTACTAACCATTCACCTGAGGCAGAACATGTAGAAGTTAAGGGAAAGAAAGGATATCTGTTCTGGTACGAAGTGAGCTAATATTGCTTTAGTACAAAAAGACATAAGATTATTCTTGCCTGAAACAAAAAATCATGCATTTTTGGCACAAATATCCAGTTTTATTTCTGCTGCAGTTGAACAAACACCAAAAAGTGAACAGGTTGGAACAGTTTGGGAAGGAAAAAGAAGGAAGTCTTACTCTAACTACTTTACGGTTTACAGATGTTTCAGGTAGGCGTATAGATATCTCCTTTGTTTCAGAGTTATGCCTGTATGATTTTGCCAGTGCTCAAACTCATTTTTCCCTTTAAAGCTTTGTCTACCTTAACTACAGTTGGAGGAAAGCAGGATACAGTCTAGCATACAGCAAAAGTCAGATAAAAACAAAGAGTGAAACAAAACCAGTTTCCACTATAGACAGGAAAGGAAAATTTTCAAGTGAAATGATGAACAAAATAGGACAGACATCCTCCTAGTTCTTCAGTGGTGGATGAATTAACAATACAAAGATGCAGTGAGATACCTATATCAGTGATAGGTTTCAAAGACAATACTGAGATGGAGAACCTGAACAGGAAAGTTAAAAGCTGAGCAGTGCTGTAAGTATGCAGATCACAAAAGATGTGCAGGTTAGATTCACATATGTCATCCTTCAACTGTTTACCAAGCTCTGATTATCAAGGAGCTGAAGCTGTAGTAAAATGTACCAGTGGGTACATTTAAACCTTTAGGATTAAATATTTTGATGCTGTGAATGACTGCCATGACTGAGATGCTCTGACATGCCACATTGTGTAATGTTTCTGGCTTTCTCCTCATTATCTGGTCTTTTTGTGGAGGGATTATAGGTGCAATGGAAGTGATGCTATGATAGAGTGGAAGTAGGAGTGGGACTGAAGCATCCCTTGTGTCTGGTGGCTGAGGGTATAAGTGATATTGATGTGTTATCCCAGTGTGCAAGGAATCATGCATTGCAAACAGATCCAGCAGTGGCACGGGGAGTTACCTGCTCCTTTTTGTTTCTGCTGGGCTGCCAAAAGCTCCTGTTTGCTCAGGTGTGCTGATAGGGCTACTCATGAAACTCCCTTCCTCCGTTCAGTCCCCGTGAGCTGAGGTAACCAACACCTCTGAATGGAATTGTTTGGACTAAGAAGGGGTTGAGGAGATGCTCTCCTGAGGAGCAGGGCAGAGTGGTTTGCAGCAAGCTAAGAGCACTCATCTCTTTGGCTGTCAGTGCTGCATTTGTCCTTGGTATCAGGCCCTGTAAATTTGGCCCAGTAATTCATCACCCTGTAAACAAGGAGCTGGTTCCAACTGTGAATTCAAGGAGCAGGCATATAATTATAGTGTTTTTACCAACTCCTTCAGCTAGAACTGCATTAGGACAATTAACTATGGCAACTGAGAAACTATGTGGATCTGTAAAAGAAATTTTTCTCAAGCAATCCTCTTATTTTATATATAAAGTACGAATTAAAAATAATTCAAGTTATGGAAGAGTGTGTAGGCAATTGCACTGTACTATAATTTCTCTTTATATTCGATACTATGGGAATAAACCAAGCAGAGAGAGCAGTGTATTTGACAAGAGGTAGAAGAGATGACCCTACACAAGATCATTTTGTTTCTGTATGGGACATGTGTCACAGCTGCAATGGTGTTATGCTTTGGATGAAAAGGGTGTGCAATGCAATTTTAATGAAATATTTAAGACCCTGTTCCCAATGTGAATGTGGTCTAATGAACACTGTGTACTAGTCACCATTAATGTTGACTGTGCAGTGACCTTGAATAAATCATTGCATCTCTTTGTGCCTAAGCTCATCTACAAAATATCTTCCTCACACATATGTAGCGAAGGTTCATTAGTTAATGCTTACAAAGCGCTTTGAAGACATGGATAAACACAGTTATTACTTTAACAATGCTGAAGTTTTGAGATTAAGACGGCAGTTTACCCTCTGCATCCCACTGGCAGTTGGGGCTACAGTAACTGTCCATAAGTAAATGCATCTTTCACATTGGTGTTTGCACATAGCTGTTGTCTTCTACTAAATTTCATTATAAATCCACATGGTCACTGGCTATCCACTGTCTATGAGCGCCTAACCTTTTATAGCAATTAAGGAATAAATTAAAATAATTTTGGCAAAAATTGTACACTAGAGATGAAAATTGTTTGCATGTACTGGCATGATTTGTCACTCCAAGCAAATACAGGGTGATTTGGTTTCAATCATTCCTTCATTCATCTAATCCATAGCACTTCATTTCCCAGGCAAACAGCAGGATCGTATCTGGACCTGGGGGTGCCATTAAAATGAAACAAGTTTGAAATTCATAAGTTTATTTCATGCCAAATCGAAATCTCGATCAAAACTATTGAAAAAATATGCATGCTCATAAAATCTGACTAAAAATAGTATAAGTTTCTGAACATTAGATTTCCACCAATTAAAGTTAAATCAGACTTTGTCCCAAGTTGGTTCTTAACATATTTTTTGTGTAGTTTGCCAAAAGGAACAGCAGTGCCATGGAAATAAAGAGGAACTAAAAACTATTAGAGTGGTTCAACATTGTTTTCATGTTGATGAGCATACGGCTATCATCATGCCTCCACTTCCCTATATTCTTGTGTTCTTTTGTATTGGGGCTAAATGGGTTCATTTCCACCACGAAGAAGGGAGACACACATGGAGATACGGGGAAAAAGGGCTGTGTGACTGGAATGGCATGAAACGGACCATGAAAAAGTGGATGGGGCTACTTTCCTTTACCAGGAAGGGTTGATAGGAAGGAAGGAAGACCATGACAACCGTGAGCATCAGTCACTGATGGCAAAACAAACCGTGAAGCCACAGGCTTTTTGGCTTTGCTGCCATCTAGCAGAAGATGGACAGCCTGCCATCCGTCCACCCGCTGGGACAGAGAAGGATATTAGATTGCTGAGGATAATGTGGATTACGGTTCAGGTCTGAGCTGGCCGTTCTGGCTAGTTGACTCTTAAAAGGTGGCTTGGTTTTGGAAGAGCAGATTTAGAAGCAGAACCAGCGGAGACTCACTCCTGTTGCTGGAGGAGTGAAACAGGCTGTGCTCTCCTTTGGCACTGTTGGGTTGAAAGAGACGTGCAGCAAAAAGAGCAAGACTTAGGAAAATTCAGATATGCCCTCTAAAGACAAACCTTCTGAGCAAGATAAGAGACATTTTCCTTTCTGGAGAAAGGAAAGCAATTTTTGTGTGTACAGACCACATTTAATAATAATCAGTTAATAGTATCAGTCACCTCAATCAAGGTTTGGTCAAGGCTCATGCTAAAAAACCCTTTAGCTTCTAACACATTTCAAGCAAGTCATTAGCTGATTCTTAGTGTATACTGCTTTATCATCTGAATGGTCTTGAACAAAGCTTAGTTACGTAATCATCATGTTTGGCTCCTAAATGAGTTTCCTTTCCTGTAATTATTAATCCTCCAGCTTCTCTCTTTCTTGCAATCTCATTTTCTCCTGCAGTGTATGTTCTTTTGCAGGGACAGATAACTATGTCTTGCAGACAGTCATTTATGGTCTGTGTTCATTAGTGCACAGGCAAAGGAAGAAAAGCAGACTGTAGTCTGATTTTCCCTTTGCGCAATGGAAACGGAACATTTATTATGGTTTTGTTGCTGAGGAGTTCAATTGCTAATGTAACACAGGCTAAAAATTTGCAGAAAGAAGTATTTCGTGTTCTGGAACAACTGAACTCACATGTGTTTTCCTGGGAAGGAAAAAATTGGCTAAACCTAAGTTGAGGCTGAGAAACATTATGATAGTGTTTTGCTTAGGCTCAGACTGAGGATTAACCAGGTCACTCAGCCTGAAGGTAAAGCTTTAAAAGAAACTGAGACAAGTGAAGATAGAGGACTATACACACAAATCATCCAGGTAAGTTTTCCCTGTAGCTGTGCTCTTTATATGATTGAAAGTAAATAATTTTCCTGCCAGATCTGATTGGACTGAATTTTTTAAAGATAAAGTGAGAAATTTTATTCCCATTCTTCTTCTATTGGGTGTCACAATATGGCAAAGGCCATTTGCCAGTGAGGAGCATATCAGAAGCTATGAGGCCAACACTCAGCTGAGTTTCTGTGACGCTGCTTTTTCCTAGGGCTTGTGAATTCAACAATAAGTTACATTCTAGGTCTCTAAATTACATTTGATGTCGTGTGAATGCAAATGCATGTTAAGTAGTTTAAGAAATGCCTTGGGGAGGGGTTGTTGGCCACTCTTCCATGCTGGAAGGGCACAGGGCATGCCTCGCTTTCCTCAGGGGAGCTGTCAGCTGGACAATCCCCTTCAGCTGAGCATGGGGAAGCTCTCAGGGCAGAGGGCTGTTTCACACATCCAGCAGCTCCACAGCCACAACCCTTCTCCGAGTGCTACACATCAGGATATCACTTGCCAGGGCCATTGGCTAGTGTGGGATAGACTCAACCCCATGAACATCTGCTTCAGAGTGCTGGGGTGATGGGCTGGAGGGAGGGAGCTGGGGAGTGAGGGTGTCCAAGAAACCATCACGGCCCATCAGGGTGCGTGGGTTGCCCGGAGGGAAAGCCTGGTTGCTCTGGGACCCTGTCTTATCCCATGCATTACAGGTGCTGGGTTCTCCTCCTCTCAACTTTGCAGTAGGGATATTTTAAAGTGATTTTATTTCACAAGCCTTCTTCAACTATTCCTTTGTCCCAGGCCCAGTAGATCAGAGGGGAGTGGTGTCTCTGCTCAGATATGCCCCAGTACCAGTCCTGAAGAGCTCACCCCACTCGTGTGGTGCCTGCAGTGCAGTGACATGAACTGCATGTGTTCTTTGTGGGGCTCAGCCTGGCAGAATTCCATGGTTAGCCTCTGCTCCTGATTAAGGAGGAAGACATTCATGTATGCTTAGGTAAAATAAATTACCTTAACTGAGAGAAAGTGAGAGAGTAACTTTAGCTTTAAAACAAAATACTTTTCAAAGCATATTGTCAGTGTCATCAAATAATTGTTTTAAATCCAGTTAAGTTAACTCAAATAGAGTATTTTGTTAAAATAAGAGAGTCTCATGCTGTAGAAATGTGCATTTAAGCCATCTAAACAACACTATTGTGGCAGGATAATTATTATTTAAAGCCAGATTAAAATAAATTGATTTTTGCATCAACACACTGATGCCTTTACAATCATTTCAGTCTTTCTGAAGTCCACCCCAATGCATGTTTTCCTTTATGAACTGGGAACTCCTAAAAACTCTAGAGAATATTCCTTTCTTATGTTCACCAGGTCCAGACTGGTGGAATTTGTGTTGTTTTTGAAAGGGGGTTGTATGTGCTATCCAAACCAATCTCTAAAAGCAAAGGATGTGTAAAGTGCCAATCAGATTCAAAGAAAGTAGAGTTGTGCACATGCTCCTTATATTATTCTGACTGACGGCTTTATTAAATCCCTCATGGCCCTGTCAGCGCTTTCTGTGATGATTTACTTGCAGTTGGTCTGGTGGTGGGAATGGAGCATGGGTATTTTAGTGCTCTCTCCTTAACTGTAAGATGTTGTTGGTGATGCTCTGAGCATACTCTAACCAGAATTAAATTTTCAGGGCAAGAATTACGTTTTCAGATGTGCATATCACATTATGGGTTCAGTTCAGGATCCCAGCATGCTTTTAATGCAAGCAATAAATGCAGCTAACTAGAGGAGGCAGAGAGTTGTATCTTTCATTTTGTAGAGGGTGTAAGGTATTGCCCAGAAAAGAACAGTTTGTCCAACCAGCATGGAGTTAGCTAAAATAAATTTACAAAAACCCAGTATTAGGTGATGGATTTATGGGCTACTGATAAATGACTAGAAGTAGGAAAGAGCAAAGCTGCCTAAACCACCACTGTCTCTGTGTAAGTGTGCGTTTATGCCTTCTAACATACATTGATGGTATTAATTCATTCTTCAGTGTGTTTTATTCATTCTTTTTAACATATTGTCTGGTTTTCGCAGAGAAGGAGAAGGTTTTTGACTTTTTCCAATGTCTTCTCTATAATGTTTTCATTTCCTCACTCAAGCCAACAGTTCTTTGTGTGCAGATAACTGAATGGACAGTTTAGCTTCCAGCAGAGCCTTACATGTTCAGGAGATGTCAGTGAGTCATGGAACAGTCATGGAATGATGCCCCAGAAACCATGGTTTTGAAGCATGATGTTACCCACACTGAAACTGTTTGTTCTCTCATGTGAAGGCTGATAACTTTGTGGAAAAAAGTCAAGGGCTATCAAGGAAAAAGCTTTCTCAAAATTCTCAAATGCTGAAAGCTTTTAAAAAATGTTTTTCAGAAAATTAAAAAAAAAATTGCAGAAACTGTGAGGAATGGCATCTTTCTCTCCAAGATGGAAACCATGAGCAGAAATAGAAATGATTGTCTGTGCTCCCCTGCTGTTGAGATATTTCCAGTCTCAGAGAATTTATGGCTGCTTGGGAAAACTCCTATCTGGGCAGAAGAGCAATAAACATAAGGAAAACTAAAAGAGATGCCAAGACAGTATCATCTATGTTATTCAAACTGTTTAGAAACTGGAAAAACCCCACTCTGTTTATATCGCTCATAGATTTAATTTCTTGCTTACTAAGGAAAGCTGGAATCACTCACTGCTTTTGGGAATATGAGCGCAATATGATCACTTCGTAATGCTGGGGAGAAGAGCAGGGCCCTCTACATGGTAGAGACGGTCCCTAGAGGCAGTAGTATCATTTGATCCTTGGCACAGCCAGTGTCTGACATCATCTGAGGCCAAAGACTGTCAAGTTAGTAGCTCTTATCTTTACATAAAGAGGCAGCAGCTGCGCACCTTAACTGTTGTTTGAAACTCAAATCCAACAGAATAAATGCCCAGTGCACAGGTTATACTTTGCACGTATCCTGAGGAAGTGTATGTACCTGGCTACAAAGAGGGGAAGTGACGGCAGGCACTGGCGAGTTGGCTGGACCCAGAGACCTGTTTTATTCTTGCAATTGAGCTATTGGCAGCAATGCTGCATTTCTAGGAGCAGCTTGTGCATTCCTTCCAGCTGGGGATGTTGCTCGTGCTCGTCAGAACCCCAGACTAAAGCACTGACTTGCTCAGGGTCCTTCTAAACCCCCCCTATGCAGGACTGTATGTCACATACACACACACACAAAAATAACCTCAGGAAACCCCCAAACAACATTTTGTTTAAAGTATATTTGGGTTATGAGCATATTTGGGTCTAGAGTGCAGCATTACAGATTTCATTATTGAAGGTTGTCATCAATTTGAGGTCACTTGGTGCGAGCTTTTGTGGTGCAAAACTGAGTGGCTGTAGTTTTGCTGCTGTTGGGGACTTGGGGTGGCTAAAGTGGAGTTAAGAAAGCTTCTTACTCAATCTCACCATTGGCATTTTCTTAGAAATCAGCAAGCTGTTCATGTGGACAAATTTTGGCAGAACTGGAACATGTCAGTGCTTCTATAGTGAAGTATGCTCCCACTTGTTTGTCCTCTGAGATGCCCATTACTGAGATGCATCTGTGCTGGACTTTCTGGAAATTGTAAGTTTCTTAGGGCCAAAATAAACCTTTGTAATTCTCTGTCTGGCAAAGGTGTTTGGAAGAGGAACCAGCTGCAAGTGCACTAAGAACTGTGACAGAATGGTGTTGAATAGATGATGAGGAGCACTGCTAGCTGGGCTGTTAGGAGCTCCTGGAGACTATTCCACTTCTATTTCCCCATTCTTACCTTTCTGAAAAAACATCAAGCTTTACATAGCCAAGCAGTAGTTTTATAGGGTAGTGGACTTTGTCTATCTATGTTAGCTAGCAAAACCCATTTAGCACTTTTCTCAGCTCTTCAAATACATCATGGCTATAAATGGCTATAAATGTGATTTTCCTGGCCACAGTGGACTGTGGTTTGGGCATGGCAGTGAAGTGCTCACAGCCATTTGTTGCTAAGTAGAAATGTTGCTTAGTTTCATATCAACTGAAATATTTCCAGTGTGTACAGCTCCCGTTCCAGATGTGCATTTCAATGGCATAAACTCAGAAGCCATGAATGTCTTGTCACACTTTGCTCCAGGGACAAAGTGTTGATAGGACAGAATTTAATTGAGATAAATGAAGTGAGATAATCTTATGTGAAATGACCTTACTGCAGGCATTAAAAAATGTCTTGCAATGAGACACCTTAGCCTAACTAGCATGCTGCCAAGATATTTTTCTTAGGCATTAATTTTGTCTGCATCTCCAGATAGATCTATTGCCCTGTACTCAGAGAAATCAGTCCCACGAGCCTCACAAAACTGAAAGCCTTAGGAAGCAGAGATCAAAGCAAGCTCCTCTGATAGTTTTGCTGTTGGTGCAACAAACACTCTCCTTGTAGTATGTCATAATATGAATTCTGATGTGTTTCCAGTGATATTTAATCCGGGTCCAAAGCGGGATTGTTTTAATCTATGTTATGGCACGACTGATGTCCTGCAGGAGTGACTCATTCCTCCCTAAAATCCCCTGGAACTGGGTCACTATGCAACAGGATATTCATTGAAAAAATCTACTCCCAAACAACAAACCAAAACTGCGCAGTTGAATTACACACTGATAAAGATAGGAGGTGATTGTGGTAAGGCTGAATGCTGAATCCATTAAATTGAGAGTTTAAAAAATACCTCCAGTGTTTTGTATATAGATATATATGGATGTTTTACTCATTGTATAACTTTTACTACCTTGAGAGGAAGCACAAAAAGATTTGACTCCTCTAACAGAAACCACAAATGTGATTTATGGATTCAAATTGATCTATGAGTTTCTGCTGACAGAATTCATGACTTACCTAAACCAGCAAAAGTTTTATTCTGCAATTCTAGTAGAATCAATGACTTGGTAATATAGGACACAAAAAGAAAAAGAGAAGAAAAAGGATTTTTACCCTTTATTTATGGAAGTTCAACCGTAATGCAACAAGGACTCAATTAAAATATAGCAGAAAAGTTCCTGAGAACAGACTGACACAGATTCATTTGATTCCTTAAAAAGTAATGAAGTTGCATACAAATGTTCTGGAGACAGTACGGCGTGGAACAGCCGTCTGTTATCAGAAGGACGAGATGAATTCTCTATTGCTTTTTTCAAGAACTGCTGCGGTGAGGTAAATTTCTTCTCCCCACTTCCAGGAGCTTCTCCATATTTCCTGTATATTAGAATTGCTGATTTCTAAATGACAGCTTGTGACAAGGAAGAAAGGACTGTTTTCTGACATTGTTCACTCTTTGCAGAACTGTTTCTGAAGCTGTGATCATCTCAGTTGTTTCATATTTTCGTAGGTGGGAATGGAAATGGCCTAGCTTCTATTCTGGTTCAGCTGTAGCTGACTGCCTGGCAGTTGTTACCACAATGTTTCTGAATTTCTTTTCTTATTCTCCCCCTCCTTAGAATCGGTTTCAGCTCAGCATCTTGTCCTCCAAAGTGTTTTCAATGTTATTTAATATATATATATATTTAATCCATCTCTTCATGCTGCTAGTCATTGATTCAAATATCCTCTGTTTGAAGTACTGCTGAAGGGGGAAGTTCTTTTTACTCCTGTCTGGTTATGATTAATCTTCTCAGCCAGGCTCCCTTTGGCCAAGGAGGAGCCCAAGACAAGAACGATCTCATTAGAGCACAGTGATGCCAGGAGGCGTATGTGAACATGGTGTCAGTTTACAAGGTGATATGTTAAAGCTGATACAAGCCTGTACACAATCTCTTTCTCATTACAGAGGTGTAATTAATCACTTTGTCTCATTAGCACACTATTGGATTAAACAGAGTCATTTTAACCTTCCTCACTATCTTGGGATCTACTCTCACACAACAGAAGCTAATTTCCTTTGGAAAACATGATCAAGCTTTTGCATCTGTATGGACGTGGCTCTGCAGACTTAAGTTAATTTTAGCCTTTTTATTATTCATCTGAACTTGAATGGCATGTTAAAGTCATTGTCTCGGGGACATCCCTGCTCCGGAGATGTCATTGGCTAAGTTGAGGAACTTGGCTGGCCGAGCCCAAGGTGGGCTCCTTTGCTGATAAGGGCTGAGGTGAAGAGAGCTAGAGGTGAGACACTGGCCCTCCTCTCCCTTGGGAGCTGCTTTTCAGCTTTATGGCTGGCCCCAGCCAGGCTGGGTGGCAGCTGGGTAGCAGCTGTGCCTGGGCTCAGCCTCTGGCTCGGCCTCAGAGCAGCCTGGTCGCTGCCCTGGGTGATTGTTGGGCTGCATCGCGCCATGGTCGCTGTCTCTGGGCCCAAACCAGACCCTCACAGCTCCTGGCAGCTGAGGCCACTGCCTCCACCGGCCTTGCCAGCACCCTGGGCTCCCAGCTATCCTTCCCTGGGGAGCGGCTTCCCATCGCTGTGCCCTGGCACAAGTGTTCAGGATTCACCTAAAGGAGAAGAATCCAGGTCTGTGTCATGCCTCAGACCTTGCTGGTGCCTCATAGCCCTGCATGGGGAGCTATTTCAGGGAGGGATTTCTGCTACTTGTCTTTGCATCTCATTTTTCCTTTAATATTGGCCAAGCAGAATCCCTCCTTGAAAATGAAACAGACCAAATAAGTATGACCCAATTTTGCATAGAATTGCAAAAATAACATTTTTCTGTGCAAAATCATAATCCAGACCCAGATTTTCTGATCTTCAACAGACTTAAAAGGTTTATGAACCTTTTGAGATTCATTTTGCTCTCTTTAATTAAGCTCATGTCTTGAGAAAGTCAATGGGAGGTTTACAGACATATTTGACAAATAACAAATGGCAAGGACTTTGCTAGGAAAAAGCTGGTGGTCTGGCATTTTCTTCCTGTCTGCTGTTTTTTCCCAGAGATAACAATTCACTAGGGTTGTGCAGGACTTTGCAGCTTGCCTTAACTTGAGGAGATGTCCGGGGAGACTCTTAACAGGGCAGGAGGGAGGCTGGCGCCTAAGTGAATCCTTTTATCCCCTGCAGAGGCTCCTGGAGCTCAGCCCTAGCTACTCTGGCAGGGCATTGCATAGTTATCTGATTATACCAAAATATATTCCCCGAAACATTTTTTTTACTCTTTCATTGTGTATGCTGGGAAGACTGAAAGAGCTTTTGCTTTCCCAGCCTCTTAAAATACTGTTTTACCTAATACATTTGAAATGTTTTTATAAATGTCTTATATGCATAATGGGCTTCAAACTATGTGATTTCTGCCTCACACTGATGGAGAGGAATCTTACATTAAAAATCAATGATCAGACAGCACAGGAAAGTCACTTCAAGGCCATCAGGCTTGTACTGCAGGAGCACAAGGGCAGGTTTTGATGTTGTCCCAACCTAGTTGGCTCTGACATGTCCAAAGAATGGGAAGACCCAAGCAAGGCTGAGCAGAATTATTTTCAAAATTATTTTCAAATCAGTGAATATATGGTCTGTTTCTTAACACCTGCTCAACAGAGCTGGCCCCTGCCCTCTTTCCATCTCCCTCCACATCCACAAGCTAGATCCTCAGCTCTTGTGAGGCCAGGTGATACTCCTGGTTGTTTGACATTTCTCTGGATTTAGTGAAGTCAAAGACTGCTTTGCTCAGTATTGTGCAGTATATGATAGGTAGAATTAAGAACTCCAGAACCAGGAGACTGACCCTCCTCCCCTTCAAGCCAATGTAGATCAAGAGTGAGTCCACTGGAGCCACTAACATTGTGCTGCTATAAAGGCAGAGAAGAACACAGGTGTTTGAGTGTTTGCAGCTTAGGCCTAGTGTGTCTGTAGAGACATTTTTAACCAACATCTTCCAAGTGTTCTAGTTTCAGTGCAGTAAGGATGAAAATCCTCATGTAGGTGAGGTGCCAAGTGGGGGATTTTGTCATTACTAGGGGCAGGCCTCAGAGCAGAGCTCCAGTCAACTCCTCTGTAACATCTTCTACCTTATGTTCATTTAATTCCTGGTGCATTTCAGGCACAGAACTAATTGCTACCAGTTAATCAAGATTTTGAAGGGGTGTAGGGTGATTAAATTAATTGGTTATCAGTGAGATGCAGAGACTATGAAAAGGCAAAGCGTTTTTCTTAGCTTTGAAGAATTGACTGCCCGAATAAGGGAGGTGTTTCCTTCTGGACAATCTATTGTGGAATCTTTATACCTACTTCTTATTTTAAATTGTTTCCCTTTTCTTCCCAAAAGATTAACCTGGTCCAAATTGGCCCATTTCATCTGCTGTTACAGGCACTTACCAAGATGCAGTATTTTACCTATATTGATGGTTTGTTTGGTCTCACTACAGTGCCTCTGCTATCGCATCACACTTTGGGGGTAGGAGTGTAAACTGCTGATTCACAGCTGTCAGTTTGGAAACAAGAAAGCAGCTGTTGGAAAAAAAAACAAGTTTCATGCTCGCCTCCCACCCAGATTTGATATATCATCTATGAAATTACGCTGTTGTCACATCCAAGGTGAGAAATACCCAGCCAGAGGCAGGGGAAAGGCAAAAAGGTCTGGCATCTCACATTCAGGGCCAAAATGAGAACTTATTTATTTGGAAAATGCAGTAAAACAGAGGAGCTCCTGCTGAGGCAGAAGGTTTTGTCTCCTAGGAGGTCCAGTGATATCAGATTTGGAGGTCCCAGCATTTTGTGAACAAGCAATGCAGCCTTTTGCCACCCACAAACAAAGTTACCATGGCCTGCAAGGGGAATGGGGGAAGGCTTCATGCTCTCAGAACTTAAGCTGGTGCTGACTGACATGATTAGAACTCATTTCATCGCTCTAGGAGTCCTTGGAGAAAGTGCTTGAAAAAATATCCTAAATTCTCATCGCATTTCTGGCGCAATAAATGAATCTGGAAAGAATCTGGACACTAATGCTTCCTGCACACATGGATCTTCTCAGACGATCACAGTCAGCATGGCTTGAATTTGCCTCAGTTGTGTGTGAAGCCTTTCTTTTCTCTCCTTTACATCCCAATTAAATTTTAAACTTTTAAGCAGGCCATGGAGCCTTGCTCAGGAACTCTGGGCTGGAAGGAGAAAGCGTTGCCATGACCCAAGCCCCTCAGGAAACCCTCCTTGTTGACCCAGACAGCTGGTGCAGACCTGCTTCCCTGGACATGGTGGGAGCAGGCTTTGCCTCGCTGCCCGTTGCGGGTTTCCCTTTCGCTTGCCTCTGGCTGGGTTTGCTGGCAGTGCTCAACACCTTCCAGCACCAGGGAGTGATGCTTTTCTCCCAGCTGGCTCTGGGCCGCCCACCCCAGGCTGGGGAGCATTAAGATATTTGTCCACAATGGCACTGCTTTGTGAATTTCCCTTTTTATAGAGAGAACTGAATCAGATGGAGTTTTATGTTCCCCCCCTAACTATTTTTTACCTCAAAAAAAGGGAGTTTTAAGTGCACCAGTGAGGACAAGAACTGTTGGAAGCTACAGCCCTGCTCGTCCTCAAGGAAACGATGGCCATGGTCCCATCAGTGGAGCTGGAGCAGGGTTAGGGCTTGTTAGTGATTCTCATAGTGTATTTAATCTTATTAAACTTCTAATTTTTCCTGTATCAATTGTATTATTGTTGGCATAGCAGGTCCGAAAAAGCCCAAAAACAACACTGAGTGAGCTGTTGAGTTTTCCTTTTAGAAATGAGTTTTGAGCATCTCAATCATTTACAACTCACAGTCATTTTGAAGCCGTTGTTGGTGGCATGGGACATTAACTCACATCTCTTTAATCACAGGGAGGGATGAAGTGGCAGTACTGGGCTTGCTGAAATCAATAGTGAACCTGCTGTTGACTTTAATAGGAGCAAGCTCAGGTTTGGGTCAAGCTGTGTCTTATGCGTGTGGTTAGGGAAGGGCAGGAGAAAGGGAAGTGGAAGCCACAGGTCTGTGGCTGTGTTGCCCGCTTGTTCTTTCCAAGCAGCTGGTGGTTTTAAGGACGCAAAGCAAGCACCAGCTCCCCGGGTGCCTGTGGCTGCAGTCGGGCAGGCATTGCTGCCATCCTGTGGAGAGAGGGACCAAGGGACGGCTGCAGGGCCACGGGGCCCAAGGAGTGTCCGGGCAGGCCCTGCAGCAGTGCTGGGATGGGCTCCCATGGTGGCCAGCTGGGGATCACTCACACGGCTTTGGGCCAGGGCCACCCAGTCTTGCCCTGGCCTGCTCTGGGACTTTAAGAGCCAGTTTACATTGCACTGGTCCTTGTGCCTGCAACAGCTTGGTGGGAATTGTTCCCATGCTGCATGAAACAGCTGGATGTTGGAGCCACTGGGGCCAGCTGTTATCCTCTGCTCGTCCCTCAGTGCTCACATCCAACAGGGACTGCTCACCTGGACATGTGGTGCAGGAATATTTCTTTTCAAGGGTGTCCTTGAAAGTCCTCCATACTGAAATCACAGCCTCAGTTTTAATTTCATTTTTTATTCAGCAAAAGTTTAATATTTTGCTAACAGATAGTATAAAAAAATATTCAACCAAACAGTGTGATTGGAGTAAAGCTATATGCAAACAGATAGCTAGAGAGCAGGAAAAGCAAGACATCTAATCACTGAAAAACAGTTATAAACAGCAATAAAATTAATATCTATATTAAACTAGCAGTGCAAAAAGAACAAACTTGAAGCAGCTTTACATTAAAAATACAGCTTTTTAAATACAGAAATAGCACCAATTTACAGAAGACAATCAGAAATGTAAACGTGGCAGATAGATTCAAGTATAAGTTATATGCTCAGCCTCCTCAACAACTGTCTCGGGACAGAAAGGTTTCACAGACCCTGCAGAACTTCCTGGGTATGCGCTTTGCCTCAGTGCAAATGCAAATTCTGCTTTTCCAAAGGTACTTTGCTGATGGGCTGTTCCTAGTTTATTTAAATTCTTAGCTTTTAGTGAAGGTAAAAATAGGAATGTTCCATCTTGACAACCAACTGCTCTCCCTCACCTTTCTAGTTCAGCAGCTCAGGTACAGAAAGTAGCTGCCCGACTGCTTCAGTGGTCCCACTCTATTTTAGTGAGAATTTTGCACTGACAAAATCAAGACAGCATATCAACATCCTTTTTCTCCTAGGCTCAAAACCTGCTTTCCCAACCATGACCCACTGAAGAGGGAGTCAATCCTCATTTCCAGACCTGCTGTATTTACAGAAACTCCAAACTGGAAGCAGAAATTGGAAACTAAAAATCCATTTCCACTCCCTGCATTTTCAAGTATATTTAAGTTAGTTATGGCACACAATAACATTACTGACAAAGAAAGGCAATTTTGGCGATGTTGCTTCAACTGGAGCAAAGAGCCAATATTAGCTTTAATCCTCCTCCTGGCTCCCAGCTGCCATTTCACTAAAAGGCTGCAGCATACTAGAGGGAGAGAGAAGAGACAAGGTTTGGAGAATCAGCACCCACCGTTTTCCCTGGAACCCTAGCAGCCTGTTCCTGCCCCAGCAGCAAGACATGCACACCAGCAGAAGTGCAGGGGCAGCACTGCACTAGTTACACACTGCTTTTCAAAGCAAAATTAATCTAAGTGGGTGTACAAGAAGAAATAATTCAGAAGAAAAAACTGTAAACTTTCATAACTGTAGTGTCATTAAAACATAAAAAAATAGCAGTCTGAAGATGTCTCTTTACCACCCCTGAAATTTCCTATGATAATTCTGCTATAGATTTTCTTTCAACAAGGGCTAACCAAGCCCTCTCAAAAAGTTGTTATTGGTCCATTCTAAGAGAAGGCCACATTACTCAAACTCTCAGCTTCACTAAAATTATTTCATAAATTCCATTTTCATTATACATTTCATAATAAAAGTAAGATGCCCTCATCAAATCCCCAGCCTCAAAGTCTTAACCTCCCTTGACCAACTAAATAGCACATCCAAGAGTGAATTTTCCCTTGGAAAATCAATACCAGTACCAAAGAGAGAGCTGATCATGGTGGCCTTACATTTACTGAAAGTCCAGGTTGATGCGATGTCAACAGCAACACTTTCTGTCTTTTGAACAGGAGACTGCACAAATTTGATAGCAGTTTGCTAAATGAGTGAAAACATACCCAAACATAAGAGCATTAGCTCTTAAAATTATATCCTATATTGATAGTAGCACCATCCATTATTTGAGGACTCTGAATGTTAACTGTTAAGACTTTTCTTCCTCACTGTGTTCTCTTAGGGTATACTGATAATCTTTTATTAATTTTTTATATTACTTTAAAACTCAAGGCTCCTGCTCTTTTCAACTTCTTTTTCCGGTTTAGACAGATAAGATCTCCCTTGTCTTCCCAATATGCTCAAACGCACTATTAACTAGTCACAAAATTCCTGTAAGTGAACAGTTAGGCACTTAAGTACGTACCCCTTAAGTACACTTAAGTAAACAGCTAAGTAGGCACTTAGTAGACTCAGGTTAGACTGAATCTAATCATGAGTGCGGTTAATGACTTATCAGTATTCCTGGGTCATAAAGTCTAGACTGGATATTTAAACAGGAGATGAAATCTTAGCACAGTCCTCTCAGTGGCTTGTCACTCTCAAATCACGTTGTCAAACCTGTTTAAGGATTCAGGTTTTGTATTCTTTACAGCTAACTTGCATATTTTGCTCAGAGTAAAAGTAAAAAAAACCAAAAAAACAACCAACCCAAGGACTAATACAGTTCCTTAACACAACAATAAAAATGTTAACATTCACAGTTATTTTGGTCTTAATATTTTTCACATGTATACATTCAATCATACTGTGTTATTATTAGGTTTTTCTAACCACAAGTGCTGGGCAAATTGTACAACCAACAACCAACTGACATTCAAGTAATCCTACCCTGAGAAAATCTGTTATTCTGAAACTGCAAAAATCCTTTTTTGCACTAATCCCACTCCAACATACAAAATAAAAAGCAAGAGGCTGCATTGCAGGATTTAACAGATTGGAACCAAGGAAGCAGTTGCTTCACAACTGCTGAAGTTTATCATTTTCACCACAGATTTACTCAGGGTAAGTAGAGTACATGCAAAAGAAATGCTTACCCCAGATAAGTGCTAGACATCTCACTTACTTAAAACCATGAATAAAGAACCCCTGGGGACTCCAAGAGAATCTGTTTGTATCTTCTCACAGAAATAAAGAGAGTTTTCCAAATTAAAATCACAATTACAACTTGATGCCCACAAGGCTGTGTGAAGCACAGAATCTGAAATCAAATCAGTACTGAAGGAACAATTCAGTAAAAGGATTTCAGTACCAAGGGTGATTTTGAAGAGGATGGCTAACAGAACCAGTGGGTGAATATACAGTGGGGAAGCATGCCAAAAGGGGTGACATTTTAACGTGCTCCTCTTGCCAGGTAAGAGCTTGTTCTCTTGTAACTGATACAGGGTCCGAGGACAATCTGCCCACCCCTTGCAAAGAGTGGAATTAGTCAGGGCTGGTACTAGAGATTTCCAGTCTCCTCTGCACAGAGCTGGCATTTCTGGTCTGGCTGCCTTCATTTTTCTTCCATGCCACAGGGTCTCCAAGACTTCCAGGAGTTTTGAAAAATGCCTCATGATGTGCAGGACGAATACTCTTGGGAGTGAGAGGAGCTGACGAAGGCTATTTGTGGAAAAAAACCCAAACAAACAACAAAAAAACAAAACCAAAGTGATTTGGCAGGGTTTTCTCAAAGCCGACACACAAGCATACAAACAGAGGACAGCTGGGAGACATTAATCCCTGCTACTAGAGGTCACACACCCTTTCAGAAGCTCCACGTGAAAAGCTATGGGCTTTGCCCCTGCTTTTCGTTCTGGGTCTGGATGCCAGTACATCACTGCTGAAGATGAATGCCTTTATCTCATTTCTAACTTAAGTTTTTTCATTATTAGTTCACACTAATTTGTTTTTATGCCAATTTTGTCCTTTAGCTTAAATGGCTTTCTCTTCCATGATGTTTTACTCACTTTTGTTACTTGTTATCATCAAGAGAAATCAAAAATTAGTCTTCTAAACTCTGATCACTTCTCTTTTAAGTGCCACTCTACTGTAACCTCCAATGTTAGTATCTGGAATCAGATTGGCTGCCAACCAGTCTCTTATTACAGCCTTTTTCTAAGCTCGAAGAAGATAAACATAATGTTTATAACACTTCCCAATGTTTGATCTATTGGTCACTGCATTAGACAACAGGCAAAAAAATCACAGATTTACAAATGTAAGCTGAATTAGTGCCAAAATTTCACTGCTAATAGTTGTAAAGACCCAAGTAACACAGTCTGGCATGACTGTTTTATGTCACTGTATTTCAGATAAATGAGTCCTCCCTCATTTGAATTTCTGTTTTTTTTAACCAAAAGTTTGGTTCTATGGTAGATTTTTAAAAATATCTTTATAAAAAAAGATCAACAATCCCACAAGAATAATTGTTTCCACTCAGCCCTGATGCTGCTATTACTTTTCCATTAAATAGTGAAGAGACATCAGAACAGGGCTGAGTGGATAACCCAGGACACTACTACCTGAAAAAGTGTTGCAGTCAGCTGACTCCTGAATTCTGACACATAATCCTCCTGTCCTCCTAGTGTTTTTCTGTAGCCATTGCATAACACACAATGACACTGTCAGATGGGGAAAAAACCTTAGATTGCTGGGGGATTCCAGAATTTCTGTAAGTTATAAAACCACTTCACTGTTCAGGACTAAACGTGCTATGCGGGGCTATGACTTCAGCAGTGTCCCACACCCTGTGCCACCGCTAAGATGGACACCCACAGGCTAAGTGGAAGACACCAGCTCTCAGCGTGCCACCTCCGCACTGACACAGCGGCACCAGCCTGCGGCACACGCCGCCGTCAGGCACCTGGCACAGCTTTCATCACCACTCCTGTTCCCCTTTGCTCCTCACCTGCTGCAGCTTCAGAAGGGTCACCGGGTGTCCCATACACACGGGGGAGTCCAGTTGAACAGCACTGCAAGATCTGGTAAGCACAGGACTCAGGTGCAGAGCGGGGTGAGCCGGCTGCTGTGAATCCACCGAAGGGGCGGGGGAGACCTTGGGGGTGACAACAGCCGTGGTGCTTATGAAAACAGGGGTGGTTGATGCCAGGCTGGACATACTGAAATTTGTGGCGGCAGCAGCTGAGAAGGAGCCATCGGGAACTGGAGAAAGAGGACTGGAGAATGAGGGAGAACAGACAAGAGGGAAGGAAGCCAAGGCTGCTGATGGCACCATGACACAGGGTACACTTAGAGAAGGCAACTGGTTCGCAGCCAGGTTGATGGCACCAGGGGCTTGGTTTGCAGAGAACAGGAAATTAAAACTGCTTAATCCTAAACCAAAGAGAGAAAAAACAAAGCATTAATAAACTTGAAATAGGGAATTAAACTACTGTAACTTCATCTAGATTGGAAAAAGGTGTGACGATAAAGAAAAGTCTGTCTAAGAAGTAAACTATGACAAAAATAATAAAAAACAAGGAAGAAAGCTGTCACAAACACTCTTCTGTCTAGCTCCCTTTCCTTATCTTGATCTCCATTTCCCCCCCTACTTCTCTGTCCACTGTACCAGCATCCATTTACTTTAGTCATATTAAGTACCAACCACACCCCTTGATGTTTTCTGCTTCTAACTTCAATTACAAGCAACATCCTGGCTAAACAAACTCTTTTTTGTCACTAACTGGAATCATCCTCTGCTACATGAAAACATATACATTGCTTTTAATGAGGAAAAAAAAACCCAGACAAACCAAACCCAACAAATGGGAGACACCCACAAGGATATATCAAAGAGGCATTAATTTTGCTGAGAAGAGTTGAACTACTGTGTTGAAGCAGAAGCTGCTCTGGCTCCCAGTTTGTCTGACCTTCCAAAACACCAGGATCAGCATTTTTAAACTGAGCATCTCCAACCTAAGTGAAATCCCATAGACCCACTCCATGTCACAAGTGAATCAAAGACTAAAGCAGTAGTCATAGAAATCTGCCACACATCTCCTGTTCCCACAAAGCAGTTGTCCACTGCACACAAACACAGGCACAAAACATGGTGGACATGAAATCCTATGGCAGTATTTTCAGCTGCTTCCTCTAGATCCCCACAGTGTCATACAAGCAGGGCTGGCTACATTCCCAGTCCCTTGGGTTTTTAGGGGTTATCCTGATAATGCAGGTTATAAGACAGTACAAAGTTTGAAGGTGATTAAATTCACACACTCAGGGGATGCTGCTGTTCTATATCAGCCACCTTACTGCCAAATCTAGACTTCCAGCTCCTTTGAGTTTTGAATGCTGGATAAGTGTCTTTTTTTTTGCTGCACATAATTCAGGCATGCAACCCCCACATTGTTCAATGCTATTAATATTTGGGAACCTCAGAAAAATGCCTGTCTTTTCAGAGGCGCAACAGTTCACATTGAGTCAAGAGATTTCAGAGTTACTAAACTACTACAGAGAACTGCTGTCAAGGTTTTTTGTGCCAAATATTCACCTATTTGTGGGACTCAGTATTTGCTCAGTGAACAGATACAGAGGTTTGGGTGCCTCTAGATCTCATGGCTGTCCTTACCAGGAGGAGGCTGAACATAAAGATATTGTGGTTGGAAAGGTTGATTGGCATTTTCTTTAGACATGTGCTCATTTCCTGGAGAGGGTTCATCAGGGTCTTTGTTCTGAGATTGTTTTTCTTGCTCCTGACAATCTAAAGGCTTAATGGACTCCTTGTTTGCAGCTTCTGGAACAGCAGGACCTGCGTGGTCGTGATTATTAGTTTCTAGATGTACAGCAGATGAACAGCCACTTCCTGGGGAAGATTCTGCCTTGGGTGACTCAGAAGGGCTCTAAGCAAAAACAAAAGTGGAAGTGAAGAGTCCAAACTGAAATAAAACAGTGCAATGCCTCTCATGCACCTTCCTCATGCATCTGTGCAAAGGAGCAGCACAAACCTGATTAGCAAATCACCAAGTTAAAAATCTTGTTTGAGGGTTTGAAGAGCCATATTAGTGATGCCTAAACCCTGTGCCCTTTGCTGTGGTTCACTTTCAGTACTTGGAGACACTATGTACGAAATACCTGACCTCTGGGGTGACTTTTTTTGATAAGGAAAAACGCTTGTTTCAAATGGTTTATATCCAATATTCAAATGGCTTATAGGATATGGTCCTTGACCCCTACTTTCTGTACTTAAGAGAATTCTGAGATAGCTACGCATCACCTTCATCATCATCATCATCTTTCTCTCACCAGCCTGCTGTGGGCAACACTGGGCTTGAGAGAGAGGGACTCAGGCTAGAGAGTAGGGGGTCAGAACAAATCACATTTGCTATAGCTCAGTGAAGTAAGCAACGCTGCTGCTGTCTGGGAAAGCCCAAGCTAACAGGGGAAGATGAGGAGTAACAGTTACATTGATTTCTTGCCCTCTGACCCATTGTTTTGCTGAAGACAACGATCAGGACACTAATTCCAAAGAACAGCTGAACATCACATCACATATGCAAAGCAATCCAAGTCCATTTTCCCTTGATAGTGTGAAAAAATCTCCCAGTTAATGCTTATACTTCCTGACACAGCCCACTTACAATTTTATTAACATGTGGGAGGCAGCATTTGTATCTCTCAGGAGGAGTGTACTGAATTTTCCCTCCTGAAAACACTGTCTTAGGCAAAAGTCTTTCCTTACTATGAGAAATCCTAAGTGATAATGCAATACACTTTACCTTAGGTACTACAAGCGAGAGAGGCAGATCACTGTGCTCCAATGTCTGCTTTTTAGCAGCTGGCTCTTCATCATCTACAGGTGCAGAGGGCGACGAGCACTTGCAGGAGCTGCGTTTTTGGCAGACAGCGGGAGGTACGGCAGCCTGAGCTTGTGCGCTCCTCTTTCCCAGGTCTCCTGCAGTGGGCAGGGGCTCGCTCAAGTTATTTTCCTGAAGACCACCGCACAACATAAAGAGCGATGAAGATGGGAAGCACAGGAAGGGTTGGCTGGGGACCAGGGTAGGTTTTCCATTTTCTGTTTTGGAGGCTGCTGGCGTGGAAGTGTGTGAAGCCTGGCTGCTGATGCCAGTTGGTAGTGAGAAGCTTGGCACATCTGCCTGAACCACAGGGAAAACTGCCTGAGGCAAAGGGTTAACACAAAAATCAGAGTCCCCAGGAACCGGAAGAAGGGAGAAAGGTAAGGTTATGTTGGAGTTCTTTGCTGAATTTAGTATCGTTTCGGTGTCACAAGCTTTATTCCTAAAAAAACAAACACAAAAACAAAAAAACCCAAACATTAAAGAAAAGAGGAAAAACATTTATTCCAAAATTAAACCCCTATTTTATCCTTAGAAGCAAAGAGATACATATTTGGACACAAATGTGGAAAAATTCCACCCCCAAACCACAATTTTTACAAAGTTTACAAGAAGGGTCACTTTTTATCATTTCTAATTACACAGAAGCAGAGTTCTCAGGTTTATGGCGGAACAATAATGCTTTTGGCTGCACTTGACTAGTCAATCATTCACAAATGAATTCAAATTGGAGTAGGTGTAGAGAAGACAGATGAGAAACAGAGATGCCCTTCCATGGAATCATAATTTGCTCAGCCTACCCAGACAATAGGCCAAAGGATGCAGGAATGACCTACATAAACACATATGACAAAAAGAACTACTGAAGCAAAACAATGACACTGGTACAAGTAGAGGTGGGTGTAAAATGACCATGGAAAAAAAAAGCCATGCTGACATCTATCAGTATTAAAATTGTAATAATGAGACTTTATGGCAATTTTTTTTATCTCAGTCTCATCAATGGAATCTATCCTTAAACTAAACATGACAAGCACAAAGCAGAATGTGGACAAGAGTTAAGACCAACCTACCCAGTATCTTCCTCTATTTTCTGCCTGCAGACAGCTGCTAGATTTATCATTTTGGAACAATTTTCATCTGAATTCACAATACAGGCTGGAAGAACAAAGAGGCATTCAATTAATCACAGATAGGTTTACCAAGCATATTTTGATACTGGCCATATAAAATAATTGCTATAATTTTTCAGTCCTGACACATTTTTATAACATCCACTAATCACCTAGAGCCAGAACCTGCAAGACACTCAGAACTCTCAGTCCCACTGGAGAGGTGTTCAACAACATAATTTCCTATAAGAGGGAACTGTGAAAAGGCCTGTAATTACTTTATCTTTTTTAACAACTATCCATTAGATTGTTGCAGTAAATTTCACTATATTAGGAACCATAAAATAAAACAAGCATTTTGTGGCTAAAGAATCTTTCTTAATCAAGTTTTCACAAAACAAACTGTAGTATAGTTGCAGTTAGTAGCGAACAGAAACATTTATCTGCAGAAAACAAATTGCAGATTCAATTGCAGTATGGCGCAGATTCACCTCATGTAACTTTAGGCATTTGACTGGAAGTTCTCAACCAGAAGTTTCATTTTCACATGGACAATAGAAATATAAGTACCTCCCAAGACTAATTCACATATCTAATTATGCTGATTCACCCAGTTAAGTGCCTTAAATTGGTGCATGCCCTCATTTGAGCAGGTCCAGTGGAATAGAAAAGAACAGGCTTCATTAGTAGTTACCTTGCCTTTCTTGACGTGGGCTGTTAGGCTCGGAACTGACCTTCCTTCTGGTTGCTTCACAAGGCTGTGCACTGTTAAATGAAGCGTGACGTGTAAACCTTTGCTTTCCAGTAGCGCTGGTCTGGTACTGGGCACAGGCTCCTCTCTGTGCCCCTGGCAGAGGATCTGATGTTGGGCTATGCCCTCTCAGCTTATCTGTAGGGACATAATTTTGTACAACAGTCCTTCAGGCAACACAGCTCATCATTTAGGCTTCTTCCATATTACCAAACTTGGCCTTAAGGGAAGAGGCAACCTTTCTATTATCTCAAACCCCACAACACTGAAACAAACCCAGAACTCAGTAAGCACCAGTAGACAAGGTGAAGACTTCCCTCCTATCCATTTCACAGCAGCTGCAGCAGCAGCTACATTCTAGTGTGCTCGCCAGGAGGAGAAAGGGTACTAAGATAGTATTTACATTATCCTTCACATTCACTTGTTCCTGGCACTGTCCTGATGCAAATATCAAAGCCATAGGGCTTTACTTTGCTCTGGCTTCTAGCCAAGGAGCATCAGCTTACAGAGATGCTCTGTCCCACCACCTCATTCTTAGCAGTCAAAGTTTTTGTAAAAGTGACCATGTGTAAGAAACAGCCTTTCTCTACCTCTAAGGTACATCCCCTTACAAAGAAAATAATTCACTGTATAATTATTATGGAATTGCCATGATTTTGCAACCCAGAACAGATGTGGACCCAGATTTGAAGATGTCAGTGCTATCTGCCATTGCTTTACAATTCATACAGTTATGCACACAGTTATCTAAGTCAGTGTAAAAATGCCTACAAGACAAGATATCCTTCAACATCCCTCCACAGATCCAGATCTTGGGCGCAAAGTCTAACAAGGTCAAATGTTGAGCTGGCAGCAATTAATAATCACAGGGTACACACTGAATGCTGAGCCATTCTTTACACACAGAAAGCAATCTTCTACCACTTGGGAAGGGACTGTAAAGCAAAATGAAAATAAATGCAAGCTACACTAGTTACCAGTCTTTCCAGGGAATTCCCCAGGCCCAATCCACTTGAAAGCTGGTTTGCGTCCTCGTTCCTCTGTGACATGGACTTTCTTGATCAAGCCTAGGCTGGTGAGAACATTGGCAATATCATACAGTCTTCGTACCTTTGCTAACAAGAAAAGGCAGGAGTAGATAGGAGTCAGGTTTACAATGCATATAGGACATATTTATGTGCTAACTTCATTCCAGGCTATCACCACAGCTTTCATATTTGAGGTGGGCAAAATCAAATTGGCACGGACTTAGGCCACCTCCTATGAAGCCTGCCATGCCAGCTCCCACCTGATTGTCACTGCTATTTCATATCTTAGCTGCTCAGACTTAAACTCACCTCCTTCCTTTTGATGGAAATAGGTTAGGGAGTGATTACATCATCAACTTGCCCAGGAAAGACAACTGCTGGTAAGGAGAAGTTGGGGGCAAGAGGCACAAGAGTGCACAGGTGATCACAAGAGGACATATATTTATCATTTTAAAAGATGTAACACACTCAGAAAACTCTGTGACTCTAGTAAATAACTTTGAGCTGACTGATACCCACATATTGTCCTAAACTCCTCACATTTCTTCTAATATTTGGGGTAGAATTTTAAGATTGAAGTGCAAATACTTTATTTTAAAAGTACTTTAAAGACTTAGAAGTCTTTATCTTAGAAGACTTATTTACTAATGCTGAGTTTTCCCATGCTATCCAAGGGATTGAAGTACTAATCCTCACTAACTGAAAGCAAACTCTGTCATCCAGCTGTAAAAGATTTCTGGGGTAAAAAGGAGAAGGAACATATTTCTGCAGAGAGAAAATTAATTCCATTAAATTAAACAACATGTTTCAGTTCTGAAACATCATTCAGAGCAGCACAGGAAACAGGATTTAAGTATGAAAAAAAAATCAACAACAACAACAACGAATTTGCTTCTTTATTCTGAAGCTAAACTTGGGAGATAATTGTCAAAGTGTCTCCTCCCCACACCAAGCTCTGTTTTCACAAATATGCATTCGCAATGAAAAAAAACCCCAGACCATATTCCAGGAAAAGATTGACAAATTGCTTTTGCTGTTACCTACTGGTGTCAGCCCAAAGATGCCCCATTTTCTTTACTCACTGACTGATTGATTTGCCTCTCATTAGCCATCTTACTTTTAAATTTGCTGTGGTCCACTGTATCCTGGGTTTCTTCTATCAGTATCTTTGCTGCGATGTCCAGAGTGACTATCTTGGTCTTGGAGACAAGGAACAGCATGACAAACTTTTGGCTCATAATCCGCAATGACTTGTCCTTTCTGCTGTTTGCAGATGCTGTGTTACAAATAATACCCAAGGCTCTTAGCATATGTCATCCATCACAGCCAGAAAACCAGTAAGTAGGTTTCTCACACAAAAAAACAAGTTAAGTATTTTCTTGTCAGAAAGCAGAAATTTATTGAAAGGCAACAAATAACTGAGTAATGCAGAAAGGCGTCTCTCTTCAAAGGGCAATAAAGATTCAAACTTGCAGAAATAGCTTTTAGGAAGTGAAATTCAAAAGCTGATTCTATGTTATATTACACAGTTTTGTGCCACTATAATTTTGTGACTCTAATGGATTTTGTAACTTAAAACCCTTATGTGTTACATGGGCAGCATGCAAAGAGTGGACAAATGAATATGGTGCTTTCTGTCAGGATAAAACATTTACTGTCACATACAGGTGGGGAAAGAACTGGATTGTCCAGCTGAACTTCCTGCCAGTCTGTAGGACAGAGGGAAAAATCTGTCGTGAGACCTATGTTAGGGACAGAATAGAAGGAAGAATTCTGTACCCTCCATGGTGAATTCAGCACCTTTTTGCAAAGGTCAACTTTTTATTATTTAATTTAAAAGCAAAGCAAGGGAAAAAGTGACATAGTAAACTGGAGAGAGAGACCTCTGTCTGTATATCATCACACATTTAGTAATTATCTTACCAGAGGTGCAATCTGGTTCTGAAAAGTCCAGTAATGGTCTGTCTTGAGAATCTGGAATAGTTTCCTTTTTCCGTTCTCCAAATTTGTACTCTAAGTCCTGCTCCTTGTGCTGGGAGGTCATTAACTCTCCATACTGCAGCTCTCCTGCTTCCTGAAGCATTTTCAGAGTTTGGCTGAGGTTGTGCCGGCCATGCCAGCAGTACTGGTTCTTGGCCACACGGCTGACCAAGTGCAATGACTCCAGGACGTTCACGATATCGTAAATTCGTCGCCTCTCAACTCCTGTTTGGGAAGTGGGGGGGAACAGATAAAAAAGACGTAGACGCTCATTTTAGTTCAGCTGAAGCAAACAGAGAACAGGTTGTTCTCTAACAGACATTTTCACTGTCCATATGGACACATTCCACTAGATACATCTATACTTCAACACTGAAAATCAGACTTACGTGTGGCCAGATTCATGGTATGCTGCTCTTTGTCCATTTTCTTAATGTCCAGCCCAGCCATGGCTTCAGCTGAAAGCACCTACACTCTGTTTAGAACTGATTGCAGTCTGCCAGTCTCATTCACTCAGACCTACCCAGACTGCCCCAGGGTTTTCAAAGCACTTTGGCCCTTCCTGACAGAGAGCTTCAAAACTCAGACACGTACCTTTACACAAGCTTGTGTGTAACAGAGGGCAGGAAAGGGTCTGCCACAGCAGAGAGATAAAAGCCCCTCATACAGGAACCAGGGTGAATGCAGTCCTCCACTTGCGTTTACAGTGGCACAATTACTTTTACTTGCTAAGCAAGTACCAAGTAAAGGGGCATCAAAAGCTTCACAAGGCGCAGAGCGGTGTAGAATGAGACCCACTGTTTCCAAACGCAACAGAAATGAATCATCAGTGCTGGCTAGGTCTACACCTATGGGAAATTTATGAAATACATCCAACTTCAGTTCAGCCTGACTGAAGTGAACAAAGTTGGGGATTGAATATGAACAGGTTGGTGGCAATGCTCACTGTCCTAAGTGCTTGTGTCCAGTGCTGTTTGAAGCATGGCTGTTATATCTAACACGGTGTACTATATGCCTGTGGTAGCATCTGCACCAAAAATCCTCTAACAGTTAACATCAGCTGAGCAGAGCAAGTGCTAGTAAGGGTGAAAGGTTTTGAAAACTTCCCTGTGGGAGGCAAGGCCTTAATGTACCTGTTCTTAAGAATAGGGATAATACTTACCAGCCTCAAACACAGCCTGAAACAATGCATGAGCATTTCCAAGTGTGTGAAGAATTTGGAGTGAAACATAACTCAGAAAAACAAGAGTGCTACACATATCCTGGTGTCTGTCAGGCATCAGCAGTACAGCCCCCTTTGTGGCCTTCCACAGGTCTTCCGTGAACAAAGTAATATACACTTGTAGCAAAAGCTGTATCACAGACATCATTTGTTACATCGAGAGCAGCAACATCAGCAGGGGGTAATTTATGGTCACTGAAGCAAGTGGATACAAGCAAAGAAGGGAAAACCAAAGAGAGAAGGACAATCAAAACCTTCTCCTTTCCGGGAGGTAAAATTTCCAACAGTAAGTTTCAGAAGAAAATTTCTGTTATTTAGGAAAGCAAGGTAATGCCACTCCCAACACAGAATAAAGCACTATTCATGTTCAGCTATACGAGGCTGGAGCATGAGCATCTCATGCAAATACATAAAGGAATAACTGCAGAATCTAAAAGAACAAGTAATTTTAAAAGCAATTTTTCTATTTACCTAACCTGTATTCTATCCTATTTTCGATTCACACTACCAAGTCAAATAAATGGGTGTTTCAAGGCCTTTATTAACAGAGTCACAGAAGACATAATTCTTCTGCTCCTTTTCTGCCCAAAACAGAAAAATTTCATTTTTGCTACATATTTTCTGTTAATACTTGAGTTTTAAATGTAGATACAAGATTTATTTAGTTTAAGCCAAATTTTGTAAAGCCCTTCCTAGCTAAGAAACAGCCTCTCCAAGGACTCAGATATTTTTGTTATTAACGTGGCCTGGCCGAGTCCTCTCTCTCAAGTTTTATTACTTCTCAGAGATATTTCATTAATCTTTTAACTAAAACCAAACTTAACAAGAGAACCAGAAAATGTGCTACTCGATACCTTCTTGCCACCTCAATACAAGACATTTTCTCTTGGTACTCTTGCAGTTCTCCCAGTACCTCCCCATCAGAAGGTGATATTTAAAGCTAAGGTAACCTTGATGAACCATGAGATCTCAGAAGATATGATGTCAAACATGTTCAGAAGTCAGGGAGTAAACACAACTGATCTCCTACACATACTAGTTTTCAATTGTTTCCCAAATGTTTCATTTTGACAACATTTGTTGTCTGTAAGTCCTCCTTCAGAGGGTTTGTAAATCCTAACTCCTTCGGTGTTCAACAAATTGGTTATTTAAGAAAGCAACAGAGTTGGTAAACAGCTGGAAGCAAGATCTGTCTAGTAGAAAGTGCAGAAAGTCAGAAAGAAGATTCCAAAATGGTAGTGCTACCAAACAACAAAGATGCTGAAGAATATTAGGCATTTCCAACTCTTGATTAGTATGATTAGAAGAGCATCCAGACCCTGGGAAAGGCAGATCTTGAATGCAGTCTGTTAGAATATGATCTTTGGAAGGCCCACCTGTTAGGTTACCCCAGGTGATCAGTTACCACAGTTTCACAGGTATACATACCAAGAATTGAAGCCACTTCATCCAAAGAAATGGTAGTTTTCTCTGTTGACAGTGGATAATTTGGATAGCGAGCTAGAAACTTTTGGCACAAGAGTCCTAAGCTTTTCTGTTTTCTGCTGGGTCTCTGCTTTTCAAATTCATCAACCGTGCTGTCATCTACTATATCATACTGTTAAAAAATAAATGTTAACCCTTTAGTGCAGAGCTTTTAAAAGCAAGACATAGTCAAGTGAGGCATATTTCAGATGTTACCAATATTTAAGATCAGATTTTCGAATAAAAAAAAACCCATGGACTCCTTGAAAGCACAGAGCACTTAGATAACACAATCACAAGCTCTTCTTATTTCATCACACAAGATACCTACAGAAAAATTCTTATCTGTGCAATCATGAAATAGTGGTCATGCATAAGGAAAAAACCAGTAAGACCAAACACCCAAGACTAGCAGAGGATAAGATTAGATTTGGAAGGAGTATTTCTTTTAGAAAGAAGGAAGAATATGCTCTCAAACACTTCTGAATCCAATAAACCAGGAGATGCAGAAGCCATCAAAATATTCCTACAATACCTCTTTTTGCTGACCTTTACAGTGACTCTATCACTTTAAGAAACTGGCAACTGGAGAGGGAGTGGGGGCACTTTGCTCAGACACTATAAAAGGTGCTGCTCAGTCTTTGAACCTTAAACTTAGTCAAGATGCTAGCTTAAGTGATTCTGTAGGATGGGCTGAATGTGGTCTTTCTGACCCTGCAGTGGGAAAAAAATAGAAACCAGCAAAACTGTGATGGCAAGAATGTAGGAAGAGGTATGTTTATTTATCACAAAACGAGAATGATGGAGGATTTTTTTGCACTGATAACTCCGGGGTTTTCTTGTGTTAGAAAAAGGAAAATAAGTCTTGTCCTCTGGCAAAGAAAAGCTGAAGGTGGTGGTAGCTGTTGAAATCCATGTTTCCTTGCTTATGAGATCTTAAACTGTCCTTTGCTAGTTGCAACTAAGTAATCTTGTGGCAGGCTGGTGGCTGTGATAGAACTGAGTTTTATATGGTACGGAAATAGCAGTATTCTTACTCCAAAACTTCTACGTCTTTTGTAAGTTACCTTTCTAAGTGGAGAAAATTATTAAATGAAAGTTTTATTAACAAGAAAATATTTGAACTCTTTATAGCAGCCACCCCAAAAATGCTGTGTGATCTTAGCAGGCTTGGAGTGGTAATGAACTAACCTTAAACATCAACTATTTTTTACCTACTGGACACTGTGTTAGGAATGATCTTTAGAGAACTGTTTGTTTTGTTATGACTATGAAAACTGCAGCGTTTTCTACACTACTGTTGCAACTGCAGTTGCTGTAAAAACTACACTTCTAGAGTGATCTGTACCTATGAAATGATGCTTCTCAGTAGAAGGACCCAGAACTATTTTCCTGTTGCTGGAATCACCAGGGAAGGCTATCCAACAAGAAATAAACCAGGAGAGGAAAAGCAGTGGTTGGAACAAAAAAAAAGCATGAAGGAAGAAAACCGTAATGATACCTACTGCAATCTGATGTCATTCCTTTTAGGGACAGACTTCTTGAAGTGAGGACAGGGGTCAACCCCTGCATTGCCTGAGTCTTGTGAAGTATGAATCTTAATGCTTGATCTTGCTTTCTGACCACTAGTTTGGGGGCTGGGGTGGAAAGTGGAGAAAAAGAGGTTTTGGCGGACCACTTTGCAGGACAGCTGCAGATGAGGTCTAAGATTTAGAAAGTATGTTCTTCCATTGTCAAATTTATTTTTGAAAATTGTGCTTGTTTAAAACAGATCTGGCAATTTTCTTTCTAACGTGGTTCAAAAGAACTTCAGTTGGGGAAAATCAAACACTTAAGTTCTACTTCCTTCACTGTCCTTTTAAATAATATTTAGGCTCTTGAGAGGATCTCAGGTCAATTACTAGTAGGACTGTTACTTTTCATCTTTTGAACTCCTACTGCTTAGCCAGTGCTGCATAGGCAACTGTCTTTGGGAATGTCTTACAATTCTGCACCTTTCCATAGGGAGCAAAGAACCAATTGGAAGAAAACTGAGGAGCAACGTAAGGAAGGTCTGAATCCTAACTGAACATGAGGTAATCATGTTCTGAGTCTCACCTGTGATGAATCAGGTGTGTCACTCTGTTCACTGTTTTCTATGGGTCTGAAGAGCTCTTTCTTCTTTTCCCTGTCCCTCATGTCAGGACTAGCAGCACTAACAAGAATCTTCAGGTTAGCAGTAGGAGTCCAGGGATCAGGCTGAGGTCTGTCAATGATCTTAACAGGTGTAATTGGGTTTCTTTCCGGTGTGCAGCCTTTTTGCTTCGATAAATCAATTGGTTCATTCTTAATGGGAGTCTTTGGGGCCATCCTGGGTCGATCAAATATGTTTTCCTATTAAATACAAAATTCTTTAAACACAAGAGGAAAAAAACACGCCATCAATCAGTTTCATGATTCTTACGAAGGTAATTTTACTGACTCGTGCCTTGGCACTCATAGCTATATTTGGCATAGTTCTTCTGCCTTTCTTGTGAGTGTTAAAATATTCTACACACTGTTGTACTGGAGGAAGTGTATTTGAGATACTGCCTTGAAATACAGAACCTGAGGTCAACCTGAGCCTATTAGGCTTTTAAACCGACTGTTATTACAAGAAAGCATTGCCCACAAACATAAATCACGAAATTGCAGGGAAACTGAAATTGTGCACTGGTCACATTACACTTCGCCAGAAAGCAGAATTCTGTTTGAAAGGTCCCAGGTTAAAAGCTGTGCTGAGGATGCAGCTCAAACTCACAAAATGTCAAACTAAAGGGGATGTAACCTCATGTGCAAGCAAGGCAAGTTTTGCATCTGCACTGTCTGCTGCTCAAAGCAACCAAGAATATCTCTGTAACTGTTCCCTGACTACAGCTAAGAGCTGCTAGGAGGAAAAGTCTAATTCATAAGCTGATTTTTATCATTTCCTGAATGAAGCTCCACTCTTTCCAGTCCCTAGCTGCCATCAAACCTTTTTCATACTTCATCTTTGGATCCCTTTCTCTTACTGCAAGAATTATCACTGCAGATGAACTGACTTGAAGGGACCGACTGAAGGAAGCATTATTGGTATCCTCAATATAATGTATTTTATTTTGTGCTGTAAGGACTCCAATTCAGAAATTGAACAAAAGCCTGAAAGAAAATATTAATTTATACTGGATTACCGCAAGAACTTTCTTAAGTTCTGCCTTTTACTTGGAGTAATTTAACTATTCTGTAGCCTGAAATATATTTAAATAGGTGATTCCAAAAGTCATCCTAACAGGCACAGTCTAGCTAGAAAGCAGAAAAAAGTTCTAGTAACAACTGAAACTGGCTTTTACTAGGAGCAGTTTTGTAGCATTCAGACTGGAAACAAATTTGGCACATCAAAAGCATTGTGCTCTGAGCACTGATGAAGAACACTTCTGCATACATTCACCTATGAATTACCCAAAATGATGTAGTTAACACATCTCTTCTTTTACAACTAACAGTCAGCCACTTGTAACTTATGACACTGTGATAATTAGGGGTCAATTTAGAGGCCATACTACTTTTTGGAATATATATTCATGTAGTGTTGGCACTCAATATTTTCTTGCAATTTCATGTTTGGCAATGAATCAACCCTTAAGTAATGCAGAAAGTCCATCTTCCCCTAAAGTTCCTGTTCATTATGGCTGGTGGTAATGGAACTGCAGTGAGGGCAGCTGAAGCAAGCTGCTGTTTCAGTACCTCAGATCTTCATGTTTGTGCAAATACCACAATGAAAAAAGTAGTGGCTCTATGTGAAAAGCACATGATTCTGCCCTTCCAAATCTTTATTTCCTACTATCAGATCTTTATTTTTCACTATCATAATTACCTACGATGGTAAGAAACACTTTTACCCTTTCCCCCCCTTTTTTTTTCAGTAGTTGCAACACTCTGTGAAGTCCTACCTGTATTGCACAAAACCGCAAGGGCAGTTGGTAGAAGTATGAGATAGAGGACTGGAAAGGCCAGCTTGGTGAACTTAGTATGTAAGCAGGAATTGAAACAAATCTCTAGGATAATAGGAGTGGAATCTGACAAGAAAGATGTGAATTTTGGAGGACTCAGATTGAGCATGGACAACAGGTCATGAATTGTATCTAATTCAGGAGGTATTACTGACTGAGCAAGGTTATGCCCAAGGCTACATACGCTGTCTCCTGGCTGGTGAGGCAGTGGGGAAACAGCAAGTTTTTTCCTTGCCGAGTGGTCCTACTTAACTTCTTGACTGGAGAACACCACTTCATGAATACAGACCAGACGGCAAGCAGAGTGGACGTGTCCATCAGCGTGCTTACACTACTGCTAAATAACAGGACTATACTATTCCTATGCCAAGTTAGCCCTGGTGGTTCTTACCTTTAGAACCGTGAGTCTCTGCAAGAGCCCTCTCCACCTCACCACATGGTAGCCATTGGGATACTTGAGATCACTGAGTGAGTTTTACTCAGGGGAAACCTAAAAAGTGTTTCCCTGTGTGTAGTGCCAGAGCGCAGTCCCTTCACTTACTGACAAGGGTGGCATGACTCAGGCTTCCTACACTGGATTATTTCTTTCTCTCAAGGGTAGCGCTGGACATCCCAGTGCTCCAAGTGCTCACAGGTAAGATGCTGCTGTACAGACCAGCAGGGCAGAGCAGGTCCGATGGGCAGCACCTCAAACGCTGTCCACGGGAGCCACAGAAGCACGATCCAGAGCCCGACCCCCTCCAAGCCCCCCGGGTGTCGGCCCGGCACTCGCGGGGCTGGGGCTCCGCGGCGCCCACCGCTCTCGCCCCCCTCCCTCCTTCCCTCCCTCCCTGTTCCTTTCCTTCCCACACCGGCCCGGCGCTCCGGACAACGCGTGCAGGGAACGCGCGGCGCCGGACCGGCCCGGCCCGGACCGAACCCCCCGCCGGCCCTCCCGCTCCCCTTGTGGGCCGCCTCGGCGCGGCCCCGCCGCCCCGGCCGGGCGCTCGCCAGGTCCCGCAGCGCCAGGACGCTCACCTCCATCTGCAAAGCGAGAAGGCGCTTTTAGCCCGGCTCTTAAGGGGAGCCGCTCCCGTCCCCGGAGGGACGCGAGGGGAGCGCGGCTGCTCGGGGCTGCGTTCCCGGGGAGGGAGGGAGGGAGTGAGGGAGGGAAGGACGGAGGGAAGGGAGGGGGCGGGAGGCTCGGCGGCTCCGCGCCCTCACCTCGGCCGGGGCCGGGGCGCGCGGGGGGCGCGCGGCTCTGCCGCTCCCGCCAGGCGCCCTCAGACATCGCTTTACAATCCGGCCAATCAGGCGCGCCCGCCGGGGAGCCCC
>VZTG01008675.1:1700412-1779664 GCA_013397845.1 Melanocharis versteri | reverse complement strand
CTTACTGACAAGGGTGGCATGACTCAGGCTTCCTACACTGGATTATTTCTTTCTCTCAAGGGTAGCGCTGGACATCCCAGTGCTCCAAGTGCTCACAGGTAAGATGCTGCTGTACAGACCAGCAGGGCAGAGCAGGTCCGATGGGCAGCACCTCAAACGCTGTCCACGGGAGCCACAGAAGCACGATCCAGAGCCCGACCCCCTCCAAGCCCCCCGGGTGTCGGCCCGGCACTCGCGGGGCTGGGGCTCCGCGGCGCCCACCGCTCTCGCCCCCCTCCCTCCTTCCCTCCCTCCCTGTTCCTTTCCTTCCCACACCGGCCCGGCGCTCCGGACAACGCGTGCAGGGAACGCGCGGCGCCGGACCGGACCGGACCGGACCGAACCCCCCGCCGGCCCTCCCGCTCACCTTGTGGGCCGCCTCGGCGCGGCCCCGCCGCCCCGGCCGGGCGCTCGCCAGGTCCCGCAGCGCCAGGACGCTCACCTCCATCTGCAAAGCGAGAAGGCGCTTTTAGCCCGGCTCTTAAGGGGAGCCGCTCCCGTCCCCGGAGGGACGCGAGGGGAGCGCGGCTGCTCGGGGCTGCGTTCCCGGGGAGGGAGGGAGGGAGTGAGGGAGGGAAGGACGGAGGGAAGGGAGGGGGCGGNGCCGCCGCCGCGCCGGGCGGGAAAGGGCCCGCGGGTGCCTGGGCGCGGACAGCCGCCCGCCGCCTGCCCGGAGCCGCTGCGGCCGTCCTTCAACCTGGGAGCGGGCAGCGAGGGCTGAGCCAGCGGGAGGCGGGCGCCGCCTCGGTCGCCCGGCCACCGGCTCGTAGGAAACGCCGCCGCGGTGTCCGCAGCGGGGCGTGGGTCGAGCGGCACAGCAGCTCGGGCAGCGTTGTGATCCTCCGCCTCATCCCCCGAAGCGAGTCTGCTGCCGGGAAGGTAGAACGGGCAGACGCCATGAGGAGCAGCCCGGACTTTTCGCTTTTCCCTGAGACTTTGCTCTGTGGTTTTCCCTCCTTCGGTACCTCACTACATACCAAGATAAAGGAAGAACTGGAAGGAAGCCTTGTCCAAAGTTAACAGATCAAATCGCGGCAGCCTGTGGAGCGGTGCAGTGATGAGATTTAATTGTACCTGTTGAGACTATGGAGACACAATGTTGCCAAAAAAAAGGAAAGAAGTTGGAAAAATTGTCAAATCGTAGCTTTCTGCAATGCACTACTTCAGTCATGAAAGTGATTGCTCTAAGCTTGAGATCCTTTCTGGAGAAATTTGCTCTGTACAGTGTAATTAAATTTGCTTTTTGAAGTGTATTTAAGATTTTCTTTTCCTTGTACTTAAGATTTTTTAGTTGTGGTAACAGCAAACATGCTCCTGCATTATTCCTGTCTTGTTTTGCTGTGGCAGGACTTCCCTCTGAAATAGCTCATGAGCTAGTAATGAGTTGTCACAGAAGAAAAAATCCAAGGCACAGTTCTGATAATTTACAAAAACATTTACTTAGTAATTTTTGAGGAATAGAAAAATTTTCTTTGCAATAAGAATGTAGAAAACAGGTAGATATTGTTTCTTGCACTAACGGTAATTTATTCGTTTTTAAAATACTCTGATTTTTTTCTTTTCAGCAAGTTCCAGTACACCACAGTTTGCTGAAGAGAATGAAATATAAACTCTCAGAGAACCTCCTTTTATAGAAAAAAAAATTTAAAATGGCCCTATACAAAAAAGCTCTTCATGCTTTTTAAACCTTTGTCTTCCTATTTTTAAGAGGAAGATTAATTCTGTAATTGCAAAGTGTGTCTCTCAGTACATATTTGCAGATAATGTAGAGAGAAGCATTTCTAAGGAGTGAACTATTACTGCTGCTGTCACTCATAGGAACTCTGAAAACAGACTCATGAGAATCGTAAGAAATGCACAGTCATGGAAAATCTAAACAGAATCTCATGTCACAGACCGACAAGCCCAGGCATGATTTCTAGGCCAGAGGAAAGAAGTTGAGAAGAGAATGTAGCAGCTGAGAGCCTGCTTGTGTGTTGCAGCCCCAGTGACAGGAAATTGCCGTCTGTCCCCGTTAGTCATCTACTTAAAATAAAGTGAACCAAAAATATACATTCTCAGACCATTACTTTAGATCTGTCACAAGCATTTGTGTATCCACTGCCAATTAACAACATCTATCTTAAGGTATTACATGGTGTGAAAGTTTAATAGATCTAACCGCATTTGCAGCTCTAGCACAGAGACTTTCTGGTTAAGACCTCAGTGGTTGTCAGGAACTTAATATTTGAGTCACTCGCTGAAATATCATGGCATGTGCATGTAGAAATCCATTTGATCGTTACAGTGATTGCTTCTGGCCTTAGAAATCTGGTCATTTATAAGCCATTAATCGGAATATCTGTAGGTTGGCATGGGACTCGGGAGGCTTAAGTCTAAATACCTGTCAACATCATTACAGGCTATGTAGGCAATGGGGCACTTTCTACTTGGGATGTTACTGACTTACAATACCACAATTTTGCTACTGGGGAGGACTTGGGGCCTTAATTGACCTACAAGGCTTGTGACTTCTTACAGGTTTAGGATGCCTCTGAATATAAATGAGTTACTATTAAAGGTCTCTCCAAGTCCTCAAGGAAGAACTAATTTGAATCAAGTTTGACACCATCATTTAGTGTTGCTGTCGTTTCACACGCACAGTCTTCCTGGCAGCAGAGGTGGGTACTGCTGGAAGGGCCCTGGCTGAAATCTGCTGGGTTAAATTCAGCCCCAGAAGGTGTGGAGCTCAGCACGCAGACGAGAAGCAGAAAAGCAGAGCTGGAGGGAGAGAGGCGTCACGCCTGCGCTTCAGGGAGGTGCTAGAGCCCACTTTGGCACTGAGTACAGTAAGGGGTGTGAGTCACATATATAGACTAAGGTGGGAGAAGGGAGACATAGCACCAGATGGGCAGCTGTGGGAGCCGCAGTGGGCGTGAAGGGACACTGGGTGCTGGCTTAGTCTGAGGAAATGATTTTTATTTAGACTTGAGAAGCGCTTTTCATGGGAGGCATTGACAGTGATTTGGATTCCTCTGTGCAATGATTTTTCTGTAATATGGAAACAAGAATGTTCAGGAATAACATATTAAAATGTTACACAATGTGATGAACATATATAAAATAAAAATATACTTCGCTATTTGTTATATATTTTTATATAGAAACATATTTTTTAAGCAAAGCTAATCTTTTCCATAAGATGAATACACAGTACTGTAGTGCATTTAATTAGCAATTTCTTTGTTCGGTGAAATAGACAAAAAACCAAATCTCTAATTGCAAAATGCAAATTTTAACTGGTAAACAAGTTATGAGTTAATCAGAACAAAACTATGACACTGCATTTCCTTGCTTGGCTATAGCAGCTGAAGGAAGGTTGCTGATTATCAGATAAGATTAATTGTTGCAGCCATCATATATCATAACATGTTCCAAGATGATTTTTATATCTATTTCGATATGCACAGGTAATCTACTACAACTGGCAGGAATAAGTTAACAAACTGACTACTAAATTTAAATGCAATTGCCTGTTCTTGAATGATTTTGTTATATAATTTTTTTACAGGACCAAAACCCACTATCTGATTATTTATGATTTTGAATTAATGGTACATGGACTAAGATATATGTAGATAAAGATATATATATATGTACATATATATATAATATTTATCATGAATATTATTAAGAATTAAGCATTTCCACTAATTTACTTCCTTTTGTTTCTAGACTTGTAAATACAGTATTTCATGCAAGGTAGAGGTGAAAGTGCCAATTCTTTGTGATGGAAAGCCAATACCTTTGACAGAGGAGATGGATAAAACAAATCATATCAATGTGTTCAACAGCACTTTTCATCTCAGAATAGGAAATAGTTTTTAAGACCTTTAAACCTGTATGACTTCTTGTAATGCAAAATATATGATGGACCAAAGAGTCAGTGGTTCCTCTATTCTTTCTTCTTTTCTTGGCTGCCTTTTCCTATGAGCTCAGTTATGATGGAAAATTATATTTCTCCATCTGTTTTGGCTAATATTTGAAATTTCAGGTCAAAAGCTAGGGCTGAGGAAGAGACAGATCCAATTATGAGCTTTTATTTCCATTAAAGGCCAGACTGAGTCAGCCAATTGCTGAGCTATCAGGGCATCTGTTTATACCAGCATTCTCCCAGTGAAGGTAGTGGTGTGCCCAGGGTCTGTTGCTGATGGTTTCCCAAAATGCTGCTGGCTTAGGTATCATCTCCCCCATTGGGGCAATTTGGAAGTTCCCACTCTTCAAGGACCCCAGGCTGCCTTGATTTAGGCATGTTCTGCACCAGCAGAGGCAGTAGCCATGACCATTTGACATTCAAGAACAGCTGGAAGAGGTTGCATTAAGAGTGATTCTATGCACCTCTGGCATCAGCAGTCGTGGCTAGAACACAGAAGCAGGGCCAGGCGTGGGACCTGGACCCAGCAAAGCCCTTCTCCCTCTGTGCTTTGGGGTCACTTGCTTTTGAAGTTTGCATTCACTGCAATACAGAACCCCAGCTCTGACAGGAGGGATGGAGAGGGGTGACAAATAGACCACAGGTGAGTGGGTCACTTAATGACAGGGAAGATATGCACATTGGAAACCGTTCCACTAGAGGAAGCCATTGGATGAGTTTCCAGATTTCTGCCTGCTGTAGTTGCTTAATGTTCTATCAATATCTTTGCTTTGTCCCTTGGCTCTGTCTTATCTATAAAAATAGTAGGTGATTTCCCTGGACTCAAATCAAGGAAGGCACCTATGATGTTCAACCTGAGGCTACAGGTTCGTAGAAGGGCCTCAGGTCTTTGGTATTTCCCATTGCCTAATTCAGGTGCAGCCCTGCTCAGGGTTGCAGATTCACAGAAGGCAGCTGACTGCCTAATGGGTAGTATAGGCAAGTGCTCCAGCTGGTTTGAAAAATCCCTTCTAGGAGCTGAGGAACTGGCATGGCCATGCCTCAGTCCTTTTATGGGTCTGATCTCAAGTAACCTGACAAAGGTCACATAAGGAAACAGGTAGCTTGCTAAACCGCACGGCCCTTGAATCAGCTTTGCCCCTGAAAATGACTTCCAGCTGCTGCTGTTAAAAAACCTGAATCCTTCATAAGGGATTGCACTCTTAGCATTGCACCACCACAGCAATTTTGTTGAGAATTAAATTGCTGTTTGGATACTGAAATTAATGATCAGCTCTATGTAAAGTTCGAATTTTACTACTCTTCTCTAAGTGGGATACAGTTTGCTTAGTGTCACATACCACAAACCTTCTCTGCTAGGGCTCAGGTAGATAACTTTGCATTAAAGAGAAGTGAACAAAGAATCAATGTGTTTACTGCAAATCTATTTAAAAATTATTAAAACGATTACTGAAATAATGCATGGTGACTCTAGAAAGCCACCTTGATGGCTGAAACCCTGTCTTCCTGCACACTGTATAATATCTTCATCCTGGATAGCCCTTGACCTAAAAGAAAAGGGTGTATGGATATCTTTCGTCTGGTTGTTGTAGCAGAGAGAAGCTGTGTGCAAACTCTGTCTTGTCAAGTTACCTTTAGTGAAAAGTGCTTAAGTACCTCTGCACAGCTTGTTGTGACTCATCCTAGGATGAATCAGGACCTTTCAGCATAGGATGCTATTCAGTCATGAGACCACACATCTTTGCAGCTGCAATCTCCATTGATTCAAATTAAAGTCTAGAGTTCTTTGTTTCTTTTGTGGAATATCAAGAAAACACCAATACAGAACCATTCCTGCCTAAAATTCACAGGAAAAGATTTGTTGTTCCATAAAACTGTCAGTAGTTTAACTTAAAGAGGGATGCATTCTGTGCTATAAATATTCAGAACTGCTCTCTAGTGATTATTTGCTGTTATTTCGTTGTGCAGAATGGTTCAGCAGTGCTAGTTTCCTCCATGGACCTGCCACCTGAAAGTTTAACTATTGAACTGCCAGTGAAATAGAATGCTGGGTATCTTCTTACAGATGAATGGTTTTCCATCCCGATTTCCTGTCTAAAACCAGGACAACTGCTTCCCTTAATAATTTAAAAATTTCTCTTGAGACCAAACATGGAAAAATAAAAATTTGAAAAATAGGATCTTACCTGGAAATTACTATCATAAATGTTATAACAGAAGTCTCAATATGACCCTAGTGATGTGCTACCCAGGGAATTCTGTAAGGCTGTTTACAGTTAGTGATAAAATCTATTAATGAAATATCCTCCAATGGAGAAACAAAATCAACAGTTGGACAGGAACGATAGAAAAAAGAAAGTCTCATATTTGTTAAATTTTTAGCACAGTAGTCCTGGCAAAGACTGCCATAAACACTCCTAACTCATTTCATTTCTCTGCCCTGCACTCTTTGATCTGATATGATTGTTCCTAGATTATAAAGCCAGAGGGACCATTAGATCATCTGGTTTGACTTCAAGTGTGTTGCAGGCCATTAAAATTGTATTCATTACCCTTGTATTGATTCTAAGGACATCTACTTGGCTTAAAGCTTGTGTTCCAGAGAAGCATGTGGTATTGATCTGAAGACAACAAAAGACTGCGAATCCATCATTTCCACTATTATTAGTTTAAATATTATCCCATTGTCCCTATTAATTTTTTTTTCCTTATTTCTAATTGGATTTTTTCTGACTTATGTTTGAAGCCATTAGTTCCTGTTATGCTTTCCTACCTTAAACTGCAAGGCCTTTCAAGTATTGCTTTTTCCCGTGGCAATAATAAGCAGGTCACCTCTTGCTCATTTTAACAGACTTCTCACTAAAATTTTTATGGAGCAGATCATCTTGAGCGCCATGACACAGCATGTACAGGACAACCAAGGGGTCAGGCCCAGCCAGCATGGGTGTATGAAAGGCAGGTCCTGTGTAACCAACCTGATCTCATTCTATGACAAATTACCTGCATAGTGGATGAGGGGAAGGTTGTTGATGTTGTCTACCTGGACTTTACTAAAGCATCTGACTCCATTTCCCACAGCATTCTCCTGGAGAATAGGGCTTCCCATGGCTTGGACGAGTTTGCTGGGTAAAAAACTGGCTGGATGGCCAAGCTCAGGGAGTGGTGGTGAATGGAGATACACCCAGCTGGCAGCCGGTCACCGGTAGCATTCCCCAGGGCTCCATGTTGGGATTGGTTCTGTTTAATGTTTTTATTGATGATCCGGATGAGGGGATCAAATGCTCTCAGTAAGTTAGCAGAAAACACTTAGCTGGGTGGCAGCGTTGATCTGCTGGAGGGCAGGGAGGCTCTGCAGAGGGATCTGGACAGGCTGGATCCATGGGCCGAGGCCAACTGTATGAAATTCAGCAAGGCCAAGTGCCAGGTCCTGCCCTTGGGTCACAACAACTCCATGCAGTGCTACAGGCTTGGGGCAGAGTGGCTGAAAAGTGGCCTGGTGGAAAAGGACCTGGGGGTGCAGATTGACAGTGGCTGAACATGAGCCAGCGTGTGCCCACACGGCCGAGAAGGCCAATGGCATCCTGGCCTGTGTCAGCAATAGTGTGGCCAGCAGCACCAGGGCAGTGATCGTCCCCCTGTACTCGGCACTGGTGAGGCCACACCTGGAGTCCTGTGTCCAGTTCTGGGCCCCTCACTACAAGAAGGACATTGAGGCGCTGGAGCGTGGCCAGAGAGCGGCAGTGAAACTGGTCAAGGGTCTGGAGCACAAGTCCTGTGAGGAGTGGCTGAGGGAGCTGGGGCTGTTATTCCTGGATAAAGGAGGCTCAGGGGAGGTCTTTATCATTCTTCTCATAAGGCAGTCCTTATCTGCTATGTGACAACCCTCCTCATCTGCAAATTTTATCAGTTTTTAGTTTTTGTCTTTGTTTAAAGTTTGCACCTGCAGAGAAGATACCGCCACAGCTGTCCTTTCACAGTAGGTTTTAAAGGGTTGCTGCTTCAGCAAGTTAACATGCATCAGCAAAACTGTCACTGGGCTCACTGTTCATCAAACTGCTATGGAAAGGAGAGCAGTTCCCACTGGTCCCTCATGTTATATATGTGCCATGCTTAATAAAACTGCCTGGCTAGTGCCAGCTTCTATAAAGCAGGGCTACCAAAACAGATAAAGAAAACCACTTACAAAAAAAAATGGGGAAAATCTCTGCTGCCAGCAGGACTGAAGAAGCTCTTAGACATTGATAAGGAATTGATAAGATCCAAACCTGAAGCTAAAGAGGACCTTAGGCAGATTTCAGCCTCTAAAGTAGAAAGTTTTTGCCAGGACAGCATCCTGTGATCACCAAACATCCATTGCGGCCACCAAACCTCAGAAGTCAGCTCTTCTGCAGAAGGGGACATGGGGTTTTCACCTGAGCAGTTCCTGCTGCCTGGGAAGATACTAGGCTGCAGCCAAGGCTGAAACTGGGCTACCTACCCCATCACCATCAGCTGTGGTTACTGTCAATAGCTGGCTCTAAACTTGATACAAGCGTATTTGCATGGCCAGTACAGCACAATGCATTTGCTCTGTGGACTGGGAGTGATAATTCACCCTTTAGGCATTTGGGGCTGTCAGTGCCAACTTATAGGTCCCTGACCCTCAGAGTGGAATTTGAAACCCGGTGCTGGTCACATTCAGCATTTGCAGAGGTAGATGCCACACTGAAATGTAAACCCATATGCACAGTGGGTGGCCCTTTTCACCCAGACAGCGGGAGATAAGACTTACTCTCCTCATATGAGCCCTGAAGCATAGCTTTTCACAAGTCTCTGTCCCGTGTGATAGAGCCTGGTGCAGCAGTCTTCAGAGCACCCAGACTTTGGGGTGAAGTCTTGAACTCAAAGTGTACATTGCACAGACGCTCTGGTGACTGCATGTCACATTATTTGGAGATTTTGATTTCAGAAGTGTATTGTCTGGATGTTGAACCTGAGCTGGTGCCACCCGACCCTGCACTCATGCTAATAAGCCCTCAGGCTAATAAACCCTCCTCACTTCCTTCATGGGCGAAGTAGTATTTAGAACTGCTATTGTTTATGTCATTTTGCTTTTTTCCATGCCCCTACTCTTCCCTTTTACCCCAAGGCCATTAGCCAGTTTGCTTGGAGCTGCCCTAGATCTGTTGTTTTATAGGCAGTGATATCTCTACTCTTTTCCAATATTTTATTTCTTAGAGTTCTGAGCAAAGAGAGCTCCATGGTTCTTCAGGGGACTAATTGCAATCTGGCAGAGCAGCCGTGTTTACTAGCTGGACTACTTCCACACAAAAGCATTGTTTCCAGGCTATAGAGTGGAGCAATAGAGATGCACTCATGCAGGGCTGTCCCTGGGGTAATAAACTAGCACTAAGCTGCTTCTGCACAGAGCCATATGATGTGTCTCAAGCTGCGGTGAGGTCAGTCTGGAAGCCAGATAAATTGCCAATAAGAAACAGAGCAGAGCTGACTGTATATCTGAAGTCCTGTACAACTGTGTTTTTAAAAATAAAGACACTTAAAGAAAGCAATGGTCCAGCATCACATTTGATAGATAGTAGGGGCTTATTTGACCTGCGAAGGAATGAAGACATTTAGCACCTTCCAGAAGCAGACCCTAAATCTCTTGGTATTTGTAAGGATTTAGTATTATATTTACAATGCACTTCAAGGAAAATAGAAATCTTATGGTTGGCACATGAAAGCAGTGATTTATCAAAATTTCTTCCCTGATATGAAAGGAAGTTCTTGGGGGTGAAATAAATCGAAACACCTATTTGTAATGATCTTGTCAGGGCCAGAGAAGAGGATAGCATTGCCATCTTATATGTTTTGTGGAAGATATTACAAAAGGTGTCCTAGAGATTTCTCTAAATACATTTTCATTTCTCCAATGTTTGTAAGCGCAGAGTAATATTTTCCCCTTTCTTTGATGTATGAATATGGCTATTTTGGCAGGGGTCAACCAATGCCAGAGAATTAACAACAGAACCCCAGTCTAACAGGGTTTGAAATGCCAATAGAGAATGGAGCTATGTGTCTCTGCTAAAACCCAAGTACCGTTTGTCTGATGCTCAAGACTTGCTTTATAAGCCCCACAAATCAGCTGAGGAACTACTAGGAATTTGGTGCATTTGAGGATCTGACTTACTACAACAGCTTATCAGTTACAGTGCAAGGGATTGGATATGAAAGTAGTTTACAAGCCCAGAAAGCCCATCTACCCTCTAGACAGTTGCTCTTTTTGTTTCCCTTTTTACATTTCTTGCTTCAGCATACCATAGAGAAAACCACAGGAGAATATCCTCTCTCGTGAACCAGTAAAATTTGCAAGTGAACTGTTCTCTATTTTTTTTAACTTAACAATCATGTGCTTAAGCTTGATATAGTTCATACAAAACAAATGAGAAATAAGGTATTCTGCTGGAGCCTTTGGAGTGTGTTTTCAGCAGTGGTTTACTAGAAAGATTGTCAAACTCAGTTATTTATATTCTTTTAGAAAAATGCAAACAATACCTCTTTTTGAATCAGAGATAACATTACCTTGTCTCAAATGTAACTCTGCTGTGTGTCCTGTGGGGGAGATGATAGTATGAAATCAGATGAAGGACAGAGAAGGGAATCACTTAGTTTGGGTCTGGTCAGGCCTATTGGCTGCAATTAGCTTGTGTAAACAGACTTAGTATCCATTTTACTAAGGACTCCCATGTACATACAAGCTGTCAGTCACAGGGAGGATACCAGGTTCAGGGAGGTTACCTTGAGCGAGATTGTACAACACCCATATTGCTCAGTAATTATGGTTAGTGCTGGTGAGTAGAGGGAAACACAGGGACGACCATGTCAGACTAAGCCAGAAGTCTGCCTTGAGCAGCCCTGTGTCTCACAACTAGCAGGGACAAACATTTAAGGGGAGTACATCAAATCAGAATATACAGAACGTGATCTTTTCCCTGATCATTCTTCTCAGGTCCAGGGAACTTCCTGAGAAAGCACTTGCATCTAGGCAGTCACGTGGAGCAGCCGCCTCTGAACTTCACCTGCGCAAAGTCGCTTTTGAACTCAGCTGCACTTCGGGCCACCTCAGTGTTCTGAAATGACAAGTGCCACACGGTAATTACACAGTGGAATTACTGTGGAAAGTACACAGTGTGGAAAGTACTTTGCTTTGAAATATGATGTCTGACTGAGTACAAAGGCTTTCTTTACGTCAAGCTGTATGTTAAAACAGTAAAAATGAACAAATGAAAGGTCTGCTATGATATACCACTACAGGATTGATCTCCAAGTGTGTTAACGCTGCCAGTTGACTTGCAGGTGTAAATCACACATTTAAGTGACAGTGCTGTTCTTATTCCTAAAAGCCTTCTAGAGTGTATGAATGAGGTGCTGTGTTTGAGCTGCAGTGTGTGCAACCAGAGGCTTCTGGTACCTTTGGGAATTCAGTTACAGCATGAAATTGATCTCTTCGAGCTACTCTGGTTGAGCAGGTGAAAAGTGAAAATAATTATCAAGGCTTGTGGCCCCTAGTAATTGTGTGAAGCCTCTGAATATGCCTGCACTGCAGCTTGCTGACATAGTTTGCAATTGTCTGAAATGAGACAGTGCTCAAAATAAAGAACAGCACTGCTTTCCTCTTAAATGTCTGGAAAGCTGCAAAAACCAGGTAGTCTATCACATGCCTTTAAAAAGCTACTCATTTTCAGTGCAAGCATTGAGTGAATTGCTTATTCAACACATCCAGTGTCCTCCTGACATATAGTAGGGAATGTCAGTAATTGGGCTCAGTGCAGTGGCTTGTCTCTTTAGATGAAATACCAAGAACTGATTTTACTGGTACTGCCTACACTATCAAGGAAGAATGCTGTATCTAACTTAGAGCATTGGCACCAAACATTAAATGGAAGCTACCTATATTTTTTTTTTTTGGCTGAATACCAAGGATGGCTAAATAAAAGCTCAGGGCTTACTTTCATTGGTTGGTAAAAATTGTTAATAATCTAGTGCTTAACCCTTCTCACTCATTAAGGAATCAGAATAATTTCCAGAAAAGGCAGGAACTGATTTTGCTCTTATTTTCAGTCAGTCCTTTTTTTTTTTCTTTCTTTTCTTTTTAAAATGATCAGTACAAATGGGAAACTTAGAGATGCTCAGGAGGGAGGAGGGCTTTTAAAGAACCACCTGTCCTTACTCAACAAATATGTAAGAAAGTAATGAAAAAATGTTAGCATATATATTCTGGTGTTGAGCTTTACAAGGTTTGAAGTTTACAGTGAGCTTTGTTCCAGATTAGGCTCGATTATTCTTTTGTTGCTACATCAACAACAACAACAAAAAATTACTAGGGCCAGTAAGTAGCCACTTGGTACACTCACCTGAATGAACTCTGGAGTCCACAGTTAGAGGCTCACACTCCTGCCTGGGAGAGTGGGTTGTCTTGGAATAAAGACAAGACAAATCTGCCCCTGAAACCTGAACTCCTTGGCTTTCATGAAAGTATGATTAACAGCCACTAGGACAGCTTGGTATCCAAAATCCAGGAGGTGTTTTCAGTCTTGCATTTCTAACCAGGTTACAGACACGGAAGGATGCTTGAAGGACTGGTTTCAGGCCCAGAGGAGAGACAGGATTTCAGATCATCCTGCAGTCAGCTGGATTAGGCTTGACCCAGTCTCTGCACATCTTGTGCTGAATACATAATTTTGCACTTCCTGCACCAAGACCTTGGCTTTAGGAATTCCACATAGAGCTTGGCAATACCCTAATTAAATGTGAAACTGAGATCCAGATGGTGTTCATGCATAGATGCTGACTGTTCCCAGTTATGTTGGATCTGGACATTCCTACATGAGTTAGAGGAGTCACACAAGAAAGGCGTGTAGCAAATGGATGTTCCTAGGGCACTGGAGGGAAATGCTGAGTGATTTGGAAGATGAAGTTGCATCCCACTGCCATCTCCAGTGAGGATTCTTGGTTGCATTTAGTCCAAGAACAGCAGGCATTCCCAAGCATTCAGATCATCCAATAACATGGCTTTTTGTACAAAATCACAGAACAAATGGGTGTGCTGCCACTGGCTGGTGACTGGTGACATTGATTCAAGGTCAGAATCTTGTTACCATTGCTAGAGATAAGCACAAAGTATTTACAGGCATGAAATGTCCTTGCTCTGATTGAGACTTGATAACTTGTCTTGCTGAGGATGGAGAAATACCTCTTTTCTTGTGAAGAGGCTTGTATTGTCAGTCTTGCAAACATGTAGATGGATTTGTTAAAGTTGCTTCATTCCCCATGAAATTGGGAAGCATGTTAAGTACAAATTATTCAGTAAGTACATTTGTGTATATAGTGAACTTAGGTACATCAATCATAGATATGCCTAATTGAAAGTCTCAAGGTTTTGCTTTTCTTATGTTGTCCATGCAGATGCAGTGTGATATAGAGTAGATTTGATTCATGAAGATGCTGATATTTAGAAGGACTGGCTGTCAGTCAATATTGATTCTGGAAATCTACTGTTGCTGGAATGAATTTGTCAGAATAAAAGTTCCAAGTGTATACCTGTCACTACTCATTTGTCCTTCCTGACCATTTTATAGGTGTGACACTGGCATCTGAAACGAAAAAAAAAGCCATGTTAATAGTGCAGAGGTGAAAACAACAGTATGTAGAGGATGTGGTAAAAAAATGCATGGGACAGCCTTCTGTTTTCCAAGTAATTTCAATGAAAATAAATTGACATACCATCTGTTCACTGAACAAGGTAACTCAAACTGGAGTGTGAAAAACCCTATTAAACTGGGGGGAAGGACAGAAAGACATGCTTCAGCTACTGTATTTAAACCAGATTGTGACTATTCTATTCCTACAGAAAGATCCATGACTTGTACCATGTGTCATGTAGGCAGAGGATAAGTTCAGCATGCTGTTGACAAGCACTGTAAGGACTTCAGTGTGCATTCACATCTGCATCTTTCTCATGCACTCAGTTTATGCTGTCATCAGATTTGAGTTTAGAGACAATGTTGGGGTTTTTGTCCCCTACTGCAACATGAGGTCTTGTTCTCCTGATGCTTTTTCCAGACATTTCCTGCTCAATAATTTCTCTCCCTCTTGTGGATTACAGTTCTGTACTTGTAGCATGCCCATGACACACCTTTCGAGAGGTTTAATAATTTAAACAATTACCTTTCATTGAGCAGATGAGATATTCTGTCATTTCAGAGTACACCCTCTTGGTTTTTATTCTGTGAGACTCTGAAAGACACAAGGGATTGGATACACTGCACAAGACAAGAGTTTGAGAACTTTTCATGTCATTCCTCTATTTTTACCCTATGTATTATTATTGAGAACAGTAATATTGACACACCACTTTTAAGTAAAGACATTTCCTTTTCTTATGAAAGTACTTTATGTGTTTCTACAGAGTGTTTAAAGAGATGTTCTCAGAAATTAGTGTGTTACTGTGTTTTTCAGGAAACCACCTTTTATGAGCAACTGCACTTCTCTGTTCAAAATGTCATTCAATATATCCAACCTTGGGTCCAGATTCTATGGTCTGATTTTGATCAACTAGATGACAGTAGCATAATTAAGTAAAGGGATATGACCAGCTTGGTTCAGCCTGAACTTTAGTCTTGAAATATTCTTGCTGTTTCTTGACAGATTGACAAGGACATGACAGGAAAAGAAAATGGAGCTGCAAAGGAAGTTAGATTATTTATTAAATATTTAGTGTGACTGTGCTTGAGGTATAGTAATTCTTCTTGCTGCTCATTCTGGTCTGTCTGCCTCTTGCCTTTCTGGAGGTCACTGCCAGCTGAGGTGTTTGCCTGACTGCTCTTTAAATATCTGGAATGACTTGGCTTAATGAAACACACACACACACACACACACATACACACACACACACACACACATACACACACACTCTCTCTCAAATCCAGGTTGTAGTAATTTCATTCTTTCTTTAGCAGACATGCTGGTTTAGGAGTTCCTGTCCCTGGGTACAAAAGGGTTACTTCTGACCCCGAGGAATTGCCTGGCCCAGTTCCCAGCACAGCCCCAGAAGTGCTTGGCGCTGTGGTGAGGGACCAAGTATCTGAAGATCAAAAGAGAGAAGCAGGACCCTCCTGCGACAGGATTGCCTCCACAGAAGGACACAGCCCAAGGACAGGCTTGGCATCCCATGGGGGTGTTTTCCACCTGCCAAAGGGCTGATGGTCTTTCCATAGTCTTCCCCCTCCTCCCATCTCCATTCTGCAGTTCATCAGCATTCTTTTAATGTGCTGATACAGCTTTTTCTGTAGATGCTGTGCATGCCGGACCATAAGATATACCAGGCATTAAAAAATGGCTATTTGTGGCATGTTTTTAATTTGGATCCATTTTTAATCTGGATCGTTCTACTGATATGGTTTAGAGCATGACGTGATAAGGAGTTGCCTCGCATAACACTGGAAAGAGTGAAGGAAGGAATTCCTGGAGTCCAGAAAGGAGAGGCAGGGAGAGGAAAACTCTTCTAAATTGGCTTTGCAGCAGAAGGATAAAACTATAGTGTTCCAACTATCTCCTACAGAAAAAGCAGTAGGGTTTTGTTTCTACAAGAACTACCTTACAGAGGCTTCTCTCTTCGATTGGCACAGCTGAGTGAGCTTCAGACTTCTGTGGGGCATAGGGATGAGGGACCAGCTGGGTCTGGAAGATGTGACTTGCCTAACCACTCCAAAGACACAGCCACAACAACAAACTCAACATTTCACTGCAGCAGTTCTAATGTGTCTTCACTAGTCTGATACAGCTGACATTGGTATATGCAAAACTCTTATAAACCTGAAGGAGATTCGGCCTTTTCATGCAGCTTCTTGTACTGCTCAGAGAAGCACAGAGCTGTCTGAAAGGATTTGCAGATATTGTTGTGTTAGAGAGGAGTCCTGAGGTAGCAAGAGCTGTAACACAGCACCCTTCCCTGCATGATGGGCCAAAGACAAGACTGAATGTGTAGGAAGAAGCAGCAGTGTTGGTATGAAAAGCCTTTTAAAGACAATTTCTATCAAGAGGAAAATGCTTCTCCACATCTTAGCTATTGTAAAATGCAGACTTGGCAGAATTTTTTATCTTGGCTCTAGTATGTCAAATTTATGGGTTTGATTCAGCAACATCTTGAAATTTTATGGCCTGGGGGTTTTGTTGCTATTTTTATTTTGTTTTCAAACAAAGGAGGTCAAACTAAATGAGGAAATGGTGCTTTTTGGGGTTGGAGTATATGAAAGATTCATTCATTCTTATTCATGTTCTCCTTTATAGTTACAAGGCATAAACTAGCTACCATAGCAAACCTTATTAAAAGAGGAAGGGCTCTCAGAAGTGATCTTGCTTTCCTGTTAACTGTCTGTTGTTCTACAACTTTCAGTCATAAATCAAATGCAGCATTAAAACATCCAATATTAACATAAATTCATTTTGGACAAAGTAGATAATGTTATACCATGTACCAGATCAAAAATACATGTAAGCTCTGGAGCCAAAAGCATCTCTCAGGTGCTGGAAGTTTTAGTGGTTTTGAAAATTTCTGCTTAAACTCCAGGCAGTCTTAAGTTCTTCAGACTCCAAAGGCAGCCATTTGAAATCAAACTGATCTGGTCATCATTTTAGTCAGGTGTGTCAAAAGAGCCCTTACCAATGGAGAGTGCATGGAAATTCATATCCAGTAGATGGATTTCAGGTCTTGACTTCGACCCCTCATATTTCTAAAGTCCTGAAGTTTTCAAGCCACTCAAGAATAACAGTTTGCAGTAAAATTTTTTGGTTTGGCCCTTTCAGAAAGAGAGTGCCATGTAGCTGTCACGTGAGTCCATGAAAGGGTGACTATTAAGACAATTAAATGATGTCTAATTAGATCACATAGTATTTGAAGGGTGTCTCTGTAGAAGAGAATTTAAACCCCAGATATAATCACAATAATTACTGAGGAGGTGTGTCTGGGGACAGATGAGCTGTGGGCTCTGTCATTGCTTTGCTGTGTGACACACAGCTGGTCACTGCACTGTGCTGTGCGTCAGTCTCTCTCCTAAGCAGGCAGGAGGATGCTGATCTTGGTAAAGCTATTTATGAAAATAGGAAGATATTAATACTTATTTATGCAATGTCCTATTTATGCAATCTGGTTCAGGTCAAATTTGGACATCTTGGAACAAAATCTTCAATCTGTCAAGGGGAAATGTATCTGCAAAAGCTGCTGCAGAAGAGCTGCCAGACCAGAACAACAGCCTGAGCAGAAAGCCTCCTTCATATACTGCATACAGGTTGCTGTTAGCTGTTCAGGTCCTGGTAGGATGATACCTTTTGTCCAGAAAATAACTTGATTTTCATCTCTCAGGTTTTTGGCACTTTTGTGGCAGTCACTTTGGAAGGGGCATCTGTCATTTCCTCCAGCAGTCTACAAGCCAGAGCTTGTTTTCGCAGTCATCTGGTAGGTGCTCCCAGCATGAGCAGTGTGTCACCTTCTGTCAAAGAGGAGGCAGGGAGGGAAGGAAAGCGAGACAAAGAGGGAATAATCAATTGACAAGGCAAAAGGCTAAAGGCAGAGAAAAATTAAAAAAAAAAGGAGAAGAGAACAAGGGGTTCCATAAAAAAGAATCAGGTGAAGAAAAGAGTAAGATTAGTGGAGGGAGGATAGTGATTCCTGTTATGCACTTTAAAAGGCAAAGCATGCCTGTTCACAAGGCCTTGTGCTTTTTGTTCTTGTGGAATAGTGGCGGTTGGAGTTAGGCAATGAGGTCTATCCCCAAGGAAGATCCCCCCAAAAGTGCTGACCTGCTCCTAGCTAAATCACTGCAAACATCACACAGCTAATGAAACAGCAGTGCCGTTGCAGCTGCCAGGGCAGCAGCAGCTCACTGTGCTCAGGAAGTCCCACCATCTCTGATCTGTTACACACTGGTGTAAATGGGGGAGAAATGTGGCCCAGCCTAGTCGGGAGCAGGGATAGGGATCAGTCTGCCAAGGCAACTGAGCACTCTTTAAGGAGATAGAAGAGCAGGTTTCTCTGAACAAGTATGGGCCATTCTTCAAGCTCATTAAATAGACTTATGTTTTTGCTTAGCTCCCAACAATATGATTTATCTGGTTTCTGATTTTTACCATGTGTAAACCTTGTGTGAGTTGCTGGCTGTCAAAACTCTGGCTAGAAGTAGTGTTAAGTCTATCAGATTACTGCTTTAGGAAAGAGCAGGCAGCTGAACATAACTTCTCTCCTGAGCTTTTTAAAAGTGCCTCATGTCCATTTAGTCATATCCATTCTAAGAAATACAACCCACAGTCCTGAAAGTGCCTTCATGTTTGTAAACAGAATAATCATATGTTTTCCAGTGGACTGTTTTAAGACATTTTGCAAAAGTCAACCTAAACTAAACATATTTACAGTTAGTTGTCATTCCTTAAAAAAACATGGAAAGTTGTGTTACAACAAAAGATTGTGGGTTTCATATGCTCTTCCACATAAAGATCTTTGCCGTACTATAGCAGTATGAAAGCTACTAATTGCATGTAAGGTGTTGTAGTAGAGGAAGGTGGGTGCCTGGAAGTGAGGAAAGATCCTGATTGTCCAATCAGGAAGCAAACGTGTATATTTGGTTTTGTTTGCCAGGAATCATAACATCTCTAAGCCCCTGGATATGCAGGGAGCTTACAGCACACAGGGCCCAGAAGCCACCCATTGGACATGTAAGGGGGAATAGTGAATGTGAGACAAAGGCAGCATATTGAAGTAGGACAGTAAAGCAGGGGAGGTTATAATAATAACAACTTAGCTGCATAAATTATGAAGTTCAGAGGTTGTTTTTGTTTGTTTGTTTTGGTGTTTTGTTTGTTGTTGTTGTTGGTTGTTTTTTAGTTTTTTGCTTATATATGGGTCTCATCCTCTGGAGGGACAGTGCTAGCCCATATGTCTACCAGAACATCTTTTTCCTCTTACTCGTGACATGCCATAATACTGTAGTTCCCTTTCTAGACACCAGGTCGTGTTCCACGATGAGGAAATGGACGCCGCGTAGCAGAAACCATTTAACCTGCAGAGAGATGGGCTCAGAGCCACAGGCAGCGTGCGGAGGGCACCCTCCAATGACAGTGGGAAGAGGACACTCCTTGCCTCTGTTCCTGGCTGTTGCTGCAGTAGCTGGAAAGGGCCTGAGGAGGGTGAGAGCGAGCTCAAAATACCTCCTTACAGATCTGGCTGGGCTGATTAGTTAATGTCTGGCGAAAGAGATTTTAATGAGACGTTGGGCTTGCATGGATAGGAAGCGTTTCTCTTGGAGGATCTTGAAGAGCTGTGTAGCTGGCAGCCTGCTAGTCCTGGCAGCTGTCTGGGTCCCAGCAGGGCTCCTTCTGCCACTCACCACGAGGAAATTTCAAGGGTAATGTGTAGCCTCCTGCTATTTTATGCTGAGAAATAGCCCCTGCAGGCGCCGCAGTACAAGTTACAGCTCTGAAAAATAAAGGACAGAATATTAATGCCTCTTTCCTAAGTTTAAGCAGGGACTATATCAGGCGACTGCAACATGGACAAGGATTCCCGAGGACTGTTCCAGCTGGGTGCCTTAAACAGTCTGTGGAGGCCAAGTCACGCTGGAGGAACTGAGGGTGGTTCAAGGTCCTGCTTGACATGCTGGGGCAGTCATCTGCAGCTCAGGATAGACTGAACACAACCGAAGCCATACAGGCATGTGTTAAGTCCTGAAAGACACTGTCCTTGGGAGGAAGGTGTTGGAAAAAGAAGTGGCAGGGAGGAAAATCACAGACAACTGGTCCATCGGGCTCCCTCAGGCAAGAAGGGCCCTTCAGAAAGTCATGCTCTTCTGACATTTCCTTCAGGCTTTATATTAAATCCCATAATATCTGGTCTTGGTCATAAAACTTTATGTGACAGCCTGTGCTTAAGTAAATCTTTTATCTTCATCATCTCCAAAGACAGTCTCCACATTTCAGAATAAGCACAAACCCAAAAATCCTAAAACTACCAATGCAAAAAAGCAAAATAAAAACAGATCTCATGATGTAGCTGGTGGCCATTTTTTATGTCAGTGTTGTGGCTGTCAACCTATTCCTTATGTGAGTTTTGCCTCCAGCATAGAAGTTTCAAAATTGCCTTCTCCCCTGTTGCCACTGAGGAAAAGAGACCTTTGCAAATCCTCTCTGTAGTTATGAACTGCAAACTGAGCATGTTTGAATTAAGGGAAGTATTCCTCATAATGAATTACCATGAAACATTTGTGCTTGTTCATCGTGTCACTTGATGAACATGTTTTACATAGATTTTACATAAAATAGCAGGAGATATAATGTGCATGCCTTGAGCAGTACCTTCCATGGATGAGATGGGCTGCTTCTGCTCTAAGATCTGCAACAGTGGACTCCAAATAGCTCGTTTTCTGGTAAACCCATGAAAGAAGCCAGTGGTTCAAGTGTGGAGTGAATCCTAGCCAGATAATGAGATGTCCTGCATTTTCAGGGCAGGCAATAATTTGTAACTGTTGTCCAGATCCCCTCCAGAATGGGAACCCAGGACTGTGACTGTCCTTTGCTGGCTTGTAGGTAATGGTGATCTCATGTTCTACTGTGCATGGTCTCTGGTCCTTCTTCCCACAAAACATGCATTTCTTGCATCCCATATTATGTTTTTCCTGAGTATCTCCTAAAGCTAGGCTTTTCCTTGATACAAGGGAAAAAATTGCCAACCAACACCTATACATTAAAAAACTCGTCAAAGATAGTTCATTTTATATGTCATTTTATTATTTATTACTTTAGTGCTTCTTAATCTGTTTTTCCTATTTCATATTTTTCCTGCACTATAAGGGAGTGCAGTGGAGTTTGGGAGTCATTTAGTTTTGGTCTCTGTAAATGGAATTAGACACCTGCCAAAGTGACACAAGTTTATCAAACAGGCAGCATCAAGGGATTTACTAGGGAAAGGAATCCTTAAGCTATACATAAAAACATCAAATGGCTGCTCTGGTAAAGTATACACTGACTTGAGGGGAAACATTATAAAACTCTTTAGAGCCTTGAGAATGGCTAGGCATGAATTATGCTGATATATGTCCACATTACTCTTTTATTGAGAAAGATAAGGATAAAACAGGAAAATCAATCATATTCAAGCAATCCAGAATTACCAAATACATCTTCAACTGCATTAGGCAAGTATTTTTATCCATTTAAAGAAACAAATACTTTGTCTTGGTCATAAACAAAATAAAATGTGTGGTTTTATCACTGGACAGTTTAAGCTTGCTGCAGACATAATGGAACACAATGGCACAATAGCCTAAGGCTGCGCATTTTGTCTGAGGAGCCAATACTCTTTTCTTTGTGCCTGAGTGAATATTTATCTTCGGAGGAAAATGTTCTTTTACCTGGAAATGAAATATTTCTCAGTGTTTTGGCTTTGATTTTAGTGCTGAACATAATTTTAGGAAGAATGCAGTTAAAAAACTGTTCTGGAAACAAACCTAAAGTCTACCTTTGAAAGATTAGTAATATGAAATGCAAAAATCTAAACCGTAGTATGCTTCTATGTAGCTGAGGTGATTTCTACCAGAAAGCTTTAACAAAAACAACCCCTGAATCTGGCCACTTGAAAAACATATAATGCAACCCTACTCTAGTTATGGAATCTAATCTATTTCTAGAGGGACCTGTGCTCTATCATTCCACAGTTCGCTAGGATTCTGTTTCTTATTCAGGAGCACTCACTGAACCAAAGAAATCTAGGTTTGACTCAAACTAATTAAGCTTGTGAGGATTTACAAACATCAGTCAAAATCGTGCCAGCAAAATATTCAGTGGAATACAGTGCAGAAGCTCAAACCTCTCCCTGCAAATTGAACAGCTTTCCTTGGATTTCCAGCTAGGAGTATGAGGCTTAGAAGATATCTTTGATTTAATAGGGATTTTCAGAACACAAAATGGAAACAAAATGCTTAGGAACCAAAATGTTTTACAAACTTTTCCTAGTAGGCTGTGCTGAATGTCTGAAAGTATTAACAGCTGAACAGATGATCAGTTTACAGATGGAAAGCTGAATTGCCTTAACCTGGCCTGTTTATGCACTCCTGACTTGGTGCCATGGTAAAGCAAAACATATCAAGTTAAGCTAAATACATAGGGTTTATTCCTTAGTTGCAATGAGTCAGAAGCATGCAGATGGTTAGTTAAAATCTTTCTGATGATGAGTCAGCTTCTCAGACCACAGTAACTCAGTAGTTTGCAATTAACTTTAATGTCTGTTGTGGTCTGACTGTACCCTTGCTAAATGATAAAACCCCAACAGTCTTAATTTTCCATTCCCTGAACAATAATATTGCATTTGGCACCGCGCACACAACACCTGGGTGTAACACAGCCCAAGAATGTTCTTCAAAGCCAACCTGTCATACCACCATTTTCATTCTCGTGTCCTTTCTTGAATGTTGAGTGAGGTGGGAGGATTTCAGTCTGGCAAATTTGTGTATTTTTGTATCGACGCTGTGTCAGCCTGCGAAGCTGTGAACACGATTAAGGATTAGTGACCCACTGAGCATTGAAGGTGCTTGCGTTCGTGGAACTGGCTCCTCTGAGTCTGCATGGCATTCACCAGCAGATGCCTTGTGCTGGTGAATGTCATGCAGACTCAGAGAGGAGAGCCAGTTCCATGAACGCAAGCATGGCCAGCCCATCTGTTACAGGATTCAGGCTCTTTGGGTTAAATCTGCTTCCTTCATGTAGCTCGTGCTTCTGCAGTGTGCAATCCTCATTAATGGATTGCTAACTTAATAAAACTCTGTTATTTTACAGACTGGCTCTGTTAGGAAGAAAATATGTACTGAGCTGCAGTTTTGTAAAACCAGACTATTGCTGATACCGGTGTTGAACTTCTTCTGCGTGCTCCACCTCTCACATGGTGTGCTGAGGGGTAAGAGAAGCTCAGAGAATGATGGAGAGCAGGTTCCAGAGGGTGAACTCACTCCTGCTCAAGATGAAACCCACAAGTTGTGATGTAGGACCTCTGGAAGCCTCGTGCCTTAACAGAGAGGCATGTGGAATTGGGCTGGGACAGGCTAGGATGTTAGATGACCGTATTCAGGGAAGTGAATTGAACAGAAGATACTTCTGTTGTCTTCAGAAGAATGTGATGGCATTATGACCCTTTTAGTGGTAGGCTCTGTAGGAGATACGAGTTATGTCAGACGCTGTAGCACTTACTCAGGCCATGGTCTTCAGTGTGTGCCATCAGACACTCCACTTTCCAGTGAGGAGAGTTCCCTAGCTCCGGGAATGAGTAAAGAAGTTCTTCCTTATATTCATGCTGAAATTCCTGGGCTTCAGTTTCTGCTCAACCAGAAGGAAGAAGCAAGAGTTAGGAATGGTTTTTTTCTTTCTGGACATAGTCTGTGAATAGCAGAGGAGAAATATGAAGAAGAAATTTTATTTTAGAATATATTTTCAAATGATGCTAAGGGATATCTTCTCTTAGAAAATGGAGATATTTAGAGAACTTTAGAAAACAGGCTGTTCCAAAACTCGTGGGAAGAATACTAAACAACAAATTGTGTCTCATGAAATGCCTTTCTTCCATCTACTGCTTTTTTTCTTCACCAAACCTTGTATCTAACTATGTTTCTATTGCACTTTTCAATACTTCTTTACATATAGGTCATCTCTGTTAGCTATTAATTGTGCTCAGCACCAATTACTTTCCCAGTCCATAGTTGTAACAAGTAATATAGTAGCCCTACAGCTGCTCAAGTGCTTCCTGCACAAATGTTATCCAATTCAGTTCCTACAGAAATCATTGTTATAGCTTTTTATCGGAATTTGATCAAACTTTTAATTTTATAGACTTTTTTGAACACTGAGGCTATTCTGTATCAGACAAAAGGAACACAGGGACCTCACAAAATTGTGTTGCTATTGATGAATAATACTGAAGGATTTCTTGCTAATTGCCATTAGTCATTCAGGTAGTTTCAGCAGCCAATGGCATATTTTTAATCCTACTTTAAATCTAAAGATGATTCTCTTCAAAGTCTCCTCTTTCATCTTTTTCATTGTACTGTAAGGTCTATTTGCTATATTTTAAATGAGCTATTTTTTATCCTGTCTGAAATATTGAAAAAAAATACCGTCTTAGTAATTACTTCAGAATAGCAAATTTGCAGTAAGTCACAGCATTTTATCTTCTGTAAATAAAAATGCAACATCTCTCACCTTTGTTAGGGCATAGTGGTTTGTTCATTCCATTGTTTTTAATTCTATTTTTTTTTTGAGGGAGAGGGAAGGTGAGTTTGTGTTTGCTTGGTCTCAAAAATAGACAGGAAGATGAGCAACTCTTGACGGAATGATCTCAGCAGATAAATAACTGGGTTTGTGTGTACAGAGATATGAACAGAAAGGACAAAATAGATGTCTGCAAAGAAATTTGAAGTTGATTTAGTGAGGAGTCCTGTGAGATGCTTGCAAGTGCTTTATTTTGAACATTAATTATTTTACCAAGGTCAACATCATGAATAATGCTGTGTGATTATCAGCAGAGATAACTGTGAGCAGAGTAGTTCACCCACTACTGGCTGATGGCAGCTGACGAGCCCCGTGGAAAAGGCAAGGTTCCGAGAGGTCTGTGAATGAACAGCCAGCAATTTCCCGAGTAAGAGAGGACTTGTGCTTCTTGAGCCTAATATGTGGCAGGACCAAGGACAGGCAGCTGGAGACAGTGTGACGATGTCAGGTGCTGAGGGTTCATGAGTGGCAGGGTTTTAGCCAACAAGTCCTTGCTTAACAATAATATTTTGTTGCTAATCTCACAGCTATAGCTCAATGATGCTAAGAAGTCTGTCTTAACCGCAGTATCTTTTATATGTCTTTTTCCTCCCTCGAGTACTTCTTGAAATTTATTCTTCTGTACAGTAGATAATTTTGTTGCAGAAACGGAAGAGATAGTTTCATCTATTTCATCTCTTTCAATTTTAAGTTCAGACATGCAAGGTGAGAATAGGAAGCCCAAGACTTTGAAAAGTCATGCTGTCTACCACTCTTTGAGAAAGGAAAACTTAAGTTCCATACTGTCATCTGGGATTTCAGGTGGGATCCTTGAAGTCGGCTGAAATTATCTATGAAGTCTGTAACAAAACAATAAGATTTTGTCAAAAGAAAATGAAGGATGGTTGTGGGGTTTTCTGGTTGTTTTTAAAGAGAAAGGGAGGAGGCTGTGACTATAACAATAAAAGCATTTGCTTAAAGGAATCAAACATTCCTGTTGATAGCAGAGATAATGTCTCTAATTATAAATTAAAATTATAATTAAATACATACATATATAATGTAATTAAAATATATATGTAGTGGTTTAATTTGTTGTTCCTTTTTTTCCGGCCTTTTTTTTTTGGCAGTTCTATGTAAAGAAAGGGGTAGAGATTGCTGATGAGCAAGGTGGAAGAAGTGCCATGATAATTCTATTTACTCTGTGCAGGACGTGTGTGCCAATGCTTTGAAAAGGTGATTTTAGTTTTGGGAAGAGAATGCAGTTTTCTGTTAATTTCATACAGAAAAAGAGGTTACCTGTGCTTTGGATTTATTATATTAAATTTACTCATAGTCTCAACTCCAGACAAAGACAGATAAACATAATGCTCTTCTACTTTTCCTAGTTATTCACAAGTTTAACTAACTCATGTTTTTAAACACTGTATTAAAAGCCCTTTTCTGTATGCTTGTATTGGGTTTGTGTGGCCAGGTTTTGGTAGTGGGAGGCTACAGGGCTGACTGCTGTGAGAAGCTGAGAGAAGCTTCCCCTATGTCCCACAGAGCCAGCTCCTACGGGCTCCAAGACGGATCCACTGCTGGCCAAGGCTGAGCCCAACAGTGGCAGTGGTAGCACCTCTGGGATAACAGATTTAATGCTGTGACATNAAGAGTGTGAGGAGTCCTCCCCCTGAGTAGGAGGAAGCACCAGAGACAAGGTGATGAACTGGCCATAAACCCCATTCTCATCCTCCTACACTGCTGGATGGGAGAAGGTAGATAAAATGAGGAGTGAAGTTGAACCCAGGAAGAAGGAGAGGTGAGGGGAGGTATTTTATGATTTGGTTTTATTTCTCATCACCGTAATCTGACTTTTGTTTGGGAATAAATTAAATTAATTTGCCCAAGTCCAGTCTGGTTTTCCCAAGTTGTTAGTGGAAAGTGCTAAATCATTATTATTGGTGAAATATTAGGAGTTTCTATCCAGATTTTCTTCTTCCAGTCAATACTTTACCCACAGCTTGTTGAATTTTTCTGGTTTTGAGCATGACATAACCATGCTCAAATCTCTTTAGCACATTAGTGAGGTCTCTGGGCTGGATCTTTGGGAATTAAATCACTCACTTATTCTGTTTACGCTAAAATTTCATCTATAAGGTATATTTATAAAATCTGCTGGCATAAGCTTTTTTCCCTTTTGACCTTGTGCATCAGACTCATATTCTGCAATATAGATGCACATAGAGTATCCTTGCAGGAAACTGTAAGGAGCAATTCAGAGATCTAGTCCTCTGGTAAAGGCTGATCTATAGGTAACTGTCCTGGCTGTATACCCTAACCTCACTAAGGAACAGACTATAGAACATGATCAGATTACCAGGGGTTTGGCATAGCCTTATCATGTCCTATTAACTATTCCACGCCTCTGTCTCTGTTGCAGAAGTGCAAAAAAAGAAGTGTTGCTGCCTCTGAATCATAGAATCCTAGAATCTTAAAATCATCAAATCATAAGATATTCTGAGTTGGAAGGGACCCACAAGGATCATCAAATTCCAACTCCTGGCCCTGCACAGGACCATTCCCAAGAATCACACCATGTGCTTGAGAGTATTGTCCAAATTCTTCTTGAACTCTATCAGGTTTGGTGCTGTGACTTCCCTGGGGACCCCGTTCCAGTGCCCAGCCACATTCTGGGTGAAGAACCTTTCTCTAATATGCAGCCTGAACCTCCCCTGACACAACTTCAGGCCGTTCCCTTGGGTCCTGTCACTGGGCACCACAGAGAAGAGATCGGTGTCTGCCCCTCTTCTTCCCCTCACGAGGAAGTTGTAGACTGCTAAGAGGTCTCCTCCAGACTGAACAAACCAAATGACCTCAGGTGTTCTTTGTATAGCTTCCCTTCTAGAAGACCCTTAAGATCCTCAAGTCCCACTGTTAACCCAGCGCTGCCAAGTCTCACTAAACCATGTCCCAAAGTGACACATCTTCACATTTTTTAAATACCTCCAGAAATGGTGACTCAACCACTTTCCTAGGAAGCCTGTTCCAATGCTTGAGAACATTTTCCATGAAGAAAATCCTAATATTCAATCTAAACTTTTCCTGGCATACATCAGTGGAACACAAGGATCCAAACTGAAATGCTAATGGTTACTCAGTGCACCAGATAGCAGATGGGAGAGCTAAATTATGGGATGAGATATTAGAATGGTTAATCTTAATTGACAAAAGCCCTGGTTGGTTCTATAATTCAAAATTCGTCCTTCAAGAAATTAATCTATAAACCACATCTTTTCCTGAGCCTAAACTTGCAGACACTTAGAATGTACAGGACTCTTCTGACATAATCTGTCAAGCTTATTTGTCTCTCCAGACAGTTTGCCAACCTATTTTCTTTGCATTCACACTCCAAAGGCAATCTAATAGAAATATATGAAGCATGAAGTAAAGCAGTGGATACATGAAGTCTAGGCCTCCCTGTCAAGTAAGAGGGTGCAGGTTTTTAATTGTTATTTGATAAAGAGTTTTGCCCCTTTCTCACAGCCTATACCTAGGCTCAAAAATCAAGAGTTTTGAATGTTTTGTTATCACTGCACCTGCTTCATGTGGCCCTCATATATGACATGTATCTCAATAGAAAGAGCCTAGGTTTCAAAAGGTTGAAAATTTCCTTGTGATTATTCCATAAAATAGCAGGAAAACTGCAGGAAGAAGGGGAGTCTTTTGCTGATGCCCCACTATCTTGTGCAGGCTATACAAAAGCACTTATGAAAACCATCCTCTGGCATTGGCCAGAAGAAGCGCTACTTAAAAAACATCAAGTTACTAAAAGACTATAAAACAAAAGAGGTGTGAGCCCACACTTTCCATTTGCACCCAAGTCTTGTTATCTCCACTGAGGACCTCAGGGGTCAGTACTTCCCTGCTTTCAGGGTCCAAATCTGCGCATAAAAGCAGTCTCCAACTGGATAAGGGGGAGGAAAGGAGGAAAGCTCTTTTGGTTTAAGAAAATCATGGAAGCATTGAATCAGTAGGCTCCAATAGTAACTAAAATATCCATTCCAATGAGATCACAGCTCTTTGCTCACCTCTCTTGTTCCTCTCTAACCTATTGCTATCTACAGGGACTAACTCAAAGATGTTCCTGTCATTCGTCTTATCAGGGTTAACTAGGATCAGATCATGAGTAAAGAGTCCCTTTTAAAACTTGCTTCTTTCATTACAGTGCTCTGTAATAATTTTTCCAGCCTCTGTTCACAGACTGAAACCTTCCCATCCCTTTGCTGCCTAGCATTGAAGAAACTCAAATAAATCTCCTTGGTGTGCTCTGTGCTTGCAAAGATGCCGTCACCCACCGCCAGTAAGTCCCCACCATTTACACTCACCCCTGAGGTTACTGGCAATCCAGGGGCCAGCCATACTTAAACCCCATCCCTGTGGCTGTTTTGGCTTCTTTCTTTTTCTACCCCTGTGAATTTTGCAGCATGTAGCTGGTGAGTGTGACCCTTTTGTGCTCTCTCGGTGTACACCACGAGCGTACAGGAGGACAGGCTTGTATCACAGCAGGCTGACACTCTGGGTACTGCCTTTGGGTAGGTCACCTCTAGGGTGCTGAGCTGCTTGGGACTGAGGGATTCAGTGCCAGGCTCAACAGAACCTCATTCCTCTCTTTACTTGGAAGAAAATTTTTTTCTGAACTGCAGAGACAAAGGCAGCTGCCTTCTAGTAAGGGCTGCCTTATTACCCCCCTCTGCCTTCGGATGGCAAAGTTTGCCCCAGCAGTGATTGCGGTGTCACACAAAGCTGATGTCATGGGAGTTTGCTGCTCCCATGGGATGCTGCTCTCATCTTCGTGTGTTACCAGCATTGGCTAGGAGGCTCCTAGCTTTACCCAGGCCAGGTGACCTAAGTGCTGTGGGTGCTGTCTGAAGGTGACAATCACAAATTCATCCAATTCTTAGTTGCAGAAGTAGTGGATGGATCCTGTGACCTCTCCATAAGGTGGGCCCCTAAAAGTCAAGATCTTAATGCTTCCCCTGCAGTGGAAGGGAAAGAGGATACAATAAGGATATCCATGGTGTTTAAGGTTCTGGAGTTCAGGCCATCCTAAGCCCACATTGCTAAGGCTTGTCTGTAGCGAACTCTTGGCTTGAGTTATGTTAAATAATTCTGCGGCTCTTGAGTCACCGAGCAAAGATTTCTGTCAGAGTCCCAGATCTCAGATCTACAGGATTTCTCACCCAAGCACAGAGAATGTTCACTGAAGCACCTGAGTGGGGCTGGTCCAGCGCCTTCTTACAGTGCATCAATAGATGGCAGCAGGCAGTTCCTCCAGCAGCACTCTTCAAAGCAGCGGCAGCAGCAGTCAGTGATGATCTTCCCTTGCAATGGTTTGAGATTTAAATCTGCCTGCAGACACTTTTTGGGATGCTGTCCCCATGAAAAGCAAAATGTGCTGGTTCTCAGGTAGGGTGTATGTTGTTACTGTAGTATGAAAGCAGTAAATAAGCATTGGCCTCTAACTCTATAGTATTGTAAGAAGATTAAATACTTGGAACCCAAGAGATTTTGTGCTATATTCAGCTGCTTTCTTGGCAGTCTTGAGTGTTCATAAATCCCACTTCTTTCATTCCTTCTTGAGTCGGATAACTTCGCAGAAGTCTGGCAAGTGATATACTATTCTGAGAAGAGAAAATCACAGGTAGAGTCCATGTATTTAAGAAGATAGAGGAAAAAACATGCCTTAAAGAAGACTAGTGTGCTTCATGGGCTTACACGCTCCCTTTCATTCTGAACATTTCAATTGTGAGTTTTACACAGAGGTTGTTTTTTAAACCATGTCAGTCTGTCTCAGGCAATGAGCAATAGCTGCAGGTTGTGTTAAAAATGAAGCTCAAATTCCACATGGAAGAATATAGACCTAGATCAAGCATTTGGCCAAATCAATCCCCTATTCACTAAAACAAAACAAAACAAAACAAACAAAAGAAAAAATATGTAGGAGAACTTTTGGTATGTGCAGCACTTATAATGACATAGCACAGAGCTGATACTGCTCACTGACTGGGAAATACAGTAACTGGAATTTTACTGTGAGTCCAAGCCAGAGCTGGTGAAAAGCTCTTTTGCTTGAGGGAGCTCTTGTGCTGCAAGGCATTATGCCCATAGTCTGAAGGTATAGCTTTTTAAAATTATTCTTAATGAATAGTTGCACTGCACTTCAGAATGGTTGTATTGAAAATTACCTGTAGTGACCAGAGTGATGGAAGAGAGTTTTAATGTTCCATCTAGCGGTTAGAATTGACCCCCTCTTGTGTTTTTATCCTTATGTGAGACTAAAAGGCTATGTAAGCTATCAAGCTTATGGTTAATGACCAAGCTTCTGCCTTGCAAACAGTATTAGCAGACCCTTTATCAAGAGGACGTGATGTCTCTGTGAACTGGCTCCACAGTCACAGGCACCAATTCATCATAGTCATTTACTGTGAAAACAGCAAATTTCAGTCTGCAGTGTAATAAAATGCTTTGCTTTCCAGACTTGTGCAATCTCCAGAGAGGTAAAAAAGGAAATTTAAAGTCAAGTTTTCATGTGAAATGATGTAAACATAAAATTCAATTAAAGTCAAGGTGAGCTGTATAACAAATTTCTGATCTCAGCCTTCAAAAAAAGACCTTAAGATGATGTTTTTAATACGAGCACATAGGTTTCTGAGTCAGGAAGCACCAGCTGAAGGAATACATTTGAAACCTGTGGGGGCCCCCTGCATGGAAGATTCTATTCCTTTTGGCGGTATGAACGTTCTTGGCCCTCTCTTACATCTCGGCCTTCACAGCGTAAGGCATTTTTATTTTGACATGTTAGCTATATTACAAGGTCTGGGAAAGGACTATAGTTCCTTGTTAATGTTTCAAGGCTGCTGTGCACCTAGATGACTTTCAGACTTGGCCTCACTTTGAATATTTGTGCATGTACCTGTGCAATTTAGAGACAGGAAAAAAGAGTGAACAGAGACAAAAGGTATTAGATGGATTTACAAAGACCTAGAAATCTGGATGTTTATTTAAGAACATCAGGAAGGCATTAAGGAAAGACTGCAACCTTTCTAATATCCTCTTAAAAACTATAATCTGAACAGCCATATTTTTGATTCGATACTGCTTTTTTTATTATTTTCTAGATTGATAAAATCAGGATGAAATTCAATGTATCTAAAGCTATTGAACATGAACAGGCTGCCTTGCCATCTCTTTCCTGTAGGACGTTTTCAGAAGCACAATAATTGAGGCAGAATTGCTCTCTAGGCCTATAGTCCAAGTCTTGATATGTGAATACAGTCAGTGTAAGCATTAACATATTATTCTAATTTTTTTTCCATTTGAAACAAGACCTAAATCGCAGAACAAACCCAGCTGCAGATACCAGCCATCAATGTCTTTTCATTTTACGTTTCACAAATATGGCAGAGCTGCTGTGTTTGTAGTTTTCCACACAGCTGAAAAAGTCAGCACTGAATTACTCACCAGCCTTTGGAAATCATTCGTATGTGCTGGCTTCTGCGAGCTGTAGAGCACCAGCATTCACACTCCAGAGGACTAAACCACTTCCTTCCTCTATCCTGATATATATCAGGATGCATGTGTCTTCATGGTGCCTGGGTGATAAGCTATCAGCTTTACATCCTCTGCTGATTGTCTGGAATGCCTTCACAAGTAAGTTGAGGAAGCTAAAAAGATGTGTAAACATGGAGTGAGAAATGCCTGTGATAAATAACATCACCAAAATCCTCTTGCACAAACAAGTGCTCTTCAGCTACATCACACTTGAAACCTGCTGTTTATTCAGCCTGGGGCAGCCACAGTCAGGACCCTCCATCCAGCTACTGGGGTAGGAAGAAGATGAGACACTTCACCAGGGCTTTTGGTTCAAGGAAAGTTGCACTGGAAAAGGTCTGAGGCCATTTCTGGTGCCGCAGTTTGATGCTGCGGGTGACTTGATTTAATAGCTAATTGTCCCCGAAAGTGGTGTTCCTGTGGCTCTTCCTGTGCTCACATCACTTTCCTGGTGCTGGCGCTCCCCTGTCTGCCCAGAGACTGATTGCTGAATCAAGAGCTGCTGCCAAGCTCAAAGTGTAAGGAAGAAGGGGAAAGTGGGATCAAGCTCTTAGCAACAAGTAGCTCTCATCTCTGCTTAGCTGTACTCTTAACAGCATTCTCAGGGCCTGTAAGAGCACGCTGACCCTTGTAAATCCAGCAGTTTGCATGGCAAGAGCTTCTGGGCATTGCTGAATACAGGGAGGATAGACTTTGCTCTGTGATTCCAGCCTTACCTTGGCGACATTTCTATCACTATGTGGAACCCAGGGAATTTGGTCTTCTGTGTGGACAGAGTGACTGAAATTTGTATGGTCAGTAATGCTGGTTTTGACAAGAGGTTCCCACCAGTCCAGCTATCAGTGCTGTTTTACACATTTTGCATGAGCAGGAAGCAAGAACAGAGTGGAAATTACTGTAGTTTGTTCTGATCTTGCCTTGAGTCAGTGCTGGCCACTGAATAATTAGCTTAAACCTAACAGAAGTAAGGTGCATTTATTGTAATGCCAGCTCAAAATGTGTGTCACAACCACCGGAAGGATTAAATCCAGCCTCAACATAGGCCAGCAGCTCTCCACTCAGCACTGAAGGGCAGGGCTTGGCAGGAACACCCCAGTCTTTGAGGCAGTCCTGAAAGACATGGTGGGCTCATGAGGCCATGGCTTTGCAGCCCTCAAGGGATGGTTCCACACGGGTGGAGTGTTGGTTGCTGTGCTGGAGTGCACAGGGATCAGCTTCAGTTGCCTGGATGACACCTGGTGTTATATCCAATGCTCGACAGTAATCTGGACTCGTGGGTTTTTAGCCTTGTTTTTTTTATTTTATTTCAGTAATATGGACTCGTGGGCTTTTAGCCTTGTTTTTTTATTTCTTTTTCCTTTGTCATCCCTTTCTTGGGTGCACCAAGGTATCTTGCATGCATAAGACAATGTCTCCTTCGGACAGCTGTGACTGTGCTGCGGCTGACCTGGCTGAAAGGTTTAGCTTCAGGAAGAGGTGTACAGCTGAGAATTGCTGTTACTGCAGTTTTAGAAGTTAGTCAGCTTTGCAGTCCCATTTTTTTCCTCTTCTTTCCTCCTGGCTAGATATGACAGCTCCCTTCTCAGCATGGTGACTTCTCAGCATTGTCGTGCTGGGTATCTGGCTCTCCCCATGTATGGTGGAAAGAACCATGTACCTCCATTGCATCAGTGTTTTCACTGTGGGAGCTGGGCTCCTTAGAGTTTGACTCACCCACAAGCTTCTTCTGCCTTAATTGTCTCAGGATCCATGATGCAGTATCTTCCATAAATTTGCATCCATCACTTTAGTCAAGTGTCTCAGGGTTGGAAGCCAGTAGACAGGATCCTGTGACACAGCTGAAAAATACGTCAATGCAACCCAAAAGGACCCTAAATCTGACCTTGGACGTGGATGCTTCGGCAGAGAGGTGAAGTGGCAGCTAGAGGAGGAAGAAACCTGGTCAGAGGGACCTCCCCTGGGTCACAGAGATGAGGGAGCTCTGTCATGGTGCACACTGGTGCTGCTGCCTGCAGAGGATGTCAAGTTCCTGATACAAGCTCCTGATATTGGTGTTTTGCCCCAGGAATTCAAAGCGTAGTTTGGTATTTCTGTATCCCCTCAGGTAGATTCGTGTCTTGGTTGGAGAACAGAAATATCCTGCTCTGTTTGTGTGTGCTGTTTTTCCATGTGGAAATGGATTCAGTCTCTCTCAGAGATCTCAAAATAGCACATGGAAATGTGTTCTTGCTTTCATGTTCTTTTTGTTCTGCCTTACACCTCTTAGACTTCACATTTTCCACAAAAAGAAACAGCCATTACCCTTTTTCAGAAAACAACATTTTAGTTTTTTTTGCCAGAGCCAGCTGAACACCTTGTTCTCCTGATCAGTTTAAAAAAAGCTGTTCACCTAAACCCACAGATAAGTGAATTATATTCAATGAGGTCACTTCTTCCCAACTAAACAAATGAATTTTCTTCCAGGGTAATACAATCTTCTGTTACACAGAGATTAAATTACTGGGTTTTAAAAACCAGAAGTCTTACCCTTTTAAAATATCAAAAGTTTGCAATTTTTTGTTCAAAAGTCTGATTAGCAGAGTGGTTTACTAAAGCAAAACAAGAAATGCATCTTCTTGAACATCTTCAGAAAACGCTTGAAGTGTTCCAGCATTCATTTAAATAAAGATTGGTGCTGGAGATTTTTTCTCTACTGTCCCCAAACCGATCTATTTACTGCCATTACTGCTATAGCTACAAATGGCTTATGACTTCAAAAAGTTAATTAGGAGACAGGCTTTGAATCTCTCTTCTACCTAACTCCTGTCTGTGGCTGATGTGTTGCCAAGGGAGCTGCATTGTTTCCTAGTGCAGCAAATGAATAAAGTTAAATTTATATCTCGCTATGTGCTAGAGAAATAGAGATGTAGTTATGTATGCATTACCTTGAATATAAATCATATAGAGATCCCCACCTCCTCTGTCTGCTACAAGGCATGCATGAAAATGTCCCTCTGGAATAGAAATAAAACCATAAAACACCATGTCTGTAGCTAGAGATGAGTCAGATGCAGATTTTAGAAGTGGATCCAGATTTCAAATGCCACCCAAATCTATGTGTGCGATCAAAGGTTTTGATTCTGACCCAACTCTAAATCACCATAACAGCCTGGAGAAGATCCTGAATGCATAAATCTCTACCATTTTATACATTCATTTAACCACATGGAGTTCCTTTTTCAAACTGGAGCCGTGTGAAACTGGGGGATGCCTTGCTGGGCACTGCAAGATGTTGGTACGACTGCCAGGTCAGATGCAAAGCTATCTTGTGGCCTTGGGTACACAATTTACTCCTGGCTGGCGTTTCACAGGTGAAGGGGCCCAAAGGGGCAGCAGTGGGGCTGTCATGGTCAGGCACTTGGGGAAGGCATTGCAACGCCGTGGCAGCTCAGGTGAGGGGACACAGGATTCAGCCCTCAAGCTGGAGGTGGCCTACAGTGAGAGGCTTCCTGCAACCTGCTAGCAGGCTCTGCAGCATGCTTGGGGCTGATCCCAGCTACAACCTGCACAGGAGGAAGAACGGGAATAGCTGGGCTCGATTCCCCTGTTTTAACACAGCTTCTTGTCCTCATTCCAAATTAAAGCTGCCTTCATGCTCTTAAACAATCCACCGTCTTGATAATCGTTCTGTCAGTGGGATAAGTGCTTCTTCCACTTCACAAAGTTGGTATATGAGGGGTAAAATACTCTTTAAATTTTGGGTCACTGCGATCTGGCAGTTACAAAAGCACAGACTGGCCAGCAGTGGGGAGGTGGCTAAGGTATTTTGTGGATTCATTGGGTGACCTTTAATGATAATATTAGGTGTTTGTTTTGGTGTTTTTTCCTAAGTACAATTTAGGTTTGAATTAAATCTCTTTATTAAAATAGTTAGTTTGGTTTCCCAACATTCATTTGGGATAAAATGTTTCGTCCCAAATGCTTTTGTCCCATTTTCCGTACTACAGTCAAAACAAGAAACAGCATTAAGCACAGTTCTCTTAAATGATGTTTGCTTTCTCTTCTAATATATTTAAAGTTGCCTTTTTGCTGAGTGCTGAAGGTGAATTAAAGTACCAGCTAACCTTCAGGTCAGACACAGGTACCAGACTTGAGTTTAGGCAAGTCACCCAACTCAGTGTGACCTATTAGGTTCCATCTCCATATGTTACATCCTTGGGAAGCACCATGCATATATTTTGCTATTCAGAGCAAATGAATTAATTAATGAGCTATAAAAGCATGCGTGCTTATATCTCCCTTGATGAAAAAAGGACCTTATGTACCACTATGTAATATGACATTAAGCTTGACTGAAAATTATCCCTCTCAGTCACCATTAAACATGACTTAGCTCAAATTTAGTATGGCTCTTGAAATCAGCAAGTGATTTTTGTTATTAGGGCAATGGAGGGCACGGGGCAGGGTGGCAGGTGATAAGTTCTGTCCTTGGGCACTGTCCACCCGCCCTGCACACTGTTCTCTTTAGAGAGTGAATTACTAAAGCTAGAAAGTGGACAGAAACATTCGTTGTCTAAGTTTAGGTGAAAAGTCTGCATTAGTGTGTTCAAGGTTAAGACACAAAGTGAAAGAAAGCATTACTTTCAGCATGCAGAGTAACCACTCCAACTCTAAATGGGAGTGTTATTTCAAAAGTACATGTTTTAAAGCACAACTGCTCAACTTCAACCTTTTAAAGCTGTTTCTTGTTTTCTGAGGGGAAAAAGAAGACAAAGGGTTGGAGCAGAGGGCATTTAGGATGAGAATTAGAACACAAATTTGAAAGTCCAGAAAACTTTCAGATGCTTTAAAAAAAAATCAGATAAAGAGAACCCTCTAAAATGTTTCTGAGGTATTAACTTTGCTTTCTGGAGACTCCCAGTTTGACAGAGACACTATTTTATTGCCTCAGTTCCGTGCAGAGAAAATCTGAGCTCATGAACACTGCGTGGAGATGCCATATGGGAAGCTTTGTAAGCCTCTGGCAAATATCTGTATCAAACATGCACTTGTGTATTACCTTCTGCATACAAAGCACAAAATGGCAACAAACAGAACCTCCCAGCACCAGCGGGAGGCAACAAATTACCTTCTCCACTTACAGATGGCAAAATGGGACCCACCTGTGCTCTGTGTAACCTCATCTCTGAGAAGGTAGTGGAAAATGTTGCTGCTCTAAGCCAGTGCTTTTTGTCTGTGGTTAACAGGAGAAGGCTCGGTGGGAAGGGTGGTGAACCCAGCACTTGCTTGGGAGGAATGTGATCTAGATCAGGCTCTCAGGCCACCCTTCTGCTTAGGACAGTCACTCCACAACTGGTAAGCATGTATTCTCTGCAAAGACCCAGATGCAGGTATTGTATTTATTTGATAACTGGAGGTTGTATACATTTTAATGCTTCTGTGAGAAATTCAAATATGAATCAGCTCAGGTTGTGTGACGGCATTGCAGCATCCTTCTGTGCATGGGGGGTGCCCTCCTCCCGTCACCCCTCATCATCACATGAAATTTCCACATTAATAAGCTTTATCTTGGTGGACCATAGCCCTGTCACGGCTCAGAGTGAGGAATCTGGTCTTCAAGGAGCAGTGAGCCGGATGATACCCTTTATGGCATTCACCCAGGGAAGGCACATGCTGCAAAGCAGAAATGTAAATCAGCTCTTCCCAGGCAGACTGTGAAGCAGGGTGACTGTTATCAGGTCCATCCATAATGAAAATGAAAAATGGGCGCATCAGTCTTTCCTTTTTCACATATATCTTTTGCACTCAATAGTCTCCCTGAGCCTGGAATATTGGAGCACCTTTATTGAGCATTAAGATATATCGTGCACGCCATTAATTCAGCTTCATAATGCCATTACCAAACAAGCAATTACGCCCATCTAAACTGAGTGTCATAGTAGGTAAATACGTGGAAGCAGCCTTCATTCAGCCCATAGAATTATTCCATTTAAGACTCTCCTATATTCTAATTATTCTGGTGCCATGTAGAGTGCTATGGATTCCTTTCCAAGCTCAGCAATTTTTAAATGCTAAATTTTTCCTAGCCGTTTTTACAGAGAGGCAGTTGCAATACTGCAACAATTCCTTGTACAGTCTCTCATCAATAACACCAGCCTCCCTCTCAGACACCACTAATAAATGCTGAATTTAGCAGCTGTGTTCTCAAGCAAGGAAATCTAACTGCAGGGTTGTTTATTGCCTGGAGCATCCACTGATAACGATAAAAGGGATACAGTTTTTATGAAGATCGTACATGCAAGCTAGATTATGCATCCATAGCTTAATTTAGCTCCCTTATGTTAAGGCATTATGATACATTTGTTAATTACATGATCACATACGGTGTTTTCCACGTTCAACTCCTGCTTCAGTTGTTGCATAGGATGCTCTATGATGGGCAGCTGTTCAGTAGCCCCCTTTTTCCCACTCTTCCATGCAGGAGTCCTGTGTCACTCTGACTAAGCACCGAGCTGTGCGAAATGGAGGTAATCACTTTTTCCTCGTGTGTTCCTCTGAAGCACGAATTGCTTGGAAATTGGACCTCTTCACAAATATCAGCAGTTATCTTTAGAGCTCCCCTGTGATAATATGCAAAAAGGATTATCCCATTTCAGAGGCATGGCTGAAGCTCATGCAGTCCTTGTATCTTCTGCAATATTTGCCTGAATTTGACCCCCAATGTTGCCTGAAGTTATTCAGTCTCACTTCAGCAATCCAGGCTGAGAAGTGAAAATGGACACTTGCTTCACAAGGGGAGTGTGTGAAGCCTCCTTCAGGAAAGCTCTGAAATGCTGCAAGCTCTTAACACCCATCCCTGGATTGGCTCCAGTCTGTAACTCATAGCTTCCACTGGCTCAACGTAGATCGTCTTCCCAGAAGAAAGCCGAAGCAGAGATGGAGGGGTTTGAGTGGTTTTGTGAAACATCCCAGCAGAAAGAGAAATGGGTAGCACATGGACCATCAGCCAGAAGCAAAGACCTTCCCCCTAGGAGGGGAAAATCAGTCCAGATCATTAGAATAGTAAAAGAGGGACAAAACTGATAAGAGAGATATGTGACTTCAGCTCTGACTACTCTGCCTGGAGTACATCTGAAGACCAAAGCTGCTTAAGCAAACACAAGTGCATGCACAAGGCAAGCTCATGCCTCAGCTGTGAGCAGGGAGATTGGTTCTGCCGAGGCCTTTTCGATCAGTCCAGTGTTACTGATGTTAATTAAATCCTTTGGCATGTACACCTGCCTGCAAGCCAGAGCTGGCCCAGACTTTATAGCTGTAATGTTACATTAATGACTTCAGATGGCAGGTCATGCCATTGATTTCAGCAAGGCTGTGTCGTTTGCAGCCATAGGTGGAAGTGATCCTTCCTCTTTCTGTAACCGTAGAGGAGCAATGCAGGAACATTCCACAAGGGATGATCAATAGACTGAGACAAATTAAGGCTGGCAAAAGGTATAGCTGTTGACATAATAGTATTTGTGGTAAGAAATCTATCAGTTTCAAACAATCTTGACTTTCAAAGTGTATTTGTTATTGGATTTTCCATGCTTTCCACCCCCACTGAGAAATTTTGTGCATACCAGGCAACATTTACAAATACTATGTGAGATTAAATGCTCTCAGGTAACGTGGTGTGATTCTTGGAGTTGTCCTGTGCAGGGCCAGGAGTCGGACTTTGATGATCCTGTGGGTCCCTTTCAACTTGAGACATTCTATGATTTATTGTAGACATTTTAAACTGAGTGAAAGAGTCTGAGCACAAAGGAAATGTCTTTTTGCATAACGATCTGTGAAATTCAGTGCTATAGGAAGTCATGGAGGATGTGAACATTCAGGTTACAGAGAGCAGGTATTTATACCAAGAAGCAGAATAAATAAATTTTGAACAGTAAGCTCCTTAAAAGATTGGTGTGGGTGAAGGGAAGCCTGAAACCTCATACTTCCAGGTTAAGGCACTAGGGGTCTGGAAAAAGCTGTCCTATAACTTTGTTTTGTAGAATTTTACATATCTTTTGAAGTGTCTGCTGTGTCAAACTTGGCAGCTTGGTCCACTGTAGAAAAATCTGTATTTCAGCCTGAATAGGATACATTTCCCTTTGTATTAGACCCATGTAAAATATTCTTCATTCTCAATAAATGGAGCAATTTAGAATGCCAGTGCTGCCTGGCAGTGTAAGAACTGACACCACAAAGCACAGTAGTAACTGTGGCTTTTCTTCCTCCAAAACGGTAGCATCCTCTGCAAGTCATCTTTTACATAGTAACCTGAAGATCTTGGTCAAGGACTGGAAAGTGGGGGTTTGATGCCCCCTTCAGTAGGAAGGTTTAAAGGAAGGTTTAAACCAATTGCTCCTGATTTTTAAGAGACAGTGCTACTCATTATGACTTAGACAAGATGAATGGAGAAAAAAGGCTGGAGAAAGGGGAAGACAGGTTTATAGGTTCCTTTACGTCTGCCAGTTGAAATTGTGCAATTGTAAAAGGAAAAATAAATGGTCTAAGAGTAAGATTTCAAGCAAGAGCCACCCTCTTACCCCAGAAAAGTGGGGACTCTGGGCTCTGGGTTGCACCCAGGAGTAGTTTCATTGCACTCTTCCATCAATTGTTGGATAAAATTGTTGGGAGAAGGAAGGGACCAAACCTAAAAGCACAGGACCTAGAGCCAATTCTGGAAAAGCACCCCCAAACCAAAGACCAGATGGTTGAGGCTGGTTATACCTGATGGCATTACTCCTCAATTCCTTTGCACAAAGGCATTGAGCTGGCTCTGTGATGAAGCACCTTGAAGGCTCACAGACAGGTGTTCAATTCCTGTAAATATTTGCATAGCCTGGTATGAAGGTGTTTTGAATAAAAATGGATAATTTGCTGATTTGACAGACCTGACATCTTGTCAACCACATTAAGTTGTGCTGTAGAAGGGATTTGCTCATGAGTGTGAGTTTTGTTGACCAGAAGTGCACCAGAGTGATTAAAGGAGCACCTCCAATTTCCCTTACCTTGACCACAAACATCTAGTACTTTGTACACAGGGCTTCTTTGAAGCCACCACACATCAGCACAGAGGGGGCTCTTCTCAGCTCCTACATGCCCTAGGACCAAATGCTGTGCACCTGCAAAGATGCAAAGCGCATGGGTGTCAGCTTAGAGGCCCATGTGCCAGCAAGTTTTGCCTCCAGTCCACCAGGATAATGCCCTCAGCTGTGCCATTCTAGTACAGAGCACTTTTTATCCCTGCCCTGGCATAAAAAGGAGACATTTCCTTTCAATTCACAGGAAAAAGCATCCGTTGCCCTCTCCCAGCTGCACAGGGTTGGTCTCAAATATCTCTAAAGAAACAGCCTCCTCTGGCAAGCAACTTCTTGATGTTTATTAGCTGTGGAGAAGTAGGCACACACCCATTCCCACAGGGGTGGGATGAAACCATCTTTCCTGACTTTGGGGGCTGGAAGCACATTTAAACCTGCCAGCAGTGACGCAGGCCTGTGGGCTGAGTCCCAGCACCTGCACTTAATTTTCCTCCAGAGCGTGTGGGGGCAGTCCTGTTTCTGGGTCCTTAAAGACGTCACATTCCCTGCCATGTACGTGCTGGAGCCTGTTGGGTTTGGGATACTTTACCTTGTATGAGGGGTGTGCCAGCTGAGCAAATCCTGGGGTAAATGCTCCGTCACCATCCCACTACAGAAGGAAAAGGCTGTTTCTGGCATCTGCAAGGGTCTACCTCCTGCTGCACCCTCCTTCAAGTGCCATAATTCAGATGACCACGTGTGGAAAAATTAAGGATCCAGGACATTTTACCTCTTAAACAATGTGGCAGCGTTTTAAGACCTGCCACCTATCTTTAAGGCACTATGGCAGCCCAGCCTGGAAGTGCCGTGAGCCTCCACTGGCTGCATGGGAAACAAGGCTGCTGAAGATCTGTAGTGAGTAAAATCCTAAAAGCTGTAAAGTTTGTGTCACTCTGAGGCTCTTCGCCGCCTAATTCACAAAGGCTTTTACACAGCCACTATTACAGCCTAAGCTCCATTCTCCTTTACGTCCTCGCAATTTCTTTGGAGGTCATGGGGTTGTGTACTCTATCACATTGAGTTATTAAGTGGGAAACACACATACACTACAAAAATATCGAATGAGTCATACTAAAGCAGGACTATTCCTTGCAGTCTCCAGAACTGTGCTGTTAAACCCTGAAATGGAGGGTTTAACAAAGGCAGGAGACCATTCTCCAGCCGTCTCTAACCGCCTACAATTTGCAGCCGGGTTTTAGATGTATGAGTGCCACAGGATTTGGCTATCATTGAACTTCTTTTTAAATGTTACACTCACTCAAAATCTGACAGAGGCAGATTTTTGTCAGGAAGCAGATGAATGAGATGCTAGTGTCATGGCAGTAGACAGATTGTTTAAAATTCAGAAGATTTACTGCGAATCTGAATTAAAAAAGCATCATTTAATATTTGGCACATTATTAAAGCAGTGTCAATTTCCAATTTTTTTTGTCATACGTGTGGGTTCAATATAATTACACTTTTGTGCAGTGTGTACACATTTTTTGTCTGCATAAATGTGTGGTCTCACATGGGATCATTTTGTACAATTCATGTAAAAGCACAATTAATAGTCTCTTACCCTTACTTGTATCCTAAGTAGCAATATCTAGTCCAAAAACACAGTAGTAAGGCAAAACGTTCCTAGAGCAAGCCAATCTCTTTTGGAAAATAGGAAAACTGTGTAGCTGTTTTATGCCCATAAATACTGCTTAAGTGTATAATTACATGTAGGAAATTATTTCAAACACAGAAACACAAGAAACATCAAATCAAGTGTGATTCAGTAAAGGCAGTCCTTCACTGTGCATTTCCAGGAGGGGAAGCCGCCAGTCTTAATCTGACATAGTGGTAGTTTCCAGAAATGAAAGGAAAATCTGAAAGCAGGATTCATTTCATGTAACTTTTTCATCTAAAAATAAGGCCTCTTGCACAAGCTGTTCACCTAGACTCCCTCAATGATCTGAGAAGTGAGAGAAGAGATCAAGAAGGAAACCCCAGCAGGTACTTTCTCACGTTGTGTGACAGGGTTGTCAGGAGGAGGGTTTCCTCCCAAAGCTACCAATTCTGATCACTAGCTAGAGAAACAGAGGACTAAATCCTCTTTTTTTTTTTAATGGCCCAAATTATGTGATTAAACCCCACCCTGTAGAACTTGCCAGAAGCCTCAGAGGAGGAGGGGAGGGGTACCTGTGGAGGGGATCCCAGGCACAGCAACTCAACTCTTCCTAGAGGTGAAATGTCACCATCCTCTCTCTGATCCACTGGAAATCCTTTTGAACTCCACTTTCCAGGGTTTCTGCAGGACAGTATTCTTTAGCAGGATTTTCGTGGCTCGTGTTTGAACACCTGCCATCTGTCGGAGTCCTGTGTTCCTGGGGAGGTGCAGCCAGTTGTTTGCCACGAGTCAGATGGGGAACGGCTGAACAAGGTGCCTGGCACCAAACTGGTACCCTCTACCCAAGCTTGTTTCTTGCTCTGCACGTCAGCCTTATACAGCTCTAGATTTCTTCAACCTAAATTATTTACTTGCTCCTTCTGACAATACTTTTGATATTTTTTTCTGTTTTCAATTTTTTTCCCCTTTATTCATGAAGAAACACTACATGTAGGTTTTTTAATATGTTTCACTCAGGGCTAAGTTAACCATCACCTGTGCCTTATTTGGGAGCTTGTTTGTATGAAATGCTGACAATAGATAAGATGGTAGTAGAACTATTTGACCTCCAAACATGTGCTTCTGATTAGCTTGCTATTATGAACTACCCTAGGTTTAATTTAATTAGTCATTTAAGCATTATGATGACATATTCCTTAAGTTCATCGGTTTAAACAGAAGCCAAATGAACATGCCAATGGAAATTACATCCCTTCAAAAGCTGTTCTCAGACCCCTCCTTCCTGGCTGTGCTGAGGCTGCTTGCTTAAACACCCCAGGACAACACAGCATTTCAAAACCTATACTCCCTGGAAGAGCCTTGTATAAACACTTCCCCAGGCACCAGGCTGGCTGCTCTGGGCCAAGACTCTATGCAGAAAAGAGCACAGACACCAGGATTTGTGCTGATTTAATGCCCATGCACACTCACAAAATAACCTAATCCCACCAAACAGCCACATTATTTTGTAATAATAGGGCCATGCCCTCCCCTACAGAGCGTTCCTAGCAGCACTAGTGCTTGTGGGTTAGGTCTGTGATATCATTTTTGAGAGAACTAGGAGATGGCTGGCTGAGGATTCGTCTTCCTCCCATGGTGTGTTATTTCATCGTGCTTTTTTGAGATCTATTTTGGAGAGTTTTTCCTCCCAAATTACTCCATACATCATTACTGTTGCTTTAGATAGTACAGTAAAAGGAGAGCTAAAACAGTAATATAATATTTTCCTCAGTGAATGGAAAACATAAATTCTTGTTTGCTTGTTTTTAAATCAAAGCATAAATCTGCAATTTTACTGGAGCATGGTCTCTGTAAAAGGTTTTATGGTTATTTAAGAGGAACATGGGCAGTAAAAAAAATGCAAGTTTATTACACACTTGGATTACAATTTTCCAGTTTCCCTGGTAAAAAAGTACAGCTTCTAAAAAACACATTAATATGCTATCTTTCAGATTTTCACGCAAAGGTATGAATAATAACACAATAAATTGTGCAAATAAAGACAATTCAGGATAGACAGACAAGGATACTTGATATACAAAATTTTCCTCTTCTGTATTTTGAATAATCTCTTGTAAATGTGAAAATAAAGGTCTCCATGAGCTCTCCCCACTGTGTCAGCCCACCTGTTTGCTGCTGCTTGAAAATGAACGGGGTCTCTGGACACTGGGGCATTTCTAGAGTGATTTATCTCAAAGCCACTAAAGGCAACAGTGAGAGCTCAGCTGTTTCTGAGACAGATCTTGATGTTACTGTGCAGACTTGACATAACGAATATTTTTACACTGAGGTTTTGCCTTTATTTGTCTTTGCATCAGACAATTTTCAGGCTTTGTGTCATCTAAAAGGTCACTTGCTGTTCCTACGTGTTCAGCTTTGTGAACCTATGTGGTTCTGCATTTTTAACTGATTAACTGGCACAGAAATATCTCCTGTTTGCTCCTGCATGATGTAGGTCTCAATTGTGGGTCTGTATTGTTCTACACATACTACCGACTTCTATGTTTTTATTACCTTAAACCCACATTTAAAGCATCTTCATGGCAATATATAGGAAGAGGACTAAAATATTTATTAAAACCAGTATCGGATGCTTGGTTAATTAGCATACCATTTCCCATCTGTCAATGTCTGAAATGGATTTGCCACCCCATCTAAAGAAGAAGAGGACACATCCTCCATCACAGGAGCTCCTGCTCGCATCAGTAACAAAGCATCCACGGAAATCACTGGCGCCAGAAACATGTTCTTACATTGTAAATGCAACCAACCAACCAAGTGCCTCACAGTTTTCCACAATGAGTGCATGGCAAATAGCTCCTATTAATGGTTAGGAAGCAATATGTGAACCTCCGGTGAACTGGTGAAAAAATAGACTGAAAAATTGGCAGTGTTGCAGTCTTGTCTGATTTGCATACTTAAATACTTGTGTCCTCTGCACTTTCTCTGTGAGAATACATAATGTAATCAGGAATAATATGCAAATTTTTAGCGAAGGAATGTAACTTTTTTAACAAAAGGAGACAGAAATGACTAGTATGATGTTGTGCTGGGACTGACAGAAACACCTTTGGTTTACAGCACTAATTACAGTGTGATCTGGTTTTCTGTTGTTCTGGGCTTTTGTTTTGTTACTTTAATATATCCAATATTACTGAAACCAGGTCATATTCAATGTCACTGCAACCTTTCTAACTGTTCTGGGGAAAAACACTGCCATTTGTACATACAGCTGAGGGGGCAAATATTGAGGATGGATCAAAAGGAAATGACGGTGAATATCATCTGTAGAAGCAGAAAACTTGTTCTGTGTACACCTGTAAATGGTCTAAAGCTTAAATTTAGAAGCATTTATTCTAAAGAGATGTGTTGATATATGCTGTGTTCAATCTTTAAGATACCACTGTTAGAATAATTTATACACATGAACTAACAACTTTCCCTTGATCTGTCATGTTAACCAAAACAGAGATATCCAGAGTTTTGCTCTTAAAAGCTAATTGCTGGAAGTGGATGCCCTTTTCTTTACGTTGACTTCAGCCATTTTGTCTGAAGGTTTGTAGGTAGTGAAGGGATCCTTTTCAACTCCCTCTGGGACTGTAATATATTTCTTGAAATTAGTATGGGGCCCGCAGAAAACTGTATGTGGGGGATCTAAAATGAAGCTCATAATGTTTGCTAAGCTTTACGTACAGTATTTCCTGATTTTAAAAGGGTATTCCTTGTAAAGCATTGGATGACACTGTCCCCTTTGGCATGCCATTTTCTAGCTTGCTCTTACTGTAGCCACCACTTTCTGATCTAGCAGTCCTTTTACATGAGGCGTTTCTATTGAAGTTAATGAAAAATGAGGGTGTTCAAGGAAAGCAGCTCTATTTTCATGTTTTAACATAAAGATGCAAATTCGGACCAGTATTAAAACCCTAACAAAATGGATGGAATTGTAAAGCAGAATTTGTATTGGATGTAAGTAATTTGTTCTGACATTTTGTATAAACATTACAAATAAATCAGGAGCTTTACTATAAATACTGCTTACTGCTGAATAATCTGGATAAAAGATAGTTGCTGTTATGGAACAGCTTTTTAGTTAGTGCTTTCAATGTCAGTTTCAAACTGGATTTAGGAATTTACTAGAGTGCCCTTTCATGATATTTTTGTAGAGGTTACTGAGGACAAACTGGGAGGATGAAAGCATTAAGATTGTGCCCAGCTCCTCAAATAGGAAAATCAAAATTTAAGTTTTGAGTATTCAAGGATCACCTCCTCCAACCTCAGGAGCAATGATCCTAGCAAAGAGGAAATCAGGCAAAAATATCAGGAGGCCTGCATAAGTGGACAAGGAGATTCTGGACATACTCGAGACAAAAAGGAAGACTACAGAGGTGGAAGCAAGGACAGGGAACCTGGGCATAACACAGAGACATTGTCTATGTGGATAAGGATGGGGTTAGGAAAGCTAAGAGCTCTTGTAGAATCAAATGCGGCTATGGGCATCAAAGGCAACAAGAAAAGCTTCTATAGGTGTGTTAGTATTGAAGAATGACCAGGCTGGAAGGAAACAGGAGACCTGGTAAACAAGGATAGAGAGAAGGCTGAGGTACTTTTTTGCCTCAGATTTCACTGCCAAATGTGTTCCAGCCACGCTGCAAGTCATAGAAGGCAAAGGCACTGTGAGAATGGAGAACCACCCATTGTAGGGGAAGATCAGGTTTGAGACCATCCGAGGAACCTGAAGGTGCACAAGTCCATGGGACCTGATGAGGTTCTTTTGCGTGTCCTGAGGGAACTGGCAGATTAATTGGCTAAGCCAGTATCCATCATATTTGAGAACTCTTGGCAGTCTGGTGAAGTTCCCACTAACAGGAAAAGGGGTAGCACAAGCACCATTTTCACAAAGAGAAAAAAGGAAGACCTGAGAAACTACATAACAGTCAGTCTCACCTCTATGCCCAGCAAGATCACAGTGCAGACCCTCCTGAAAACTGTGCTAAGACAAATGGAAAATACAGAAGTGATTGGTGACAGCCAACGTGGCTTTGCTGAGGGCAGATTGTGCTAACATGATTGACAGAGGGTTGAGAGTAGGTGATCTTTAAGGTCTCTTCCAATGCAAACCTTTCTACAACTCCATGAGTTTAACTCTGAGACTAGTCTCCTGTCACAGACAGTAGACATCTTCCTGTAGGGAGTGCCTCTGCTCACATTAAATGGATGTATCTTGAGTGGCCAGCTGAGATAACCCCCAGTCTCCAGTGCCATTGCTGATGAGACCTCCATGGGCTGCCATGGGAATTATGACAGTTCCCTAAATTACAAACCTGAGATGCAGTGTTGTGACTGAAACTGAATTCCCCTTCCAAGAATTTTTCTATCATGCATGTGACCTTATAAAAGGATAAGTCAGGGGCTATTTCCAATTGGAAGCCATGGAATGGAATTAGTACTTTCTACTGTCACAAAATCAGTGCCTACTGTTCCCTCCATATCTGTGGGGCTGAGTCTCTGCCTGGGGCTCTGCCTGGCTGCTGCTGCTCAGCCAGGATCATTTCTTTCATGTGACTCCTTGCGTGGGCTCCCAACTGGCCCAAGAGGCTGAAAGAAAGTCCCTTTCCATACCATGTAATGTGCTCACTGAGTGGTTTAGAGGTTTCCAAATCCTTGTTTGAACACTGCATCCAAAGGAAATGGAAAGTCTTGTGTTTTACTCCAAAATAACCCCTAGAGCCAAGCCAGAAGTAATTGGGAAAAAAAATGTATAATTAAAAAAAAAAGAAAGAACTACTTACAAAATCTAATCTGTAGGAGGACTTTTGAGCTATTATTGTGTGAATTTATCTAGGAAAGAAAGCATGTAAGTCTCAAAGGAGGTAACTAATGTCAGCATGAGTCTGTAGTTTAGGGCCTACAGAAATTATTCTCCATGATACGTCTGCCTGAAATGTACTGATTTTTATATAAACTATATTTATGACAAGCAAGATAAGATGTTAAGAATGGGAAAAGTGAAAGGGAATAAATTGTGATTGTGATGTGAGATGGAGAAGAGGAGAAGCTGACTCAAATTTCAATTTTCTAAAATAGTTTTTACTTATTTAATTACAGAAGAACTTACAGTTTTGGGTCACTACAAATGGATGTCAAATTATGGACATGGATGTTCTCATAATGTAAGGGCAGGCAATCCATTGCTGAAGCACCGGTAGTCCTCTGTGGTGCACGTTGCAACAAGTGTGCTCTATTGTCTTTGGTTAGGTTTGATGGATTTATCTTTAATATAAGAGCTTCTGGATGGACATGGTATCAGAGCAGCCCTTAGCCTTGCAGTTGTCTCAGCCAGCACCGGGTGATGCCAACTCAACAGTCAAATAAAAAGTATTGGAGGCTTACCATAGAAAACATCACATTTCCTCTGTAATTTTCTTCCACACCATCACTTGCAAAAACCTCCAAAGAGATCCTTGTATTTCTGCAGCCTTTTCTTTTTTACACCAAAGGGGAATTTTATCTGACTCAGGACTTAGGATCTTTCCTGCCTAGGGTGAATCCTGAGCACACTGAGACCAATGGCACACATGTTCTTGGTAGTCTGTCCTGACCATGTAATGTGTCTCCTGGACCACAGAAAATGAGCTAACTGCTTTGCGGAATCATGGAGCAAAAGGACTCTTCCTTTCAAATGAGTGTTTGGGAATAAGGATTATTTCCTGGAGAAAATCAGTTCTACTTTAGCCACTACCTTACAGCTAAAATCTATTAGGTAAATATAGCTAAAATATTAATGGCAAAGTAGATATGTTTTATTTTGTAATCAGAACTGAATTACATAATAATCACACAGCAATTACAGTAAAATTGTTACCGTTCTATGTTACTTACAACTCCTGTTGATATACTCTGGTTAGCACATGACACTGTTATTACAGCATAAACTCAACTGAGTGTATCTGGTGTCTAAAAATACTCTAGGTGATCAGAAAATAACTCAGTCATAGACACAACCCCCAACCTGTAGAACAGGTGTGCTCAGGGATGTACAGGCAAAGCCTAGCTATAATATAATTGCACTACAATTTAGGAGTAACTTGAAACCACTGCATGATGTAGTCTTAAAATAAGGTTTTACAATGTTAAAAAATGATAATGTCGTTGAAAGATGCAGAAATCTTTATAGTTATAGCTAATTCATGGCTAGAGTCCAAAATGCTAGTACAAATAGTAATTTCCATATTTTTAGGAAAAATTCCTAAAATCAGTATAAGTTCTTTGAGTAATCTATATAGGTTTGAAAATTTAGGATTGAAAGCCTGCCTAAGCACAAAGTGTATATCATTTGTATTTGCACTTTTTCTGTGTCATGCCATGGTTTCAGAAAAGGAGAACAAAAACCATGGAGGATAGTAGCAGATTCCCCGAGGAGTTCCAAGGCCTGGAAAAAATACCAAAATAATGAAGTAAGTGTAGAACGGCCTTATGTGATCTACTGAGTCTCTCAACTCCTTGTGCAATGATTTTACCTTCCAGTCTAAACGTTTGCTTGAACCATAGCATGTTGTTTTATGATACGTTCTTTCATGTTTCAAAAGCTGCAAGTGAAGGATCAATTATTATCTATCCTCTTTGTTGAAAGGGAAGAGTTTCTAGACTGAGTTTGTCTGGCTCTGGTTTCCAACCACTGAATTGTGTGTCTTTTTCCATCAGATTAAGCATTTAAATTCTGTTACACTGTAATAAAATAACCTCTTATCCTTATCTTGGGTAATAAAAATAGACTAAATCTTTAGACCTTTTCACCAGAAGATGCTTCTCAAATTTGACCATTCTTCCCCAGCTTTTGTATTTCCCCAATATATCAGTATAACACCCCTGGTCTCCACACCTGCAGCATCCCTGGACCTCCTGGGGACAGGAATAGCCAGTGCCTTGCCCTTTGTTTTCCTGCTCATGGTTTCAGGTGCTGAGCCTGGCTGGCCCTTGCCACTGGGACGCAGTAGCAGGAGGGAAAAAAGCAGAAGCTGGAAACTGACTGGCCACCTGAGAAACAGAAGTGGCTGCTCCATTGGTGCTCACGGTCAGTTTTGTATTTTAAAATAACAAGCATTATGTACAATGAAACAATGGTGTCTTCTTACTCCTTCTTGGCATTTGTCTGTGATGGAAATGATTTGCTCTTTCAGCCCCTATGTTATTTTTCTTGTATTTTACAGCTACTAAATCCTTCTAAAAGCCACTGCTTCCTCTGATATTCTCTGCCTCCCTTTACAAATGGGATTTGTTGTCTCCTGAAAAATGACCTTACATTTGGTTGTGTTGAAACATGCATTCAAATGAAACCCCCTTTCCAAGTGACCCTGACCTATGTCCATCATCTCTTCTCTCTTCATTATTTTCTTTTTATTTGCTACAAATTCTATCAGCAATGATTTAATATTTTCTTCAAGATCATTGAATGGGATGAGAGCAGCTCCCTGGAGGCTTCTGCTCAAAAAACCCCTAGCCATTGCAAATGCTTTACTGAGATCTACCAACTGAGCAATCCTTGATCTTTTTAAAATGAGTCTGTATTGATTTTCCTGTACAGCTAATTTTTCTGAGAATGTTATGACGGACTTGCTCTAATGACTTATAAGAGTTGGGTAACTGAATCAAATTTGTAATGTCACAAAACTTTTGAGGTAGATGATAAAAATTAAAAAAACCCAACAATATTGATTGAATCACTTGTTCTTTTGACTCTTTGCTGATTGTTTTCCCTGCTAGCCTTTCCTGGATTTTATTAGAGACCAATGTCAATCTAAGCTCATTTGTAACCTTGCAGGTTGTATTATTTTTTATCATTCTGGGATTTATTAGCATTAATAATTCAAGAGCTCCTTAACCACAATTGTTATTTCTTACAGATGCAGCTTACCTGGTCTTGCAATGTCAGAATTGTCTAAACAGGATGTGTGGGGAGGTGTTCTCTCTGCTGTGCCAGTCCCGGGTGGCTGACTCTGGCTGTTGGTACCTCAGCTTCTCAGCACCTGGGGGAATCACTGCTTGAGTACTTCTGCCTTTTGTACTTTGTGATCAATGATCCTGCCAACCTTGTCTAATAGCAGGTCCAAGCTGTTAATGGGATTTAATTTCATATACTCCTGGTATAAGTCAGTAACTCCTCCTGGTTAGCCTGACCCTGGATGACCAGTGGTGTCTATTCTATCCTTAGTAATTACTTGTATTTTCACATTTCTTTATTTCTGCCCATTACTATCAGAATCATTTTGGGTTTAGTAGTATTTCTACCTCCTTTTCATCATTTAATGAAGGGAGGCATTTCTCCTCTGAGGAACTGAGAAGACTTTGCACAGATATGGATGATTAGGAGTTGCTGCTCTACTTTCTGCAGAATTTGCTTTCTCTTGACCTGAAATAGAGACAATATTCACCAGAGTACAGAACTGGCCTCCCTAAGATGGTGTCTTTTGGGTTCATCGGCTGTGGTCAGCTCTGTCCCTGTGGTTCCAGTGTTGAGTTTCCTCGAGGCTTTGCAGCGGAACAGGCAGACTGAATGTGGTGTGGAGCTGCTGCTGCTGCTGCTGAAGGAGAGGTGGAAGTGGGACAAGGTCTGGAATGATTCCCTGGAGAACCTGGCTCCTTCCTCCAGCCCCATATGAAAGGGGAGAAGAGACTTCCAGGTGGTACCAACTTAACAGCTGCTCTTCTGACAGGCTCCTCATCTCTTTACCCCAAAAGCAGACAGTGCCTGTGTGTTTGGAGGCCCTTCCCTTGGAAATAACACCACAATGGCATGGGCAGCCATTCCACCTGTGGCAGCCCACTGTCCTGACATGCCAGGGCTACAGCAAGTATCACCCTGCACTCTCACTGGGGTGGCTGGCTACCGTGGGCTATGGCAGCACAGTCACATTGGTTTGGATCTCTCTTTGGTGTGAAAACTCATCCAAGAAGGGCAAATGCCAACAGACAAAGCCAAAATTTAGTGCTACCACACGTACATTCATTGCTTGTCACTATCCTGAAGTTGATATTGATAGACTCTCTCCTACTTGCTTTTGCTTGATTTTTTTTCAGCTTTAGGAAAGTGATGTTCTTGAAGAAGCAAGTGTATTTCAGTGTATTTCAGTGTATTTCAGTTCACTGCTGGTGAACACTGTAGCTGTTAGCCTGTAGCAAGTAAATGATCACAAGCACTTGCATCTACACTGACTGACATGGTTTTGTTCACATGTATTATGGTTTTATCCCCAAGTCTTGTACTTTTTGATAGACAAATCAGTAACATTTCACTGTCTAGAAAGAGAGTATTTGCCTCATAGGTAAAGGGGAACAGATTTTGGTATTGTGCAAGCACTAGTTGTTGCTGATACTTTGTGATATATTGTAGTGTATGATGTTGTTTGTATGGGAAAAGCCAGAAAATCACATTTGAAAGGATACTTACATAATAATTGGTGGCCGATAGGTGCAGTGAATGATAAAGGCCACATAGGAAAGGGCAGGCTGTGCCATAGGCTATTCTCACACCATTGCTGCTATTACAGAAAAGGGACCAAATACAGAGAATAGCAAACCCTTCATATTCGGCATGGGGCAGTACAGCTCATATGCAAGACAGAACATTGAGAGAAGTTTATTTCTTAAGTTCATTTGTAGTTACCATTGGGATTGACTTAGGATTGATGCTTGTAACCAGAAATATTTTCCAGGAAATATTAACTAAACTGAATTTAGTTCTGAGTTTACAGAAGCCATGAGCACAAGGTAGCACACACAGGCTAGGGATGGCAGAAGCTGGCACAATTACAAGACCTTAAACCAATATATAGTGCTTCAGTTCTGCTTTCTCCTCAGATGCATCAGGGGCCACTAAGGAGATACTAAAATTATGTGAATTGAGATAATTCAAAGAAATTTGCTTTAAAATGCCATAACTTAAAGATGGCAGTTTTATTGCCAATGAGAATCATATGAGAGACCCACATGCACATTTATGCAAAAATCAGCCAATTGCGTTTACAACAAAGCAGAGTAAACTGAATCCAGACCAAAAGGGATTTGTTAGCAGCTTTAGATTTTGTTTAAATTTCCCCATAGGACATCTGAACCATATGTGGAAATAAAATCCATGCATAAAACTGCATATTCCTGTGCAGTTTATTAGGTACTTGACATCTCAATCAACATACTAATATACTTCCTGAGACAACTCTTAAGCATCTGCAGATCTTTCCTTTCGATTGCTTTTTTCTCTTCCTGTGAAAGAAATCTTCCACTTCTGACTGTTCTTCTCCTGAGCTTGTAACCCTCCCTGCCTGTCCTTGTCTCAGTGCTGGCCAAGCTCAGTCCTATCTTCCTAGAAATGTGGTGACTCAGAAATTTTTCATCTGATGTCCTCACACTGGGAGTGTCCAGCTTCCCAAAAGAATCTCCTTTGGCTTTAAACTCTGGGGTTTAAAAGATGGGCCCCGTTAAGTATACAAAAAGTGGTTTAGAATATTTGAAGGGTTTCTTCATATCTTTATGCTGAGGTTAGGTTTTTTTGTTTTGATCAGAATTGTGCCATTGGATTTATATTAAAAAAAAAAAAAAGTCTACAATGTGGCTTGAGGTGTCCCTGGGTACATAAATGTTAATAAATTAGGCAGAGCGTCTGTTCTTCGTTCCCTGAAGGGAAGTGGCAAGCTCTGGGCTGTACTTCTGTAGCAGAAGTTGCTTTCCTGCTTCTTCCTGGGCAGGGTGACTACATCTATTCTGTCTTCTGGAAACAGATCCTGGCCTGTGTATCACACAAACTGTGCTTGGGGGTTGTCCAGGAAAGTACTGCTTGGCATGGGTCAAATCCATGCTGGGTAATGTGTTACTCCATCTACTCAGTTGGATAGCAGGATGATCACAGGCCAATGCTCTGTCTGTCACCCTGCTTTGTTTGCTAGAATAGGCATAGCCCCCAGATCCCATCAGTAGGCATTTCCAGGAAGCTATTCAGAGCATCTTGTCTCAACAGCTTGCTGGAGGAGCTGGATAGAAAGATGTAGTATTTATACAGGGAATAAAAGCCTAGCCCTGACAGGGATTGGCACTGCTCCTCCAGCTCACCTGCCTTGGGGTTTGCAGAGGAGCATGCAGGAATCTGGTACAGCATGACAGAGGTCTTACTACCTCTCTTTTGGGGTTGTGATGCATATGTTCACTGTGCTAACAGGTAGACAAAAAACCCCTTTGTATTATGCCATCATGTTTTCCTTATATATCTTCCTCCCTCTCTGCTCTTGCTCTCTCTTTCCTTCCATCTGTCTCTAGACACCTCTTACAAGGGCTGGAGCAGCACGGATTTTGAATTCTGACAGTTTCCAAGAATGCAGAATATCAGGAATTTGCTCACACCCATTGGTAAAATACATCCTCTCCCTGCCAAGGTAGCCACACACTAATAAGCAGATGACAAAGCAAGCTATTCAGAAAAATCTCCTAAATGCAAAAAAGCTTTTCATTTGCCCCCATTGGAGCTTAGAAAGTCTCCACAGGCTGTGCTAACTCAGTGCAAACACTAATGAGCAGCTGATGAAGACTGCTGTCTCCAGAGAGCTCAGATCCTCAAGTCTAAGCAAATGCCAGTCCTACCAGTACAGTGAAGGCAACCGAAACATCATAACCACAGTCAAAGAGAGTCAGGCTAAGGCACCCTAAGTCCATCTGTCCTTCAGCTCTCACCTCGCTTCGGCTCTTTTCTCTTTCCAGGGTCACTCTGTCTCCATGCATCAGGGCCGTGTGCTTTGATACTTCTGTCTGCCCCTGGTGCATGGAGACAGAACCTTTGCTCTGCTGCTCCATCACAGCCCCTTGTAAGACCTTGGACACCTAAGCTCTAAGTGCTCTGAGCCAAAGGGATCCTTCATGATACATCTGTTGCTCAGGCTCACCTGAGTACCAACAGAGCTACACCAAAGTAGCAACTTTGGTGTATTGGTCCAGAGGCAGAACGTGATGTGAAGACAGTGCAAAACTGACTCTATGGGAGTTACTTGTAACTTTAGGCAGCACAGGAAAGATCCAGCTTCCCACAAAATATGTGTGTATGTCAGCAGTATTTTTCCACACTCTTTCCCCAGCCCTTTAGTTTAAACCAGAACATCTGAAGACCTCACAGGGTCCTTTCTCAGCCTGTCTCCTCATCCCCATCCCCACCTTGCTAACTCTGAGCCACTGCATCTGGTTGGACATGGAAGTCAAAGAAGAGGAGGGAAAAGAGAACATTAGTGTTCCCCAGTGGGTGTCAGGATGGCATCCCTGCAGCAGGGACATCACTGGGGATTACACCAAGCTGGAGGGGAAAGAGCCCGGTTGCTTTCTTGCTAAAGGAGGAAGGAGATGTGAGTGCTGGGTTGCCGCAGGAGCAGATGGGCCCAGGCGAGGGTCGGCGCTGGAGCCGCCACGGAGTGCAGGTGGTGTTCCGGCTCACGTTCCAACAGGGCCTGGCTCCGGCTGCAGCGCCATCAGCCCGGCTCTGGCGTGAGCCACGGCCACGGCTGGGCCGGGAGGAACACAGCCAGCGACCTGCAGCACCGACAGACCGGAGCTGAACGAAGCCCAAGCTGTCTAACGTAGGCTTTCCCAGCAGTCCCACTGACCTCAAATACCTGTGGGCTCTGGGCCTCAGAGGCCAAAAGGGGCCCTGGTGAGAAGAGGGTTTTTTAAGAGCTTGAACGGACTGTGTGCCAGCTGAGCACCCCTCCCGCAGTCTCCTGGTGTCTGAGTAAAAAGCAGCTGCCTGGCAAATAAATTACAAATGCTAGCCCTAATTGAACTCCTGGCAAATACCACGGTAAGGTAAGCTGCAGCAGGAGTCGAATTTTTATAAGAAAACTAGCAACGTTAATTTCAGCTCTTTTTCCGGACAAATAATGAACATGCATTATAATTCAAACATTTCACTGAGCTAGACCAGTACATAGGAATGGCCCAAGGGCATGCAAAACAATGGCACTGACAGATGACATCACCACTTTTTTCGGTTTGGAGGCAATACTAGGAGGCTGTGTTGCTGAAGCAGAAGAACATTCATGTCTCCTGGCACTGCTACCACACCCCCTGACAGGGATGCTTCATAGTGACAATTAGAAAAGCAGAGATAAGCAAAAATAATTGTTTTGCAGGTCTTCAGACTTCTAGAATGGACTGATTAAAAAAAATATTGTTTGAAGATACCATAATAATTTTATTGCAATTTTGTTCAGGAAAAATAATCAGTTTATCAGGTTTTCTTCATCATGTTCACAACTAGCTGAGGAAATAAGGAGGAGAAAATAACAAATCTTACAAGCATTTCTAGATTTTCAAGAGGTTAGGTTTTTTCAATAATCATTCATTATGAAATTTGAAAAAGGAAAAATATATGTACATATATGTGTGACCATAATCACATCTAGCTAAGATAAATCTTAGCTATATATTTATTTATATATGTTTATAAATGGTATATAATAGATGTCTTCAATAAAGAAGGAACAAATCAAATGAAATTATTTAGGAAGCACGCAAGCTGTGAAATTTCTCCATTCGTGTTAAAAACTTGCCTATTGCTTTACAAAATGTCTGCATGGATGCTTGCAACATGGTCCTTGGTCCTTTCATGGTTCCTCTGCACTGCCTATTCCTGCTGCATGGGCAGAGCAGCAGTGGGGCTTGGTGGTTGGAGATGAGGCTGGAAGCTCAGCTCAGCTCAGCTCAGCTCAGCTCAGCTCAGCCTCTCTTCTGCTGTCTGACTTCAGCCCTTCTACTTGTTCTTCCAGTGGAAGCAGAATATTCACAGTATCTCCTTTTAGACATTAGATAATTTGGGCACTGGACTGTGTTCTGGGGAATTTCACCTCCCTCCTTATTAGCCAGATATGAATCATGGAATCGTTTAGGTTGGAAAAAACTTCAAAGATCATTTAGTCTGACCACTAATCCAGCACTGCCAAGTCCACCACTAAACCAAGTCCACAAGTGCCATATCTGCATGTCTTTTAAATACCTCCAGGGATAGTGATTCCTTTACTGCCCTGGGCAGCCTGTTCCACTGCTTGACAGCCCTGTCCATGAAGAATTTTTTGCTAATATCCAATCTAAACCTCCCCTGGCACAACCTGAGGCCATATCCTCTGGTTCCTTTGCTTGCTAACTGGGAGAAGAGTTATACCATCTACCTCCTTTCAGGTGGTTGTAGAGAGCAATGAGGTTGCCCGGAGCCTCCTTTCCTCCAGGGTAAACAACCCCAGATCCCTCAGCCAAGGACTTGTGCTCCAGACCCTTCACCAACTCCGTTGCACTTCTCTGGAAACGCTCCAGCACCTCAATGTCTTTCTTGGAGGGAAGGGGGCAGAACTGGACTCGGGATTTGAGGTGTGGCCTCACCAGTGCCGGGTACAGGGCTACAATCAGGGATCTCATCCTGCTGGCCACACTATTGCTGATACAAGCCATATTTTTGATATAAAGTTTAGGCCTGAAATTATGAGATTGGAAATTATTATTGCAGGGCATAAAATCCAAAACTTTATATTTTATGTCATAAATGCAAGCAGCACATAGCTATTGCAAATATGAAGAAGAAATGTCTATTTATCTAACTTACCATAGTCAAATTTTGAAAGGGCACCACTGAATAAAAGCTCATGGGAGGGAAAAAGAACACACAAACCCTGACAAGAAAGGCATGATATGTCTGAGCAAACCAATGGAGATGTTAAAACTCAGAAGCCCCACAGACATCTGCTAACGCGAACATGCAACTGGCAGCTATCACCAAGCTGTGCTCTCATGTGATTCTTGGCTGTTGCTTGCCTGTATTTTCTAATTCCAGCATGTCTCCTTGGTGTTACTCCTACATGAACTGGCAGTGTTGTCAGAGGAAATCATGTCAGTGCATTGCAGACCATTTTTTGCCTTGTGAAGAAGTTAATTTGATGGATCTTGATGTTTAAAATAGAAATGCAAGTTCCATCTACACAAAGCTTCATGTTTTGTACTGGCAACACTGGAACCCTGTGAAGAAATCTTCCTCCAGCCATGAAAAAAATTCAAGTAGGAGGAAGGTCCTTGCTTTCACTGTAGGGTGATGAGCTTCACAAGCAAGTGCAATGGATACTCACAAGGTTCAGGGGGAACAGTGCTAAAAATGTTTACTTTCTTCAGTAGTCACTGAAACCAGTATGATAAGAAAAGCAGATTGGCAAACCCAACCTAGTTTTGGGCTCACACAGACTCTCAGTAGAAAGCTGAAGTGGGGTATAATTAATTATCAGGGCTAAGCAAATTCTTGCAGTCTGCTAATGACATGGATCATACGGTTACCCTTTCCCCTTCCTCCATTTGCATGTGGATAGAAGTACCTCTTTTTGTACCATGCTATGGCCAAAATATCATGCATCTGGCTCCTTTTCTGAAATAAAGTCCACTGAAAAGACTGTAAAAAACCTGAATGAATATGACTCATGTCTTTTAGACATTCATAAAATCCCCTTCTCATGGATTGACCTTTGTATATACTTTGGGCTATTGGACAGATGCATTTTGTCTGTAGCTTTCACTATCTTAATATCAAAGGATTTATTCACAGCATTGATAAAATTCCCCTCTCACTTCCCATGAAACAAACCCCTAAAACTGAAGCCTGCAAAACAGCAATCCCTTTGCTGTTGTTATTTAAGCATTGGTCTCCTGGAGCCCCTCCTACCTCAGGGCTTACTTTGGAGATGAAAAAGAATACCAAGACATCTTGAGAAATACCCACACTGTTCAGAACAAGATTCAAATGCAGCAGTATAATTAAGTGTCTAGAAAATCGTGACTTGTGAGGCAGTCTCCAACTCTGAGCCTGTAGCTCTGCCCTTTGGACATGTCTCTCTGCCATTCATGAAATGCGTAGCATCAAGATGCAATTCTGGGAGGATGTGGCTGCATTAATGTGCGAGGAAAACAGAGAGAAGCTTGTAGGGCATCCTCGAGGAATCCCATAGCAGTGTGCCAAAACATGTTTTGTTAGGGTGCAATGCTCTAATAAATACACCGAGCACTTGTGATAATTGTGTCATTCAGAGCTTCCAGGTCTTATTTTCTGCAGTATGTTCACCTTGTGAATAGGATTGAGCCCAACAATGCTTCATGGTCTTCAGTGGGGGCAAATAATTGTAAAAAATACACTGCATCAAGATAATCTTCATTTTGTTGCTTCCTTTCCATTTTTCCTCTAGCTGACTCCCTCTTCAAAGACAGAGATAGCAAATTAACTAAGTGATTAAATGAAAGATCATCCTATTGCAGACAAATAATGCTCTGTGAAACATCTCCAGTCTGCAAATCACAGCCTTCCCTCTAGCAAGTGTTTTGTGCAATGTACAGCCGCTTGATCTGATTATATGTGACTTTGAGCAGTGGGCGGTTTTGTGCTTGTCTTTATGCGTAAAGGTAAATGTCAGCAAAATGAATGGAGCTTTGGGTATTACTTATGTATTTGATGAAGCCCTTATACTCTCTCTACCAAGTATACTGTAAGTGCTTGACTAGATTTATCAACTGCTTTATAAGGAGCAGCAAGAAACCCAGATTAAAGGTTGCTAAGTTACAAACCAGATAAGGCATAGGCATATTTCCAAATTTATATAAGCACCATGCCGAAATTAAAGAGAAGTGTGAGATGCGGTTCAAGCTCAAGAATAGGTTAACGTGCAAGACGGATTTTTTTCTCTATTTCTCTGCATGGTTTTACTTCCAGCAATATTTCAAAGGGGTATTACAGCATTCAGAACCTATTACAACATGCCAAGTATGAGAGAAGTAATGCCTAATACCCAGCATGGGGGCTTTTTAATGGTAATACAAATATTCTGCAGCATTTTCCTCCCCAAGTCAAGCCGTGCTTGCCTTGAATACAATCCTCCTACAAATACAAACATGTACATCCTGTGTGTACAGGCCCTTGTTACAATGGGGACAAAGTAGAACTGTATTCACAGACAGATAACACAGACGTTAATCCGGCGATTGAAGAAATGGGATTTTGAACTGTGCAAATTCCAGTTCAAAGGAGGGATCCTTCTCAGTATAGATGTCTTTGTTATCAGCCCGTGTTTAGCTAATAAATGGTTTATTAAAAATGGTATGGCTGTGAGTGGCTTACATACATATTACTGGGTTTGGAGTGGTCCAAAATTAGGGCTTACAGTGCTAGAAGAGCTGTTAAGAGATGCTTGTGTTCACTGCATGGGGAAGCAGCATGCAGAAAGATGGAGTTCTTCTAGATAACTTTTTCAGCCTACATAAGTTCCCAGGCTTTATTTTGGTCTCATATTATTAGTAGGCATCATCACAGATGGTTGTGTTCTGAGAGCCCTGTGTTTTCTAGCGAGGGAAATGCCGCTGAAGCATTGAGCACTCAGGCTGGAGGTGAGGCCACTTGCTGTGGGGCACCTCATGGCTGCTCCCAGCTGTGAGCCCAGCTCCCCTGGAAAAATGTGTGCTGCAGAGTCCTGCTGCAGGAGAGAACAAGCTGACTACTTTAAAATATCTCATGGAGAAATGACTACATTTGGCAGGCCAGCTTTTGCCTTCAGGAAGGCTAAGCTGAGACATTTATCAGATGACTATCTGAACATATCTAGATTTTCTAAAGAAAAAAAAAAATAGAAAGAAAGAAAACTTTAATTGAATTCCACCTACATATGGCATGATGGCTAGAAAAGGCTCCAGCAGGGGCTGGATAGCTGGGGTACAGAAGCACATTGCCCATAGGCCTTTTTCTCATACCCTGCTCCTCATGCGGGTGCAGAGTCCAGCAAAACCAGGCAAAGTTATGTTATACCATATTGATGCCTTCAGGGAATTTCCAGGAAAAAGGTCAACTAGGGCCTTCTGGCTTCATTCTGGTAGTTAAAAACAGAATAAACACCTGACTTCCAGACTTGGACACCACTCAGTCTGGCTTTATCATCCCTTGGAGCTCTGCAACATAATGTCTTAATAAAGTAGAATGATGTTGCACTGTACTTTCTTCTTTTTTTTTTTTTTAAGGAGTATTTTCACTTACATGAAAGAACAACAAAATGCAACCTGATTTCTAACCTTCTATTTAATTACCAGCCCTTCTGTTTTCAAGNGAAAGAACAACAAAATGCAACCTGATTCCTAACCTTCTGTTTTCAAACAGTTTTAAGGTAAGGATAATTATTATGAGCAGAGTTAGGAAGCAGGAAATAGTGCTTTTTCTAGTTAGGAGACAAAAAAGTGCCCTGAAAGCCTTCTCAGGCCAGATGGCAAAACATACCTTAATGTTGCTCAGTTACAACAAGAGAAAAAATAGTATGGCCCTAGATCTAATCGAAGTTCAGGGCATTACTTGGCCCATGAGCTGTCTGTGCTCCTGTCTGGTAGCCAGACAGAGAGTACCAGAGACAAAAGTATTGTGTTTTGGGCATTGATTAAAGTCTAGTCTTGTCAGAGGTACTAAATTTATGTTACCTTTCAGTTGCTGCAACAAAATGCCCATTAGAAATAGCGTGCTTTAGTTTGGAATCCTTTTCGCAGTTGCACATTTTTCCTTCTACTTAGCAATCAGTCTTATCTCTGGAAAGAAGCACTTCCCATCAGCTTTTTATTTTCTTTGTCATGAAGCCTTTCTCCCTTCTTAGCTCGGAGCCCTAGAGAGAATGACACCTGGTGGTTCCTCTGCTGGTGGTTCCTTTGTCACTGGTAGGACACTCCATCTGTACCAGCTGTTCAATACAAGGCACTTGCTCCTTGCTGCTCTGAGCAAAGCCAGAGCACAGACTTACAGCTGCGGCCAAACTGATATTGTTTGGTAATCACTGTTATAAGGGTTTTTTTGTAGACATGTTCTACATTTTCCTACTGTTCCTTGCTCTAGGCAAGATGCCACCCTGAGAACATCCAGTCGAAATGAATCCTGCAGCAAGATAAAGTTTTGGACTGAGCATTTGAGTAATTGGCCTTATAGCTACATGCTCTGTTTTTTGTTTGTGTATTCGCCAAGCCGACAATTTAATCTCTCCCATCCTGTCAGCTCTTGACTGTAAAATCCTTCAATCTGTGCTCCTTGAGATCTCAGTCATCCCAACAACCAGTGCCACTGTTTTGATCATTTCAACCCTTTTTTGTACATCTGTGGTGGTGAACAGATGAGAGAGCAGCCTGAAAAATGAGTTTAAAGGGCTTTTCTACAGTCATCCTTCAATTTTATTACGTTACCTGAGTTTGGTTCTCTCTTTTTAGGAAGGGAATAATATGGCATTAACCATTATGTCCATTCTTAACCAAGTCACTGGAAATTCCTTCAGGAATATCAGGAAATTAAGTTCTGCAGTTTCATAGTGTCATAGAATCATAGAATCATTTAGTTTAGGAGATGCCTCCAGGGTCAGCAACTCCAAACATTAACCCAGCACTGCTAAGTCCACCACTAAATCATGCCCCCAGTTTTTAAACACCTCTAGGGATGGTGATTCAACCACTTCCCTGGGAAGCCTGTTCCAGTGCTTGATAGCTCTTGTGGTGAAGAAATTTTTCCTAATGTTCAATCTAAACCTCCCCTTAAGGCCATTTTCTCTTGTCCTATTGCTTGTCCTATTTGTAATTCTCACTCATCCCTTCTAAAATAACCCAGAAGCTTTTAAACCTCCCAAGGAGCAGCATATCAAAGTGGTAAAACAACAGTGGCCTTTAAAGCTCTTTCCTTACTTATCCATTTTCTCTTTCTTTCTCCTTTTCTTCTAGCAAAAAACAAGGCTTTGTGAAAGATGAAATCTCATGGGAAAGCTGCTGCCGGGGTTATGACATTTAATTTAATGGGGTAGACACTGTGACTTCTGAAGTAAGGTCTGCACTACAGGTTTTTGTAAATCCTATAAGGATCAAGGTCATTTGGGGCTGGATTGATTTTGCTTAACTGTGCTTGTCTAACTCAAATCCGATGCCCAAGGTTCAGCCACCTAGGGTCTTTCCTAACTCACAGCCTTCCTGGTGAGTCAGCCATCCTGCAGGTTGCCTTCTTTTTCTATTGATTGGGTAGCAAACAACCTGAGAAGAGACTTGCCATTTTTAGAGAGTTAAGTTTAGAAGAGATGAATCATACCTCAATACTGTGGTGCCGCCTTGCTGTCATGGGTCCTCTACAAGTTGAATTCCTGCATCTCTTAACTTACCCCTGTAACTTAAGTGGCTTTTATGAGGTTCCCTGCAGGACTCTCTCCTCACTGTCAAAACTCAAGTGAGTGAGTCATGTCCAATGTTACCCACATTCGGCTAAATACAAATACATGCTTATGGAACAAGAGCAGTACTTCACACTCAAAGCCCCCTATTTGAACATATTCCTACTGAGATTTTATTTATTATTTATGATATCTCCAGAAAAATCTCACAGTAGTTTGTAAATTACATTGGCGATTACAGCATGTGCATTCTAACCCAAACACTGTGATTTACAGAGAGTTTGTAACTCATTAGGGAAAAAAGAGCTGAATGGAAGATAAGAACAAGCTCCACAACTAAGGAAAAGGAGCAGGAATTAGTGTGAATCTTTCCAGCATTATCTGTGATAAAACTGCAGAGATGCAGCACCATCCTATTTCTCTTTTATGGGACTGTATTCACCAGAAGTGGAGGTAACAGCAGTGTTTCCAGAGACACATGAGAAATTCCAAAAGACCTTATTTTTGAAGGAACCTAAAGCAGCAAATTCAAACCAGTATAAGCTGTGGCAGAAAAAAAAATTATACAGTGTCTGATACCCATAGGGCTATAGATTTTTTTAGACTAGCTGTAAATGGGGAAGAGAAATTTGCACTGTATATTTCTATTCTGTGTAATTCTCCACTTAAGGTACATCGTCATACTCATACTAGATTAATTATGTTTCTGTTGAAAGCAAAGAAGCCACATGCAGAGAGACAGACGCCCCCCACACCAAGAAATGCTCCCCGCAGCCATGGCCTGGGAGCTGCAGCCTACCAGCAGTTCCCTGGGGGGGCTTTAATGGGGATGTGCTGAGATGGATGCTGTATCTGCGGCACGTATCCATTTGTGGAGAATCCATACATAATCAGGCCAGCAGGGACATCAGAAAGCCAAAACCACCACGCAGCATCTCCATAACAATATCTAAGCCGGTGATGGTTACTAATATAATTCTGCAGATGGAGAATCACAAGGGTTCAGGACCAGTGGGGAATCTGGGATAACTGGAAGTTTAAAATAAATGAATGTATCAAACATGAGACATTTAAACCAAGTTTATGTGAGGAATACAAAGCTGAAAAGAGTCTGTTCAGTAACAGACAGATTTAGTCAAAGGTTTAAATTCAACTTAGAAATAAAAACCCCCGGTAGTACGTTCCAGCCTGGCCAGCAACAATGACACTGATGGAGCAAACAGATAAGAGAGTAAAAAAATCCAGGCTCTCTGGTGCTCAGTTGCCTCTTGTTGTCCTGATCCAGACCCTTGCCATCTCCTTGCCCCTATTTAATTAAAGCACGTAAATGGCAACGCCTGTCAGCTAGCGGCTTTGTGTTCGGCAACCATGCCTCTCAGACTAGCTGCCGAGCCAATCTGACGGATGAGGAGAGTGCTTTGGCTTTTGCAGTCGTTTAATTGCAGCCTCCATAGATCTGTGGTGCCATGTAGAAGTGATAGGTTCTGTTCCTGTGCCAGGGCTTTGGAGGAGCAGCCTGTAACTGAGCACTCACTGCTCCATGTGCATCCATCCACTGAACAAACCCTTTACTATCCCTCACAGTTTACAATCAGCTGTCTGCTTGCTTTTTTTTTTTAAACTGCTTATAACATTATCCCTGGTAAAGGAAACTTTTCAATAGTTTTTTTTTCTCCGTTTTTTTGTTTTGTTTGGTTTGGTTTGGTTTGGTTTTTTTGGGTGGTTTTGTTGTTTTTTTTTTTTTGGTCAAATATAATTTGCGAACAATGGAGATTGCTGTACTCCAGGGAAAAGTAGTTATGGGAGAGGAGTAGGGGGTTTGTGCATTGTTTTAAGAGGGAAAAAGAGGTCATAAGCAATATTGTCGAAAAACAAAAAACTGCAAATCTTTAGTTACTAGTGGCAAAACCCCCCCAAGACTAGGAAACCAGGTCTGAACTGGGGAAGTACCATTCATGGGTTCATTGAATAAATAAATAACTTTTTTTTCTAAATGTATTCAGTAACACTGGCCAGCTGCAGATGTCCAAGTAAAAGTGATACAGATAGCAACAAGCTCTGATAATTTTATTTTTCATGTAGAGCTGTCATGCATCAAAGAACTTCATATACACCAGTGAAGTCTCCTGACACCAGAGTGGGCAAATGAGCGTTTCATAGCAGATGGGTAAAATGAGACTTAAAAAGGCTGAACAGAAGTGGCCTCCCTGAAAACACAGCTCAGCAACCTCCTGCTCAGATAAGTACCCTCAGCCTCTTCCTCCATCCTTCCCTTTGCAGCCACAACACATCTGTGACAGTCACTTGTGTGAACATTATCCTGGGGAACTGTAGCAGGACTGGAGCATCAGACATGAGATCCGTCGCCATTGCCCCCATGCTGTGCTGTGGGAGCATGATGTCAAGCCTTCCACCTCTGGGAATTGATGCCTGTGAGATATCCATTGGAAACAAAAGTAGCCAGAATTATCCTGCAAGAAATGCTGGGAATCCCACTGAACTACGTGTCACAGTCCAAACACATCACTACCTCATGCTTTAGCTGTTAGAATATTTTTAGTCCAACTGAATGCGACCAGCTATAAACATTTAGGGTTAAAGTCTAAGATAAGCTCTTCAAACAGCTCCACTCTGGCAGTCATCCAGACAGGGAAGGCAGTAACTGGTAGAGGGCACATTTCACCACCGAATGAGCTCAGGATGTTGCAGGATTTTTAAAGGAAGCCGATTCTTTGCTCTCACAGCAACCCTTTGAAAAATGACAGTAAGAATCAAGCCTCTTTCATAGAGAAACCCTCTAGTGTGCTTGAAATTGAAATTTTGAAATGAACATCAGCAAAAACCATCTACCTGAAAAATGCTGTTTTACTTGATGGGCGCTAGAAACATGGAGAGGCCAATTTCACTGGCAGTAAGGTATGTTCTTTCCTCTGGCTTTAACACTAAACTTCTCAGTCTTAGAAATAATTTCAGACCTTTGACTCAGTGTTAGAAAAATATTTAGTTTTGTGCACAAACCTGACAGAGGGCCAAAATCTTTCTCTTATAAAATTCAGAAATTTCTGGAGTTACTCCAAGGATGCATTTAGTCCCTTCTGTTCAAAATTTAAGACCTGCTGTTTTTCTGACAGTGCAGGTAATTGCTACAGCTGGAGCAAGGCTGTATCTCATCGTCTCCAGCCTCAGCCCCCTCCTGCTATTCTCTTTTCCCTCAGCAGAAACACAGTGAATCCCTCAGAGCATGCCAAGGGATAGATCCAGTGCTAAATCCTCGCCCAGTGGTACTGACTGGGGATATCTCAGCAACCTGCAGCACATTCCACACTGGTTTCCCTGCAGCAAAGAGGGGTGAAGCCTTCACCCATATGGGTGGCTTGACGAAATTCTGCAGATTTCAGGGTGCCTGCAGATATTCCCTCCCTTCCAGTAGTCCTGACTAGCAAGGGCAAACCCTCCTGCAGTGGGGTCAGTTTGAGGGCTTTTTCTTCCACTTACCTGCCACTGAGACCCCGGGGTGGCTCCAGTATCCCTATCACAGGTTGCTGATTTGGCCATAGGGTGAAAAGCAACTAAAGGCAAAGAGACACCTTCCAAATATAACAAGGTAACAGCCTCTGCCCCAGAGAACTCTGGAAGAAAGAGACAGAAAAAAGGCACTGAGGAGATTATATTAGCTTGTTTTTACAGCTGGAGACCTGAAGTTCAGAACTGAGATCTCCACAGTGCTAATTTATGCAAGACCATGAGCTCAGTCAGATCCATGGTGGGGTATGAGGCAGCCCCTTCCACTGAGTCCAGCTGCAGTGTCCATTGCATGGGTAGGTGCAAGCCAAACCCCTCTGTCAAGTCCTGCTGTAGCTACACCTGTGCAGCTCTAAAGCCTTCTCAAATGGGAGGAAAATCATTTGTGCGTGGAGATGGGGTGTTTCTCAGCTTTTAGGCTTCCTAGCTGTCATAATTCCTTGAGAAACAGCTGTGAAAAGGGCAGGATCAAGAGGTGAATTGTCGGACACTGTGCTAAGAACAAATTGGCTGGCTTTCTCTTATGCCATTCTGTCGCTGTACAGATAACACATACTCACTCATAAACCCAAATGTCAACAGATTGTATTTCTTTCCAAACAGGATCATCTATGAATATATATAACTGTATCTTGAATTAGAAAAATCCATCAGTTTTTCTTCTCCCTGTAGGTACACGCATACATATGCACGAGTCTGTGTAGACACGCAGCTGTGGTGCAGTACACTACAAACAAAATGTGCAAGTGTAATTACTAACTCTAAAATAGAGCAGATGCAAGAGATGCATACCAGCAACTCCCCAAATTCCAACACCTCCATGGCTGTATATATCCATCCCATAAATTTTCAGACTTACTGTTACAAATCATTTCAATTTGCAATCTTTCCATAAATTTTCAGACTTACTGTTACAAATCATTTCAATTTTCAATCTTTCCCTTAAAATGATTTTAGATTAATCTTATTTCTTCTTATTAGATACATCTTTCATGCGGAGAGTAAACCAATAATCCGCTTGTAAAGCTTACTGGCATTGGCTCTCATCAAAGTGGCAGGCAGAGAGTTGCAGTTAATGGCAATCACAGAGAGAGCCTGCTTGCTGGGTGGCAGCACCTCGGCTTTTTTCCTACCTCCCTGCTGTGGGTCTACAATCCATGACTTTCAAAGCTGCTCGTGTCTTCATAGTCATTATCGAGGTATCCGTCAGCCAGCAGCAATTAATGGCAACTGTAACTTTTAAAGAAGAGAAATGTCAGCATCAGCTGGAATTCCTGGAAAGAGAAAACCTGTGGATTTGCCTTCTGCTGTGTGGCAACCTCCGTTGCCACAACCAATACACAAACTGACCTTTTATAATTTTCATTTCGACCTATTATGCTTGTTTTCTCACTGGTACATGTTGGAATTCATGGATTTTGGTGTTTGAAGGATTTTTCCCATTGTTTCACCTCCTAATGTTTGGCAGAGCAGCAGTGGCCCCTAACTGCACGCTGGGAAGCACTATTGTCCAGTTTACTTTGCCCCAGTTCCGAAAAGTCCTTGTCTTCCCCAGAACAGTTGTGCCTATGCAAGTAACGGGAGTCATTTTGACCATCCAAAGGGTGAAGTCTGGCCTTGCCTTATTCGTTTACCTTAAATAATAAAAAAAATTTTAAATGAACAGTTATTTTCAAGCTGCCTAAAATTCTTCAGCATTTTTAAATGAAATGCAAGAGGAAAGATTAACTAAAAACACCATGTTTCAATTTTTCTAACAGAAAGCCCAAGCTAGAAAATTGTCCTGTATCCGTTTCCCAGCCATGTATGTGTATTTTTCCTGGAAAGGTATAGTCTTCGGCTTTAAACAGTGGTATTTAACCTGTGAAAACGGTATAGATCAGTCATTTCACACTGGTCTTCCAATACTATCTGATACTTTCAAGCACGTTTCAAAATCCATGCAAAGACCTTGCAAGTGATTTTGCATGTGTCCTTCTTTCTGGAGCACTCTGGAACAGACATGCAGAAACGAAGCCCCAGTTTTGTATTGATGAATCTGGAAATGAAAATGCGAGATAATTTTTTGTCTGAAGGGATGTGAGGAGATCAGAGATATGAAGAGATCAGAGATACAATATAAATTACATCAAATACAGAATATGTCACCTATTCAAATGAAAATTTTCCCTTTTTTCAGGGCTCCAGTGTTCTGAATGAATAAGAAGCAGCCTTTTTCCTGCTCTGAACTCTCTTAATGGCCATTTTAATGACTGTCTACTCAAGTTTAAAGCCAGCTGTTTAATTACTAAATGCCAATGTTTATGGAAGCCCAGCATTTATAAGTGACAATGACACAATTCAATATTTATGGCGAGCAGATTTTTGGTAACTACCAACACCGAGAAATCACAGTACTCTCTGTACTGCCTCTAATTCCAGAGGACAATGAGCAAGGCTTCCTCGAAATTTAAAATCCAGAGACTATTCACTCTTTACCCTCTCAGTGAATTCAGACCCAGCATGTAGTAGCAGCAAGAAAGAACTATGATTTCTTATGCCTGAAAACCGTTGTTGAATTGATGGAGTGAGGGATATTTTTAAGGTGCTGTGACTAGTTTGCAGGTGGTGGGGAACCTGATGAGGTGAGCAGCAGGAAGACAGTGCTCAATGCTCTGGCTTTTGCACAATAGCTCAGTGATTGGAACATTTGGAGAGCGGGGAGAAGAGGTGGTCAGAGTATCAAATTCCCTTTGCCTCTTAAAATCCTGCTTTTCTTGCTAGTAAACTCCAAAGCCCCTTAGAAAATTTGTCAAAAGCAGATGCACTTCTTGATTTTAGGTCCTGTGAGATGCAAAGGTCCTTGTTGAGTGCGAAATTGTTCTCCAAGACTTAGATGACTCAAATGCACCTACGCTCTGGTTTTGCTGGACTTTAGCCAGTGGGCATCACATCCAAAAGCCTGTGAGGGTGGTGCAGGACAGACATCATGGAGGGAGGGACTGCACTGGCTAACTTTGTTTCCATGTAGTAAGGGAAAAATTGCAAATTTGAACATTAAGGAAGCTGTTTCTGTCTACTGCTGATTTCCGTACTTACAGGTTTAGGTTGCAATTATATTACAACATAACTGCATCCAGGTTTATATTTTATTCAAGAGAAAACTCGACTGTTGCAATATTTTATAGTACTAGAAATGATAGTAGAAATTATGTCAGTAGCTCACACCATTTCCTGCAGAACCTATTTCCCTTAGACATGTTGTAAAGCAATATTCATCCGAAGTAATGAAAGGTGTAAATTAAATGGAATAAAATTAAATTAAACTGAGGAAATATTCACTCTGTCTGGGAAAGACCATACAGCTATCTAATGCAGTTTAAACAATGCATCCTAAATATTTTCCTTTAGGTAACTTGATGATTGTTCCTGACCAGCCCCATGTAATAATCAAATGTACTCTGCTGGAGTATTAACCAGGCTTTTGCCTTTAGGAGTTTGCTCTGAAGATCTGAAAAAAGATTTCACTCGCTGGGATTTGCATCAGAGACCCGGCTTGCAGGGCTGGCTGAAAGGAGAGCAAGAAGCAGGGGAGTGGCCTGCCTGGCTGTAACATCAGCGTGTAACATAACACAGAGCATCCACATGATGTCAGTGCGAAGGCTCATCTGGTCCTGCTTCCTCTCTCCCTGCACATTATTAAGGGAAAGGAACATAAGAACAAAGAAGTGTGTGTTTGCTCCAGGGTCCATGGAGGCAGGATGGTATGAAAGTACAGGAGGGGGAACATCTCTGTATACCCCCAAAGCAACAGGAGAATCCCTGGACTATGGGTCATAATTAGATGTCCATGGTTAGTAGCCACAGTGGACCACTCTTTCATGAATTTTGTTTTCCTCCTCCCTAAACTTTTTATACTAATTAAGCTCTATGTGAAAAGGCCTTTTAAAAAATCCATTATGCTTTAGCTGCAGGTATCTCTTGAGTTCTTTGTCCTATCCTGGCTTTCTGTCCCTAGGAACAGCAGTGGCTTCAGAACCTGAAATAATTAAATAATAGTAGCATAAATGAAGATTTTTATTGCTATCATTTACTTGTGGAGGGTGAGAGGAGGCAAGGTGATGAAATGTCAATGATTAGTTTCCTGAAGAAAAGAAAGAATGAAAAATGGAAAAATTTTTCAAGTAGGGGGTTGTAGTGAGGCAAGCAGAGTCAGGACCCCTTTCCACCCAGTATTTGATCACATGACTCGAACTCTTTTAGTTTCTTTCCAAATGTGTGAAACAGAAATGTGTAGCATATGTGATCACATGAGCTACTATGATTATAATCTGTATATTATTTTCAAAGTTTTGATTACAGTATAAAAACACACGGGGTTTCTTTGTCCTCACTGTAAATAGCTTGCTTGCATTGGCACTGTCCTGACTTAAATGGGTTAAATTACTACTCATATTTACATGTATGTACATAAAAATTGTTCTTATTGAACATACTTGCAAGTAATCGTAAAATAGCAGTTACCCACCTCTTTAGTTCCCACTCTTCTCTTCTGGTTGTAACTGGCATAACTTCTGATGCTTGATTTTCCCATGCTGCAAGTTTGCTCTTTTGCTCAATTTTTCTTTTGTTCAGTGAGACAAAGAATTTGTGTGACTGAAGGTCATTTTCCTGTGTGAAATATGGTAATAGCAACTAAAAACTGTCTTTTGAACAAAATATACATATACTTATGGCTCATATCTGAAAGCTTCATTAGCAGTGATCCATGAAACCAGATCTTTGACATGAAGGTGTGAAGTGGATCCTGAAACAGAATAAAAGAAAAGGGTCATTTGCAAATACACATTAAATATTTGCCACTGATTCCCACAATCTTTGCTGAACGGCAGTGCGTGTAGATTTTGTTTTGCTGTGAAAGGCTGCTCTTGCCACCACCTGATAGGGAGAACAAGTCAGCACTTAAACTAAATTACCCATTAAGCAACAGTTATAAAGAGATTCAAATGCCTCTTTCTCATTGACTTTGAACAAAGCATGCTGAACAAAAGACGGATATTTTAAAAAGCTATTTACAAGACTGAGTAATAAAAACCTTGGATCCACAATTTTGTCTCTGTGATTATCTCTCCACTTCTCCCCTCAACCAAAAATCCTCAGCTCTTAGTCATGATCCATTTTGGTTCCTAATGTCCATATTTCAAGGAATTCAAAAGGGTTAATGTGTACAGTTCACATCTTAATTTACTAAGCGGGTTCAAGTCTCTTCACTACCCCTGACTATATATATTGGTTTTTCAGCTTTGGTAGTTTACTCAAAGGTATCACCTTTCCTTATTTCCTTTTAATTGTTTTTTTAATTGGGGTTATGGAAGTGTTGAGATGTTACTGAGCATGCAGATCATCATTACGGCAAAAAACAGGAGAAATTCGTGGTCTGAACAGACTACTCAGACAACCTGGGTCTCCTTATTCCCACCCACTGCCATTTCTATCTTAGCCTCATCTTAGAAATATATTATTATATAGCTACTGTTTCTGCACGTTACAAAGGCAAAGACAATGCAAGTCTTGACACTGCCTGTGCCGTGCCTGTACGAGTAAGGTGCAAAGTCAGCAAGAGAGCAGTAGAAGTACGACTGGGAGGCTTCTTTAATGGGTTACTGGCACCGTATGAAGACTACATTAGTTATTTACTGCTGACATGACAAGATACTCCCTCAACAGGGATCCTGGAGCGAAAGAAAAGCAGCGTTGCCAGCCTGAAATATAAACTGCCCAGCCACATACCCTGGTATGCGCCTGCTGTCAGCTTCCTTTGAGGTTTTGTGAAGTTAGCGAACATTTATCATTTATAATAAGTATTTAAATAAAGTCTGAGCATGTCCGTGCATAAAATGAACTAAAAGGATATGCTAAGTCATTGTACCCTCCTCAGCTGTGGATGTGGCCATTTGGCAGCCTCTGTTCTGTATCAGAAATGCCATGTCTAAGACAAGAATACACCTGCTACCATCCCAGCCACCTTCCTAGCCTAGGGGTTTGTATTCAAAGGGGGCCCTTGTGAGCTAAATGATGGAATGAAGCTGGATCAAATAGGCAAAATACAGTCAACACCTCCAAGAATAAAACTAATGCAAAAGCACCTGTCTCCCTACCTTTGTATCCATGTCCCTTTGTCACAAAAGGGCATACATTTTAAAGAAACTTTAAACTTGCATGGATTTAGCCCTTCTAAAAGATAACCCCATACCCCAAAGGATGGGAGGGCGATCGTTTGAAGTACCTATTAAACTCTTTTCATTATTCATTGGATGCCCAGAGAAACATTTTGACTGGTGTAATTCTATATACCCAACAGGCTGGTGCCAGAGTTTCCATTAAACGGGTGCAAGGACTACCTGAGCTGCCTGCACAGGGACAGTCACAGCCCCGTATTAACCCTTATCGATCTACGCACAAGTGAGAAAAGATAAAACCATGCATGAAGGAGCCCTAGCCTGTCAGTCTGTCTGCTCAGGATTGCCTAAAACTTTTGTTTACTCTAACTGGAGCTGAACATACTCGGGAAATAAAGCCAAAATTGTCATTTTGAGGACAGGATTTCTGCTGCCATTTAAATACTAGACAGGGTGCTCTCCCTGAGTACCCTGTTCTGGGTTTGGAGGAAGGCATGATTCTGCTGGGGTGATATAAAGCGTCTGGAATTCAACAGGTAATAATGAATAAAAGTTCACTTCTGCTATATATTTAACTCTCTGCCAGTTGAAGTAGTTTCCTTACCAGCTTCAACGTTGACTCTAGCTGGGTGCCCCGGCCCTGGCCTGCTACATCACTCCCACTCATACTGCCTCAGAAAGCCTTTCAAGTTTCCATCAGCACTTACTGCCTGCTCCTCATCCTCAGTTAAAACAAAAATCAGGACTGAGGCAACATGGTGATTTACACAGTCACTGATTAACTGATTCACCCCAGATGGGCTCTGAACTTGTACCACAGTGACCTCACAGGAGCCCATTGCACATGCACATACAATGAAGAAATGGAATGACAATTGAAATTCAGAGGGAGCATTCACATTCTCTAAGGCTACCTCTGTTCCAGAGAAGCATGGCTTTTGTTTAAAACACTATTTTATATGTATTCAGGGTCACTCTCATTAAGCTTGTTAATCCCCTAAAGTAATTTTTATTTACCTATTCTTGACCTTTTGCAGCACTGTCATCACAACTGCTTTTTGGTTTATGAAAATGCAAGGAAAAGGAATCTGTGTATATAAAAAAATAAACCTTTCAACTGAATTTTGTCTTGAAAGCAGAGAACATTCCTCATTTTACTGCAAGTAAGGTCAGGGCAGTGCTGCAGTCTCCTTGCCTTCATTTCTTTTGGCCTTTTCTGTTCCATTATTCTTTTCACTTTCTTACAGAAAAATACCTGTTTTAAAGGCACAAGCAATATATGTGGGTATACATCTTGAAGGAAGCCAGCCAATACCCAGGTACCATGCATCCTGATTAAACCCTGAAATCCCAGCAGCCCAAATGTTTTTCTTCCAAAAGAGTGGGGTGAAGTCTCTTGGACTGTCATGGAAACAGGCTGGCTAGTATTGTCAAAAAGAATAAGAGTTCAATTGTACAAATAATCTGCAGTTAATGTGAATATTGCTCATTGCCAAGGTATAAATGTCATACTTCACAAGAAAAAAGTTTCCAGCAGATGTTCCTGTAATCCTGTTTACTGGTTCTATACTATTTCCCCCGGTTACATGGCATGACTTTTGAGTGTTGTTCATATGTTGAAAAAAACTTTATTGAACACAATTTAAGAAATAATTCATCACAGGCAGGGGAATGGAATAGATGACCGAAATTATCTCAAATTTCTAGTGTTTTATTGTTATACTAAATATGCTCATAACCAGAAGACAAAAGAACAATTTTTCTAGTGTAAAAGCATCCGTGTTATTTTCTATAAAAGTAAAAATAATTTGGTAAAAAGTCATGCCCCACAATTAAGTACTTGTACGAGAACTGTGCATCAGCCAGGCTTGGCAAATGGCTCTGTGTGGGAAGTTATGTTGGACTGTGCCCTGGCCTCAGTACACTACATTTCTTGGGGTACTTACTGCATAATTTCCTGAAATATTACACTAAGCACTATTTTTTTTCTTCCTTGCTTGCTGAACACAAATTAAATTTGCAAGAAGTACAGCTTCTCATATTCACAGGGTTGCACCTTCTCTCCTTTCTCTCTTCCAATCTGGAGATTGTTTGATTGTAAATTTTGAAAATCTCTTCCTGGGAAATTGTCCTTACAATGAAAAGATGGGAGAGAAAGAAGTATGGAAAGTATTTGTCTTTACTAAAAGGAAGCAAAGTGCAGCACATAACATTTTAACCCTAGATGTGGTAGCAGCTCTCATGAGAAAGTATTGTGAAAGGAACTACATTAGTTTGGGGGTCCCAGCATGAAAAGTACATGGACCTGATGGAGCAAGTCCAGAGGAGGGCCATGAAGATGATCAGAGGGCTGTAGCACTTCTCCTATGAAGATAGGCTGTAAGAGCTAGAGAAGAGAAGAGAAGAGAAGAGAAGAGAAGAGAAGAGAAGAGAAGAGAAGAGAAGAGAAGAGAAGAGAAGAGAAGAGTGAAGGCTCTGGGAAGACTTTATACCACCTTCCTGTACCTTAAGGGAACACACAAAAAAGCTGAAGAAGGACTATTTACAAGGGCTGTAGTGATAGGACAACAGGGAATGGTTTCAAACTGAAAGAGGACAGATTTAGACTAGATACAAGGAAGAAATTCTTTACTGATAGGGTGGTAAGACACTGAACAGGTTGCCCAGAGAAGTTATGGATGTCCCATCCCTGGAAGCGTTTAAGGCCAGGTTGGCTGGGACTTTGAGCAACCTGGTCTAGTGGAAAGTATCCCTGCCTATGGAGGGGGAATTGGAACTAAGTTATCTTTAGGGTCTTTTCCAACTCAAACCATTCTGTGATTCTTTGTTTTTTTAGTGCTCATTTAACTTCCCAGCAAGAAAGTATAGGCAGCGGTTTATTTTTCCCATATTTACCAGAGATGTGTAAATTGCTCTGGAGAAAGCAGGATCAGTTCAAGCAATGGTAACAGATTGGTCAGCACCGGGTGCCCCAGCTGAAGGATGGAGATGAAACAAAGATTCTTCCCCTAGCCTATAGAGCTGTCATGCAATGTTGTGCAACATCTTGTTGACCTGGTGCTTGTTCCTGGCAGCACCAGACATCTTGAACATGGCTTTCATGAAAATAAAAAGTGAGCAAAAGCCAATTCTGGCATCACTGGCACAGTTCCTTGCCTATTTTTAATAGCTGTGTTAGCATTTTGACACCATTCTCCACCAGTCTATTGGGCTGTAGACAATGTTATCTGCCTGTTACCTGTCTAAGGTGATACCTTATTAGAAACTACACAGATTTATTCCAGACACGACTTCACCAGTAAAAATGGATTTGCTAAGCATTATCATACATTTACTTGGTAACATCTTCCAGTAAGGCTGTTTCAGGGAAGTGGAAATGGCAGTCAGGGCCATTTCTGTGCCTTCCTTCATGTGCAGCGTGAGCCTGTTTCCTCTTCCTAGTCCCAAGGACAAGATACCTCTGCCATCAACACTGGGGTTATTCCATTTATTTCAGTTCAGTATGTCATGTGCAATACAACTGACTTTCCTTTAGTCAATTCTCAGTGGAACCAGCAGAAAAGGTTTTTTTTTTCACAGGTTTTCTTCGTTCTGTAAATAATTGTAATGAATCCNTTCTCAGTGGAACCAGCAGAAAAGGTTTTTTTTCCACAGGTTTTCTTTGTTCTGTAAATAAATGTATTGACTCTTTTACAACACATTTTTATCTAACACTTCACATTAAAATATAATATTTTTACTCAAGAATTAATGGCTGAAAATGTATTTTAATCACCTTTCAATAAAGTAGTTTTGTAATCAAAATGTTTTTTACCTTTGTTAAACATCAGAATTAGATTTAGTCTAAAAATTAAGTTAATAATTTTGAAAGAGTCGTCTAAGAAGTAAATCAAAGCTGGAAGTTAGATGGAAGCTAGTCGAAACTGTAAAGTACAAATGGAAGTATGAGAGCTTCTGTCAGAGGATATTGCACTCTCTGATACAATGTAGCAAACAAATATGCATTTAATGATTTTAAAATGGAGATTTTTGAATCTATAATTGCTATCTTTGATGTAGATAGAGTAGGTATTTGGTTAGGATATATTTGAAGAAGATAATGTTATGTGCAGAGGACAAACTTCAGTGTCACAATACACAGCACTTTTTCTTCACAAACTTTCTTACACTTTCTTACATTATTGAATTTAAGCCAGGTATTGCATTGCATATACCAGATAGAGGGAATGTTGCTGTCATTTTAGCAATAAATGAATCAAAGTTACCAATATTTCAAGAAGACTTCACTGAGACAGGTACAATTAAGAAGACTAACGGGTTTATAAATCTTCTTTTTTAGATATCATAGGCTATCTTAAAAAAAATAAAAAATACATGTATCGTTAATTTCCACAGATAGATGAAGTGCTGATCTGTCTGAAATGCAAGCAAAGAGATGTAAGATACGAGTCAGTGTCAGTGCAGGTCAGGGAAACACTTCATGGCTGCGTTGGCTTCTTATGCCTCCACCAGCACCGCTACCATTCCCTTGGAAAGCAGACTGAATCCAGGCTGGGATGTGAACCCAGACACGCCAAGTCAAGCTGCAAGTGTCCCAGGATCTGAACCACTCGTGCATTTGCTGAGTCCTCCTCTGCTGTCCTTTCATGCTTCTCAATCTGAAAGCAGTGGGAGCTCCAGGAGGAGGTGTCTAAGAGCAGATTTAGGTCCCTGGGCTGTTTGTTTTTTGAGTTAAAAAGACTAAAGTGGTTTCAGTAGTATAATATACACATCGCTTGTCAAGTTTAGATCAAAGCAGCTTTAGTTATATGAGAATAGATGATGTCTGCACTTGGCAAACTCCTATTTTTCCTCCAGGTATGCTATACATTCATCAAAGAGCAACTTCACAAGACACACTTTCAGCTGTCACCCACTCCTAAAAATATTGCAGCTGCCTTCCTTTCTTCCTCAAAAAGATAGAATGGGGCTTTTTTCAGCCCCAGCCATCCCCCCCACTGTGTGGAGATGGGGACTGTGCTGTGCCATATGACTCCCCTAGCCTGGGGACAGGTGTTCATTCTCTCCTGGCTCCAATGGTGTGAGGAACAAACTCACAAGGAGGAAACACTGACAGAAGCAGGTGTCTCTCGCTTTTTTTTCTTTTTCTCTCTTTTTTTTTGGTCACTTTTCAGCATTCTGTGAGCACTAAATATGCTTAAATATTTGCAGGGGTACCTAATTTTTTGTTCTTGTTGTTGTTTGACTGAAAATTTGGGGGTTTCCCAGTATACAGATCAAACCAACAGCAATCATTCTCTGTGGGAATTCTTTTTCCATGTTGAAAAAATTTAACAATTAATTGGAATAATTTACTCTGACATGTAACACTTTCGTTGAGATCTCAATCATTATTGCATGGGCCAAGCACTTATTCTGGATTATATCTCCCAATTATATGACCAAGTATTCCTTCCATACAATGGTCTTTTTGCCAAAATATTTGATGTTTCATAGAAGATGCAATCACGGTACAGAGTTTGTGCAAAAAAAGCGAAATACTCAACTACTGACATATGTATAGACCTGACAAAGGAGAGAAATTTGGTACCAGAGCTGGTTAAAATGGCTGATAATTCAAGTGGTTGTTTTTAATGCTTATAATAAAAAAATTCTCGGATTTTTTTTTAAATATATGTGGCCAAATTAGGAAAGTGAGTATAAAAACACGATGTAGCCACAGTAGGATAATAACTTAAATGACTGAAAAGAATAAGCGCTCCCCACCCTGCCCCCCCCCC
>VZTG01008675.1:1686521-1700395 GCA_013397845.1 Melanocharis versteri | reverse complement strand
CCCCCCCTCCCCCCCCCCCCCCCCCAAATTTTTCTGGAATTGTTAAAACTAAAAACTACAAAACCAAAATTTACAGAGCTATTTTTTCTAAAGTGTGGACTATACAGTAGTGATAATGAAAATGAGAACAAAACTCCTGGGATTGTGGTGCTAGTTTGCCCTGCCAGATGAAGAAACATTTCTATACTTTTAGTATTTCATGTTGTTTTTAATTTTGTTTTATTTCTAGGGAACAACAGCACCTCAGGTCATTTTGATGTCAGATTTTACTTCACATAATTTCTCTATGAGGTGCATTTCTTTTCTTTGGATACTTCAGGAAAACATTATGAAGGGCCTGAAAATTGATTATATGAGCTGTGGCCAGGATGCAGCCTTACAGAAAGATCATGAGCACTAACTTTCCTTGCCAGCAAATATTAAAATATGTAAACTGACATTTTAAAGAGTTTTAGTTGAATGGTGATGACTCTGAACGGCTTTTAAAACATGGTGGCAAAAGTACTTAAGGGTATTTTTCCCTACACTCATACAATTCTCTGTCTTTAATGCAGTAAACATAATAAATGCTGCCAGACCTGAAGAAACAGAGCCTGAGAGCTTGTCCATCTTTCCTAAGAGTTCCTATTGTTCTCACAAATGTATCTCTACAACTCTTTCGTCTCTTGGATACACTGTGATATAACCATGCTGACATAATAAGCACTAACAATATAAATCAAATTCAGAGCTACAAAACTTATTGTACAAGGAAAACAGATAATGAAATGGCAAGTAGTGTCAATATACATTCATGGGAAAAATTGCATTAGCTCTGCATGGCTCTGAAAGAGCAAGCTTTCCAGTTATTTTCGAATATTCTGATCAGCATGGAAAATGCAGAGAAGTGCTATTTTGCAGCACTGATTTGCTTCCTGTGTGTGCCACAGCAAGGTCAGAATCCCTGGAAGCACACCGCTGCTTACCTCAAGCTTTCTGGGAGCTTCTGCCTTGCTTCTGGCTTGGAAGACCTTGAAAGACAAAAAGGAAGAGCAAACAAATGCACTTTTTACCAGGGGTGACTCAAGCGACTAAATTGCTGCCATGTGGCCGTGCTTTACAGAGCACAAAGGGAAGATTCACTGCCCGTGACAACATTTGAACCTCGTGTCATTGCTGTGATCTCTCCCAGGCACACCTTGCTCCGTTAGACTCAGCACAATGAAGGCACTGTCAGCGAGCAAGCTGGGGGTTAAAGGCAGCCTTTTTATTTTGGATAGTAATTCACTAATATTTAGGGACTGAGAGGATTTGGGTTTAACTACTTATTACAGCCTATTTCTGCCTTGGCAGGAGGAGGTGAGAAGTACAGAGTACTTGAAGCAGGGAAGAATGCAGGTGTGCCAAAGACCGGAGAGCTTGATTGCCCACCCAGAGCAGATCTTCGTGGGCTTTGGGAAGCAGCAGGATGGCTGCTCTCACCTGCTTTATGACCTGCCTTTCTTTTCTTGCATATTATTTCCATTTCCACTACTTGCAGTGTCTTCTTTTGTTGCTCTCTTTGCTCCTTACTATGAATTATTATGCTGCTCAAAGTTAAATATCAACTGAATTGATGAAGACGGGTAATTTATATCTTCTCAGGATTAAAATGCCACAGAAGAAAGGTGGGAGACTTGAGTGGATCAAGCAGTGTTTTGCCCCTGCAGCCCCATGTAAGTGACTAACTGTTTTGATGGCAGGTGCACTGACAGCTTTAGTTTGGATATGGATGGAAAGTAGATTGCTTTTTGGAAGACACTGCTACTTTACTCATATCTGCTACACTACAGCTCTCTCAAGGATTAGACCACACCTGGGCAGCGTGACCATGCTGTAACTATCACTGTGTCCGTGTGTAGTTTTTACTCAGAAGTTGAAGCTTCTTCTTTTGATTAGCTGCATCCATCAGGTCCTGTTTTGTTTTCTGCTATAATAATTTCTTGTTGGAGGAACACAGGAATCCAAGCACCATTCCTGCTGGTTTTGGAAAGACATGGCTGCAGCTTTAGGGCTACAGGGCATTCTCCTTTAAAAGCCTGATTTCTGATCTCTGTCTGACATTGTCATGAGGACATCACTGGGAATGCTGAGGGTGGAGGCCCAGCATAGGATGCTCTCTGCAGTCTGCTTTCGTGCACTGCTGTCTCTGACAGTGACTCACACCAGCAAATCTTTGGAAAAGTGATGTGCTGTCTGCTGCACTGACTACTAGGGAAGCTGCTGTTTAATCCACATTTCTTCTCTGTTCTTCTGGAAAATGCCTTATTTCCTCTTCTGGTTCAGGGAGAAGCTGTTTCACCTGAGATCTACACAAGAAGCAGAGTGATCTCCTGCCCCCTTCTACTGTTGGACAGTAGAGTCCAACACACACCTTGCTCTGCACTCCTAAAATCATTGAATCATTGATGTCCCAGGAAGTGACTGGGAAATACAAAGATAACCCAGGATATAGTCAATGGAGGAATGATTGTTCTGTGCTCTGTGTGTGTGTATATATTTTCTGATGGCTTTTGTGATCCTCCACCCTTGCAATAAGGGAAAACATGGACTCCACTCTGAGGCCTTGGAGTCAAGGAAGAGAAACCTCTTCTCTGAAGCTTCTTTATGTAAAGCTATGCCATATATCATCACCACTTTCCCATTTCCTAAGTCCCTTATCCCACCTGTCAGCACGTGCAGCCTCTCTCTTAGGCAAATCATCCCCCAGTCCTTTGGTGGTCTTGCAGAGCTCAGAGCCAAAATAAATTGTTACTTGAGAGTACAACTAGGGTCTTAAAAGCCTGCTTACCCTGAGGAGGCAAAAATGAATTTATGCAGGCTTTAACAGAGATAGGCAGTAATTTCTCTGTGGATGAGGCAGAGAGAGGACTAAGGGATACCTCAACTTAAAATCACAGTTTGGCTTTTTTTTTTTTTTTAGTAGCCAGTCTGGAAAACTCTTGCGCCTTCACACCTGGAAGAAAACTCTGGTGCCTCCTGCTCTGTTTTTTATATCCTCATGAACCTCCTATTGACATTAGGATGTAACAGCCTATGTAGAGCCTGATTAGGTGTTCAGAAAAATGAAAACCGTAAGTCTAGACTGCAGACTCTTGGATCTGGAAATCAAATGCATGCATGGATGACTCATTCTTATTTTCCAGAAAGAAAACTGTATACCTCCTTTTAACTAAGTCTTATGAGTAAAACCCTTCTCACTGTGTGTTGAGCACATACTATTTGAAAAATATGGAAATGTGTCATGTATTGGAAGTATATCCTAGCAATAAAATATGCACAAATTCATAAGCACCATCCTCTCAAACTATTTCTGGCCAAATCTCTCTAAGAAATCAATGAAAAACCATGACAAGGGAAGTAAAATAAGATACAGTGGATACCAAAGAAAGAAATATCCTTCTCCTTTGGCCTTCTCTATCTTTTTGACCTAGCTTAAAATCAGCCAATGAGGCATTTATGCTGTATGTGACTTTGGAGAGGCTATAGTTAGACATATACAATGGCTCACACCTCAAACTGACAACCAAAACATTTTTATATTTATGAAAAGGTCTCTGAATGAGTTTTTAGATACACAGGTTTGTTTTTGTTTTTTTTTTTTAGTCATTCTGTCCTGTTTTTATGTGTCAGAGTGTTTGGACATCAAGAGGAATATTTCATTACGTCCCTTTTAAGAACCATAAATTGCACAGCCTGTCTGCCAAGTGTAAGATGCAAGCACTGTGAATTTATTGTCTGTTTTCTGGCTCTGGCACCCATCTGTCATGTGGGCATGGGTATGTCCCTACACTTTGTGCCTCTCCTTGACTCCTGTACAACTCACTTGGATAGCAAGCTTTGCAAGGCAGAGTTTCCTGCTTACACTGTGTCTACTCCAGATCCCCCATGCTAGCTGGAGGTTAATGAACATAACATGACTGGTGTAAATAAATAACACATCATAATAATACACTTCACTCTTATTTCACCCCACTCCAAACAATCTTATAGCTTAGCCTCCAGATATTAATTTTTCATTGATGATAAAACAGATAATTTGGATTTATACCCATATAAACACTTACCTCCATCACTATAGAGGGTTACTCTCTTGGTGTAGGTTTACATTCTTTCTGACCTACTGTGATTGTGTTTGCTGGAAGATGTCTGCCTCTGTTCCCCTGCCTTTCTCACAATCAGGCATAGCATGATGTTACTGCAGGCTTTTTGGTTGTCAGTCAAATTATACAACCACAGATGACCCAGGTTTTTTTCTTCCATGAATGATGTAGTCAGTAAATGCTTGTTTGCCTCCTGACCATGATGCTTCTTCTATATTATGTTGGAAAGATAATGGGATGATGTCCAGCCTCTGCTAGGGCACAAAATGGTAGCACTGGTAACATATTTTTTGGTAATGTCTTAAAGAGTATAATCCAGTGGCAGTGAAACCTTTGATTGCCAGAAGAGAGGCCTTGATTTAGGTTCTATATTGAATAAAGAAGAAGGAAAAAGTGCAGATTATTATTACTAATGATCAATATAGGATGGTCTTTATTGCTAGGTGAAAGGCTGGTACATTTTGTACTGGTCAGCATTCAAGGAGCTCCAGTTTCAGCAGCAGATCCGCAGGAAGTAACATCAACATGGCAGTGACCAGATTTAGTTCTTCATGGCTTATCCAAAATGTTCTTATTAATTGAAGATAGACATATGAGTTTTACTCATCACATTTGATAGGTAAATGGGAATCCAAAACCAATAAGTCCAAAAACTTGAGGGTGAGACTTATTTTAACAATCTTAAGATTTATGCTTTTAAAATAAGGAGAAAATTCTTAAACATGCTTTCCTCTTCCTGTAAGCAGATGCTCTGTTTTGTCTGGATTCACCTTAATATTATTATTTTTCTTTTTGATATTGCTTTCAGCAGGAGGCTGGATAGACAGCACTGCTCTCCATGGGATGCAGAGAAGAAAGGAACTGAAGTCTTTTTTGTACTTCAGGCTGTCTTACAGGGTTTGTCTCATACTCTCACAGCACTCCCCACACCCTAGACTAGATGTGAGACTTCAAATGGTGATGCACGTCTGAATGCAGAAAAGTTTGGCCACAGCTGGTGCAGAGATTTGGCAGAAGTAGTGTCATGCTAGTGGTCAGCATGCCAGAGCTGAGCTGCAGGACATGCCCACCTGCTCTGCCACACTTCAGCAGTGCAGGCAACTTCATGCTCATCCTATTCTGTTCGGTGCTTGAGACAAAAAAAGCTCTTCCTGCTGCTGCTTGAAGGGGCAGATGAGATGCTTTGGGCTGCGCTTGTAGGAATCTAGTGAAGCAGTAATGGCCTCTTCAGCCCCACACTCACTAGGCAGAGGAATTTACCTCGAGGCACACGCGGGACCTGAAGGCACATCTGGAAGTGAAAAGGTATCTTCAGAAGAAACTTCTACATTTAGTCTCAGAGGAAGAATTTGAGCCACCTCAGAGCATTTCTGTTTTGTTTTATGGTTTTGGAATTTTTCTGAGGGCGTAGTGATTTTAATGAGCACTACCAAATGTGAATTTTCACTTTCCCTTCTTTGATGGAGAACAAGCAATGAAAAAGTGGCAATTGCTCTTTCTCTGCATCTTCCTCCAACATTTGCAGTTATTACAATTTGTATCTTCTTTTCACTAGTCCATCAGTTTGAGGTGATGTCTGGAAATGAATAATAATTTTCTTGCTTTGCATTACCACTGCACCCTCAGCTTTAAGAGGATTCTCTCCCTTTCATGTTTAGATCTGGTATTACATTTTCTGCTTTATTCATCCTTAAAAGTCCAGAAGCATTTTCCTTCTGCTTTTTAATTTACTCAGGAAAAGCACATTAATTAAACAGTTACATTTGGTTGGTTGAAGGTTGCATATGTTATTTATTTAGCTGGAGGTTTATCTGGCTGTCAGAATAACTCACTGGAGAGATCACAATTTGATAACAATACCGATCAACCAACGTGACCTTCAACAGGACCACCTGTGGTGCACCTTGTGAGCCCACCTGTAGCACTTATCCCTGCCTTTCCTGGCATGATTTTATATGCTACTGCACCTCAGGCACACAGTATGTAACTTCTGTCAAGCCTTCAAGAGACCAGCTGTGTGATTCCGAAAATGCTGATAAATATACAAGATATGACTCAGAGATAGCCATGTTACCTCTTCCTCTAAGGTTTCCAGGACTGTAAACGAGGGAGGACTGGAACAACCAGACAATCAATTTATGGAACACTGAAAAGGTCAAGGTATTTTAATATGCTGTGTTGCATGGAATATACGGGATATTAAAATTCAGATGGTTCATTCCTAGGAAAATAATTGCAGTTGTGCAAATACAGAAGCACAAATTTCCACCGTGGTGGCAATTACACAAACAAATGGATGTACTCCAATTACGGTCTGAGACAAATATTCTTGTGTGATCCTCTTTGGAGTTCGTATATTTGGAGTATTAAGTTGTTCCACTCAAGCAGAATAACTTAACCTGATAACACGGATGGAAATCTTCTTTCCTTCTTCGTTCTCATAAATGAAATCATGAGGAAACATTAACAGTCAGATCAACCTCTGCTAACCTTTTAACTTCAACTGTTGGTATGACAAAGTCAGGAGCCTCTTTTAGGATCTTTTTATATCTTGTTTTCTTTCTCTCCTTTCTGATCCTTAATTTGCACTTTACATTAAAATTGTTTTGCTGGGGTAAGGAATTTCTCCACTAACTATAAGCTATACTTTGACAAGCCTCTCTTATTTTAGCATACAGAGCCCCAGAAATTTAGCTAGGAGCCATTTTGATATAAGGGAAAGACCTGGTTTCTGGTCTGTATGATCCTGTACCTCTTACAGGCTTTTGAGAAAAAGCACTTTTTCTACAGGATGTGATTTCTAAACCTCTGGTCATTGCTAGTCTAATTGACCCTAAGTGATGCACAACATTTTTTAAATCCTTACCTAAATCTGGACCTACAGCTACAGCTGAGGCTGCAGCAGGAACACATGGAGCAGAAAGGCTATTATACGTATCCTGCAGAAAATACTCTTCTCAGTACATCCCTCCTCTCAGTGCTTGCTTATACTAAGCACTAAAAGTCACAATCCTCTCTATGCAGCAGAACTTGACTATTTAGAAAGGAAATCATTTAGCCAGCTGACTTAGACAGAGAATTGAGGCATTACTTCAGGAGAAATGAGGAAGGTGATGTCTGCCATTCGTCTTCACTTACAGGAAGAAATAAGTCCTGTCCAAAATTAAAGCAGGAGTTGCAGGCCTCTTGGATTGCAACTACAAAGTGGAAAGAGTATTTTGGCAAGAGCTTCTGAGTTAAAATACAGAAGATCAGAAGACATCCAGGTCATGTGAGAACCAGAGAACTGAAAGATTCATAAAGAAAGTAAGACCATGTCCATGTCTCCCCAAGATGTTTTTCTGATATCCATGGAAGAATGGTGAATTTGACAGAAACTTATTTATGTCTGCCAGGCAGATATCAAGTTAAAAGAAAAAATTCTGCCTATGAAAACTCTGTTTTCAGTAAGAAAACTATGAAAATTAATTTCTAACGTATATAAACTCTTCTGTAAACAATATAAAATCATTCTTCAGGATATCTTTACTCTATGTATCAGGAAGCACATATTTTATAACACTTTTTTATTGCTATATTTTTGATATAACTGTTTTGCAGTGTTATTTTAACTCAAATAATTTAGCTTTCCTTCTGTTTTATGTTTAGAAGTTTGGGGGTTGGAGTTTTTTGTCATTTAGAAGCAAGTCAACTGGAGAGCATTTTCTGTGCCATCTGAGGTCAAAAGTTACAGCATGGAGTCAGAGAGGGCCATTCAGCAGGCAGTTTGTACCCCCAGTTGGGTATCCCTTCTGTTGAATGCAGCTGGTATAAAACATGCAGGGTCTGGGGCTAATAGAAACAGCAGAAATTAGGAAAGTGAATTTTCTAGAAAAGCTTGAAGTATAGGAAACATTGAGCATGCTGTTAAAGAAGTCATGAGTTTGGTTTAGGGGACTGCAGAGCTTGTCCCTTCTTCAGAGTCATATTAAAATACAAGAGGAAATAGATGTTTAAACCACTTTTTCCTGTGAATAGGCTGTTTTTAGATACTTCTAATAGATTGTCCAATTCTTACCATATAGATTGTTTTGCAGACATAGTGTGATAAAAACCAAAATTGTTGAAAAATTCAGTTACATGTGAAAATGAGACTTGGAAAAAATGGTGCTCCTTTACCAGTATTAAAGTTGTGCTCTCTTCTTTGAGTAACTCCAGCTTTAGAGTAGGTATTTGAAAATTAGTAGTGAATTAATCATAGATATGTCCTCCATTCTATAGAAACATCTCCATTTTGGGCCATTTTGGAAGCCCCAGCTGCTCTGTGCAGTGCCTTCTCCATTAACAGCTGAGAGGAAATAGATGTTGGTGCTGGAGACTCTGTCTTCACTGAGAAAACCCATTTCAAAACTTACTCAAACTATTAGATCTTGGAAAACCACATTTGCCCAGACGCTGCGGGGGTGCCTGGCATTTTAGCAGTCCTGTTTTCTGAGCACATCACTGTGCACTCCTGTGCACCTCACACCTTTGCAGGCAGCTGGGCCCTGCCTTCCCCAACGGGGAAGCGGGCACAACGATCCCAGCTATGCAGAGATCCAAGTGCAAGGTCAGGCTTTCCTTGCACCTCTGCTCCAAGGTGGTGTCAGCGTTGGAAATTGAGGAGGGAACCTTCCTCTCCTTTGTTCTCAGTAACTCCCCATGTGCTAATTAATGATGAAGTTTTACTGCCTACACTACTAAGGGACATACTTATGCAAAAATTTTGCCTACAGGGCATCATGAAGACATTACAAGACTATATGGTTAGTAATTAGGATAAAACATATAACTGAGAAGATGGTCATCAAGTGAACATCATCCAACAGCTACACCATGTCCTATATGAGCTCATTTAAGAGTATGACTAGGCATACGTGGCCAAATTAAGTTTGGCAGACAATTTAAATTGTGTTATTTCCTAATTCTGGAATGCTTGACTTTGTATTTTTCTTTTCCCGTAGATGTGTGTGTGCACGTGTTTGTGTACACATGAACAGGAGATCAGTATAGATGATTTGCTCTCAGTGAGGATTACAGCCTTCTGGGGATCATTCCTTGAACCTTAAGGAAAAAACTATGGGTATTGCAGACATCTTGGGGAGGAAAAGATGATAAGACATCACAATATAGCCAGGAGTTCTCCAGAATACAGAAGCTGTATCAATATGTTAACAGAAATCTGGAAACAACTGCAGCAATTTTTTTTCCCAAGGAAAACCACAATTTCTTTCTCCTATTTCCCTTCCACAATACACATTCTTGTGAATTTACCCATTCCTGGTGTTACAACATACGAGTGGGAGTAATTTTTCAGGTCACATTGCCTCCCATGAGACGTCCCTGCCACCTGAAAGCAGGAGTGCTTTAGTCTCAGGTTTGTGTGTGTCCTTGTAGATAACATGGACATGCCAGTGGATGGTGACTCCAGTATCACACTTTAAAATGGAGCATACTTTCAGCTGGAAAATACAGCCCCTAATCAGTGACAACTGTAATATCAACAGTGTTTCAGAAAACTTTATAATAAGCTCCATTTAGGCATTTATGAGAAAAAAATGCAGAAAATCACCTAAAAGGGCCAATGATGCAGAAAGAAGGAGACTGTCAAAACCTGGGAGGAGGATGGTGCTTACCAGGTGGCTGCACTTAAACAAAGAAGGGGTAAGGCAATCCTAACAACAAACTGATGATCTGAAATGTCTTATCCAGTCATTCTCCTGATAGAGACTGGAATTTCCTTTCCTTTCCTTTCCTTTCCTTTCCTTTCCTTTCCTTTCCTTTCCTTTCCTTTCCTTTCCTTTCCTTTCCTTTCCTTTCCTTTCCTTTCCTTTTCCCTTTCCCTTTCCCTTTTTTTTTGAGTTTGGACATTTCCCCTGAAGTGCATTCAGTGTGTTACCTCTCCCAAACATAATGTGCCTATGGTTTTGGAATACATGTGGAGTTTCATACAGGCTCTCTCCTCCTGCTGTGCACATTATCCAGTGAGGATGTGGCCTGGAGCTTGGGCTGGTGGCTTTGGAGTTCAGTGGCCCTCTGCACAACCAGCAACTCTGCATCTTCCACCAGTGCTGTCCTTCTGCTGAGGCAGGGAGGGACCAGGGCATCAGGAACATGGACTCGCACTAGGCTGAGGAGGGTGACAAACTGGAAAATGTGAGGGAACCTTTCAGCCGATAGTGGAAGGAGGAAGTGCTGTCACAGTGCCTGAGGGAAGGCAGGCAGGCAGGGGAGGGTCTTAGAAACAGCCACAGCAGGTATCCGGGGGAATGTAAAATTATAGTGCAGAGGAGCAAATGGACTTCTGGCATTTGTAGATCTGGAAGGAGTCATGCAAATGTCAGTTACTTGTCCTGTCCAGGTACCTGAGTATCTTTGCAGAAAGAAGCCATACAGTTCCCCTAAAGGTTCGCCTGCAAGATATGAAATGCCTGAGCTTTACTGGGTTGTTCTCATCTAAAAGCTTTTTCAGATATTAAAAGTTCAATTGTAATTTTGCATTTGGACATGCCAATATATGATGTCTGATTCAAGATTACCATGGTTTTCATGCCAAGTTAAAAAGGTTTTGCATTTTATTTTATAGCAGAAAATACTGAGAATATTCAGAATGACTAAGTTAAGATTTTGAGATAAACTTTAGTCTTTAGTCAAATTTGATGTTTTCAAACTTTTTAACATTGCACTAGCAAGAAACGTTTGCTTTAATACAGCATCCTTCAGGGATGAAGAAGAACACTCTTCTGCTGTCACTTGACACCAGAGTCATATAAACAGGTTTTTGTCTGAGATGGGGCTTTAGCAGACAAAAGGTGCTAATGTATTTGACTAGCAACGTTTAAATCTTTATGGTTGATAGAAGACTCCTTTACTCTTTGTAATGGGGTCACATGTCATATGGTGATGTAATTTTTAAAAGACTGAAAGTCCCCAGAGATAATACATTAGTTTGCCTTTGTGAGTTTGTCATTGTTTGGTCATTCACATACATAAACATATGTTAGCTAAGATAATTGATTGTATTGAAATACACAAGCCAAGATACTGCAATTTCAAATTACTGTATAACCTGAAATAAATTTCCATTTAATCTCATGTCAATGATATCAACATACTTGTTTGTATCTCATGTAGAAGAAAACTATAGTGTGACTAATGTGTTGAAGTTTCATATATTAAAGGTATAACTACGCAGTTTATTCTAAAGCTGAGAATCACCTTTTTATTCTTCACCATGCTTTGTTACTCAAGTGTTTTGCAACAAAGGGAAAAATAGACAATTATTTAGATATTTTCTCTGCAAAACTACAAAAGCCATCGCAGAAAATTCTTGCTAATAAGTAAACTTTCAAGATATTTCTCTGCTCTGAAATATCACTTCCTGCAGGCCCAGAGGACTGGTTACTGTTTCGCTGTCAGGCACAGGCTCCTAAAACTGCTTGAGGCATAAGATTAAGTGGTTGAGCCTAAGAAACAGAAAAATACTCGATCCATTTGCAAAACATTTTATGAAAAAGACCAGCAATCACAGAGTAGTCGTTGCCAAAAAGGAATTGGGAGCCTTGTGCATGCTGCTGTCTGTTTTGGTGCCTGGGTCTGCATGTTGCACTGACAGAGTGGCTGTAGCAGAGGTGGCTGGACCACCAGGTCTGATCTTTGTACTGGTGAAACGAAATCACTCCTCACCATGGTGAAAAATGCTATGCTAACAAAACCATAGTTCTGTCAATACGAACTGCATCTACATTAGGGGCCTCTGCTGGCACATCTCTGCTGGGTAAAAACTACACCTCTAACCCAATTAACCTTTCAGGGAGAAGTCTTGCAGCACAGAGACTGCTGAGATAACTCACTGCTCTGTGCCTTTCATGCACTGAAAGAAATAACCTCCAGGTTATCCACTCCAGGGATTGTCATTTCTGAAAGATGTCTGTCACCTGGGATCTTCACTCGTGTATTTGTAATTCTAATTTTAAGATATTCAGCCGCTGTCTTGTCTCACAGCTTTAAGTAAAGGCAGCCTCAGATGTCCCATTATGTTTTATTGTGTAAACTATGGTCAAAATCTATCCTTATTTATCTTCAGGAATATTTCAAGTCATGGTGGTATTTTGGTGGGAATATTTCAAGTTATGGTGATATTTCGAAAACTGGATTCCTGGACAATGTGGCTGTCAATTCCTGCCTTTTGGTCAGCCCTTTTAAATAATCTTTCTTATTTCTTAACACCAAGCTCTCAATAGGCTGCAAGCTGCTGTATATTTTATGCCTCTTGCTTTCTTAAACAGAAATGGCTAGCTGAAATGTCAGGCATTATTCAGAATGGGGAAATACTACACAGCTCAGCAGGAGAGGTTTTTTGTTTCTTTTGTTTATTTTTTTACTCCTGCATCCAAACATGCCTGCAGTAGCTAATTCCCTCACCTCATGAGGTAGTTTCAGCTGCAGCTGTGCTGACCAGCACTGATGAATATTTGTGCAAAATAAAGAGCTGCGAGGCTTGACTGGCTGATAGACTGGAAAATGAAGGTTTTTGAAGACCCACAGGTATCATGGGAACCACTAACTGCAAGCCATCTTCCCCAAACCTATGACTTGCAAAGTGCTTTTTCTCTGGAAAGAATAAATTCACATTTTTACTCCAGAAGGGGCTCCTTTTCTTCACAGGTGTTTAAGGCAATCATCTGCAAACTTTTTTTCCCCACTTTTCCCCTTTCTTGGGAGCTGAAACTCATATAGTGTTAGACCGCAACAACAGAGCAAGGATGGGGTTTCCCTGTACTCTGCAGGCAGACATTTTTCAGACCTGGAATAACTTAGAAGCCTCATTCCCCATCAGCAGAAACTTGTGGAATATATTCTGTAGAGGTGAAAACCCATCCTTTGGGTGGTAGATCCTGAATCAGATGCAGGACCTGATGCTGCTGGAGCAGAGAGAGGGCTTGTGGTGAGAAATGCAGGAGTGGGACAGAGCAGAGCAGAATGTGAGGGGTGAAGGTGGGGACAGACAGGGCAGAGTGAAGTGGTGGCAATGGCTGCTAAACTTTGTCCACCCACTCCGGCCGAAGTCTGCACGTGTCTGTGAGTGGCAGCTGCTGGCACAGCTCTCTCCACAGTTGGGCTTCAAATGGATCCAGCCTCCAGGCTTGCTAGGGTGTCCTGCAAGCCAAGCTCACTTCTCAGGACCGGCAGGCTTGACAAGCGCTTCTGTTTATCAACAAGCGACACAGGCAGGATGACCTGTGTCAGAACCGTTTGTTGTATTTTTTGAGTCTTTTAGTTGCAATTTAAAAACCGTGATTTCCGGGGTGGGGAGGGCTGGGATGGGTAGGAAGTTTTCAACCCCTCCTCATGCATTTTATACACTTTTTCCCCTTTTGTCTGCCCTCACTGCTCACATTACAAGCTCTCAGAGGCCGGGGCTGCCTCTTATCCGCGTCTGTGTACGGCGCTCATTGCAACTGAGCTCTGTTGAGCCTTTGGATCCCGCTGTTACGCCTATAATAATTCATACCGCCCAGGGCTGCGCACAGCAAACGCGGCGCTCCCTGATCCCCGTGTCCCTGCGGATGCCCGTACCTCAGCGCACCCGCGGGAAACTTCTGGTGGCAAAGGCACACCCAGCCGGCCCTGGGCGGCGGGGGCAGCGGCGCCCGGAGAGCGCGGCCCCTTTAAATTCCAGCTGTGCGGCGGGGGGCAGCACCGCTGGCGGCGCGGCGCGGGGCTGGGGCTGGG
>VZTG01008675.1:1518410-1686462 GCA_013397845.1 Melanocharis versteri | reverse complement strand
CCCTCCCCTTCATCGCTCCCCTGCCTGGTTTGTTTCCTTGATCATCTTTCCTTCCTCCTCCCTTTTGTGAGGGTGAGAAATCGCACGCACTTAACCTTAAAATCTGCGGCGAGCGAGGACGCAGCCAGCCGGCTGCCCGCTCCCGGCGCGGCCGGTACCTGCCGCATCTCCGCTCGTCCCCTGCCCCTGGCCGTGCCCCCCGCCCGGAGCGCCCCAGCACCCTGCAGCCCTCCAGCTGGGGCGGGCAGGAGACAGCCCTCGCCGTCGCGCCGGAGAGGAGACGGGCAGAGCAGCCCAAAGCATCCCCCAGCCGGGTGTCACGGTCTGGGTCCCCCGAGGGGGGAGAAAGCACATCGTGGAAACCTGTGAGCAGGTTAGTCTAGAAGCTTCTCCCTCCATGACCTGCTCCTTGCCCACCTGCCTGGAGTCGTCCGGAGAACTTGGGGATGGGGGACACATCTTGCCACTGCCTCGGCATTGGGTTGGCAAGGGTGCTGATGGCCCCGTGGGTCCTGAGCCACCCAGCTGCTCCACAGCCTTCTCATGCAGCCATACATTGTCTCCCCCTCCTGGGTGGGCAGCACGGGGAAGGCCCCAGCAGGTTTGGGTTAGGTAGTGAGGACTTACTCCAATTGCTATCATACTCGGTTGGCAGTGCCATTGCTATTGCCAAGTGGTAGTTGCTCACCAAGCAGGTCTCTGGTAAAACTTACTGTTGCTTGCCATCTTCCCTAGCGCTCTGGGTTTCATCCTGAAATGGTGTTTTTGNTTGGGGTGGGCAGGAAGAGGGGAGTGTTTGTCTTTTTTTACATCACTTTGCACTGGGCACAATGAATAGATTAGTCTGCTCAGGGCTTTTTGTTTCTGTCATAAGTGATCAATAATCATCTGGTGGTAAGATGATCTTATTACAGAAAAAGCCAAAGTGCACGCTGAGAACAGTTGAAATACAAGGTCAATAACTCATGGGTTATCAACAGTAAACCTGCTTTGCATATTAGAAGATGACGTATTTCTTTCAAAGTAAAGGCAACTTCAAGCCTTTGATGAGCTTTATTTTCAGTGTAAAACAGTCAACATAGAAAACAAGCCTTGCTTCAGAGTAGTCTACCCATTCGTAAACATCCTCGGACCTCATTTAATCTTTCTCTTTAGTGAAGGTGGACAGGAATTGCAGTCCTCTTAGGTGAGAAGAGTTTTTGTAGCTCCCAATATAAAGGTTGGTTTGTTCCTAGTGCCCAGCAACTGCTACAGGCTTTCCAGACACAAAAGAAAGGCGTAGTCTGTGGCCTGAAGATCGTGCATGCTAAAAAGGCAGTCAGCTGGAGGGTATCACAGATCAACAACCAGCTCCGCCGCCGCCGCCTGGTAACTGGCTTCATTCCGGGAAATGTAACAGTTCAGTGAGACAAGTAATTTGTGCCGAGGTGCTGGTGGCTCAGAGAGGACTGCCGTAACCTTCGGGTCAAGCCTGGGCTATGAGGAGCCGGGGCTGCGAGAGAGAGAGCCTGGACAGGAGGAAGCACTGGGGGCAGGTGAGGAAACCTTTCCAGAGAAGGCATTGGATTACAGCACCGAAGCAGGGGAATGAAATATGAAAAGGGAGCAGGGCCGATAATCGGCAGGGGAAGAGGTTATGCGGGGACTCAGAGCCCAACATAAAAAGCTTGAAGTAATGAGTTTAATCTATGAAATCTAGTTCTTAAATTGTATGTGCTTGCCAATTAGCTAACCATTTTGCAAATCAGAATGGAATTCAGATCGTATCTTGGTAAATGTATTGACTCTGAAGTGCTGCAAGGAGAAAAAATAATTCTCTCCTCTTTCCCCTACTGTGGGCTTTAAATATGAACAAAAATCATATCTGAGAATTGAGGAACCTTTTAATATACTTACTCTCCTGAGTTCACATTCTATCTAGCCTAGACTACCACAGTTAAAATCAAAAACTCCTATGGTAATATGACTTCAGGGGGCCAAATTCAGAGCAGTTGCAGGGCTTTTTACCGGTGAATATTGCTGTGCATTGTGAGGAGGGGTCACCATCAGTCACAGAATGGATTAAAGTGCAGGAGATGTGAGGCTGTTACCTTGCAGGGAGAAAAGCACTTACAGTATATTGAGGAAACCCATGGCCCTCTTGGGCTCCTCTAATAAACCCTTAAACATTGCATGTATACAAAAAAGATTTGCAGCATAACCTTTATTCTCCTGTATTAAAGAATGTGTTCATGTATGTATTGGTTTATGTGTGTCATAACAGCTTTCAAAATGGCTGAATGATATTGATTCAACTAAAAATATTATGAGAGAATATCTGAAATTAGTTTGAATTTCAGTTAAAGAGAATTGTAAAAATAATGTCAGTTTCACATCACTGGACAGATAGCTGCAGTAATTCATAGGAACTAACAGAATCCTTCATAAAGCTATTGTTCTACCCAGATTTTACTGGTATGGACTTAAGAAAAGTAGACATGAGTCAATGCCAGAAATTGCCACCAAGATCAGCATCCTGGGCAAGAATACTTACAGCTGTGTTTCAGAGTCTGGGAATGTTTGCTTTAGATGGCTGGCAGTACTGTGCTTTATACTGCAGAGGATCAAAAATTCATTATGTTTGATTGGTAACACAGGGATGTAATAACACAGAGTTTCTCATTTTCTTAGAGAAATGTTATCTAATTTGTGCCAAATTTTGCAGTTATGCTCCACATTGAGATGGATCAGAGGTGTATGGCTGGGAGATGTGTAGCTGGGTTTTTTAGCAGGGAATCTGACTTGCACTAATGCATATGCATTTTTTGTACTAGCCTCCTGTGGTATTGCCTGCACGTGCAGATGAAATAATCTGCCTGAGAGCTGTTAGAATTTGTATGTAAGGAACTGGTTTGTTTATATGTAGATCAGTTATTACTGCAAAGATAAATGTATGCATGGGAAATTGTTACCACAGATGGATGCTGGCTTCTGAGAACTGGGTCTCTTTAAGATAAACTTCATGTATCATGTCAGAGAAATAAGCAAGATGGGGGCAAAACCACTACTGTGTTTTTTATTACGTTCTGCTTATGCCAATCAGTATAATATACATGGCAAGGACCTGATACTATGCTTGCCATGAAAAGACTTGGGATTTTGTCAGTGTCAAATCAGACCCTTACTCACGTTCTCACTGCCTGACAATTGTTACAAGAAATACTATAGTGAAATTTCCTTGCAGAAACATTTTGTAAAATATGTAATATGTATTGGTAATTGCTGTATGTTTTGCCTGTACTCTAATGTTTATTTTCTCTTGAAAATGACTGCATACAAATAACACCTCTTAGTTGTTTTTTTCCACTTCCCTACCTATATTTAGAATTGTATCTATTTAATTGAGTGAAAAATGTTCTTCTGTTCACCCAAAAAAGACAGACTGGATTATGGGAGTGTGAGCTGTCCTCTCTTCTCAACTGGACATTAGCAGACCAGGATTCAGCTTTGAGTCGCATCTGTTAGCATTCTCAAGGCTCACCAGTCCTTGTTCCATGTGCTCTCAGTCCTCTGGATTTGGACTACCTTGAGGCACCACAGAAACCCTGTGCAGGACGGAAGCATTTAAAAAGTCAGTTGTTCTTCTGACAGAGCTTCTTGGTCCTCACTAGCTTCTTGGAGTACTGGTTCACGTGGTTGTCTGCATGCAAATCAGGTGTCCTCTGGGGACAGAGTTGGATGGTGCAAGCTCCCTTCTATGTAACTAGATCAGGAAACTGTACGCAAAAAAGTATTTTTCCAGGGATTTGTGTGAAGTGGAGCCAGTGGATCTTGAGATCCGCTGAGCTTTGGCTGTTAATTTTTGCGGATGGAGATGGTCAGGTCTCTCAGGAACAGGCTGGTAAATGCCACTCACTGCAGTGACTAGTTCACAGTGTTTAAGTGGAGTCTAGAGAGCTAAAGTCAGGCTCATGGCTCCACAGAGCAAATGTGTACCACAGCCAGACACGTGTGTCAGGAGACGTATTTCAAATGAGACACCAATATCCTTCTACACTAATTCCAAGATACAGAAAGGAAATGCGAGCAAGAAAAATAGGGTCACACCATTATGTCTACTGATGACTTTCAACCTCTGATGACTTTCCATCCCCAAACTTCATTGAAACAATAATAATTGTATTCGTTACATCACAATACAGTCCTGAATGTTTGGTTTACTTGTACTGCAGCAGTGAGCGCTAAGCTCTAATTTGAAACAGAGATGGTCCCAGTTGGTGCTTGGAGGGTAGCCCACTGATGACACCCTTTAGATGGAAAGACTGCAAATAATTGAGAAGTAACTGAAGTTGGTGAAGTAATAGTGTTAGTAAAGAAAGTTAATATTTATACGGAACCAGAAAAACATTTGCATAAAGTTAAAAAAAGCCTAAGCACTATTAAAAATTGTAGGAGTGAATGCTTGACTGAGAGCTGACAGAAATAGTAGCAGTTGTTGTTTCCCCAGATTTTAATCAATCTTTTGTCAGTGTCAAATAGAAAACGTGAAATTTTTTGGTTATTCGGAACCATGCTCATAGAGAAATAAAATGCAACCCTGGAGTCCTTTTAAGTGGGATATCCCGCAGTGTTCTAAATAATTTGATTTGGAGGGAAAATATATCAAATATGTTTATATGTTATAAAAACAACGTGAGATATTTTTAATATCAGATTTATTACATATGTACCTTCTTTGTGGAAAATGTGCTGCTTCTCTCTGTGTTATTGACATTTTCATTAGCAAGATGATAGATGCTGCTTGAAACAAAATGTTTTGCTGAAGACTAGCAGAATCACTGTTTTAGGTTTGGGAAGAAATATCGTCCATAAGGAAGACGCTACAATCTGTAAATGAAGCATTAATTAAGTTTACAGTTACAAATATGAAATTATGGTGCAATTACCTTTTTCAGGAGTCATTATTGTATTAAGGGTTCTGTTTTGTTTATATTTGTCTTTTTTCCAGTGATGTCAATTACCCCTTAGAGTGAAATGTTACTTTTCCTCAAATGTGTGTAACATCTAACTTTTTCTGGCCAATTTGTTCACTTCCATCTTGTTTTTAAATAGATGTCCATGTCTTTCTTTGTTTTATAAAATGTCAAGTTAATTGGAAAACCAATCATAGGTAACATGGCAACTTGGAAGAGCATGTAAAACCAAAATTGTTTAACTGTTCATTATTAACAATTCTATTTACTGCAGATGGATGGGTTTTTTATGGTAAAACTCCAGCTGGACTATAAAACTTTCATCTTTGGACTATGTCCTAATGTGTTGTTATTAAGCTTTAAAAATCAATATAGCAGGGGGAAGTACATTAAATTAGCAAAAGTTAAAATAACATTGATAAACCGGCAGTTAAATTTTTTTGATGGAACAGTTGATGAAGTTGCAGAAGAACCTAAGATGATAAGGGTTGTTATGATCTATTTAAAACCATTGCAAATTCATGCAGCATTGCTCTCCTGGAAGTAGCAAATCCAAATATCCTTACAGAAAGTCTTGACTCACAACAAAGCTGATTAGTCATCCAAGCCACCAAAATAGTTAAAGCAAGAGTCAATATATCTTGGAATATACACTGGAGAATTGATGCAGTTATTTGAAGGCATTTCAGCATGCATAAGGTACAGAGTTACACTATAAACTATTAGGCAATATGAGACTCCAGTAAAATCACTATTATTTAATTGTGAAGCTTTAGCTGCACGTCACAGACACAAACTCCTGTAGAGCTCATACATTTTGGGGCATCACTTCTTTAAGATATATCTGAAGAAACTGAAATGTATCATTCTGAAGAGTATAAGAAGGGGATAACTTTGCATGTAGGAATTGCCTCAGTAAGACTGAGTAAAAGTAAAAGAAAGCGAAGGTATGTCACATCTGCACTGATGCACAAGGCATTTTTGAAGGGCTTATTTTGGAATGCAGGCTGGTTGTTACGAGAGGCAGGCACACCAGTTTTAAAGGGAAAAAACCAGGAGTGATTAAGTCTGGAGTAGTAAGAGGTGAACTAGGCTGCTACTTTAGAGGGTCTGGGAGGAATTTGTTTATCTTCTGTGGCTAGAAAACACTGTTTATGTAACCTGTTGTTCTTTCTCTTGAGTATCAACACAGTCCAGTGGTTCTGTGTCACCATGGTGCAGAGGTAATCAAAGCAAACCTTCAGAGACTGTCACGATATTGTCATTATTTTGGCGGAGCATTGGAGATAATTTCAGCAACGAGGCAAAGAAGCTCTGCATTGATAAGTAGGTTTCAGTCTGGACAGCTGGGTAGAAATAAACAGTCCCAAGTGGTCTGATACCAGTTTAAAACCACCCTGCTGAGATTTTTGTTGTTAGCAGAACACAGTGCCCAGACCATGAATTACTTCTAAATAAAAGCAATGTCTGCTTAGCTTTTGTTCTCCCTCCCTCTATCCAACACTAATACTCCTAGAATCTGTGCTAAGGCATATGGAGGAGAGGGCAGTGATTCGAGACAGCCAGCATGGCTTCATCAAGGGCAAGTCTTGCCTGACCAACTGAGGGGCCTTCTATGATAGAGTGACTACATCTGTAGACAGGAGAAGGGCTACAGATGTCATTTACATGGACTTCTGTAAAGACTTAGATACATTCACTCAGAACATCCTACTCCCTAAATTGATAGAGATGGATTCAATGAATTGTCTGTTGTGTGGATGAGGAATTGGTTGGATGGTCACATCCAGAGGGTAGTGGTCAGCAGCTCAATATCCAAATGGAGATCAGTGACAAGGGGTGTCCCTCAGGGGTCTGTACTGGGACCAGTGCAGGTTAATATCTTCATCAATGACATAGACAGCGGGATCGAGTGCACCCTCAGCAAGTTTGCAGAGAACACCACGCTGAGTGGTGCAGCTGACACAACTGAGGGGTGGGATGCTGTCCAGAGAGACTGGACAAATGGAGAAATGAGCCCATGGGCACCGCATGAGGTTCAACAAGGCCAAGTGCAAGGTGCTGCACCTGGGTTGGGCAACCCCCAGTAACAGTACAAGCTGAGAAGCTGAGGGATGGAGGAATCGGGGATACTGACAGATGAAAAGCTGGACATAACTAGAAAGTTAAGTCCAACTGTGTTCTGGGCTGCAACAAAAGCAGCGCGGCCAGCAGGTTCAGGGAGGGGATTCTGCCCCTCTACTCTGCCATGGTCAGACCCCACACAGATCGCTGCATCCACCTCTGGGGTCCCCAACATAAGAAGGACATAGACCTGTTGGAGGGGGTCTACGGGAGGGCCATGAGGTGATCAGAGGGATGGAGCACCTCATGTATGAAAACAGACTGAGAGAGCTGGGGCTGTCAACCTGGAGAAGGCTCCACAGATACCTTATTGCAGCTTTTCAGTACTTAAAGTGGCCTATAAGAAAGATGGAAACAGACTTTTTGGCAGGGCTTGTGTGATAGGACAAGGGGTAATGGCTTTAAACTAAAAGAGGTAGATTTAGACTGGCCATAAGGAAGACATTTTTTACAATGAGGGTGGTAAATACTGGAACAGGTTGCTCACAAGGGTGGTAGATTTCCCATTCCTGGAAAGTTCTCAGCACATTTTGAACTGAAAAGGCATTTTAGTTAGTTTTTAATGACTAGCTAAAAGGAGTTGAAAGAAAGGACTTCTATAACAAGTTACTATAAGCATAGTACAAGAAGTATACATGCTCATACACGTAGGTAGTTTCTCACCACATGTTATTAATAAAAAGATAAAGGCAAAATGACAGTCTGCATCACTCGGCTAGGTTTGGCTGGTAAATGGAAAAGTGTTCTGGGAGTCTTGAATGTGATAGTGGCACAAAAAGAGATGCTAGTGAGCATTTGAACCTAACGTAGACACACTATTAGTTTGGATGACAGTGTACTAATAACTTTAAATCTACATTTTCTGTAGTGGCTTTTGAATGATGTTTGTGTCCTTGTGATTATTTTGTTATCTGTAGCTGCTCATTTTCATGGAGTCAGTTTTTAAACACTGAGTCAGTTTTTACTAAAGCTCTGTAATTTGTTTTTTAAAGGTCTACTACATTAGAAACAAAATATAAATTTCTCTTATTTACAATAGGTTGGCTGTAAGATAATTTTCTGTGGTCTCATCCATAGAGGAATCAATTAAGAATTCTTGCTACATTCTAGCCCATTCCCTTGCTATTCATTTTGTATGCTTTGATAGAAAATTAAACTCAAATACCTTTGATTTATATTTTCATTTGGGCAGAATTTACAAATATCTCTTTTGTAAGAGAACTTTGTGGATCTATACCAAATACTGAATCTTTTTCTTGCATGGCATATTTTAGTTTGCAATTTGGGTAAGAATCAAAGCTCCTTAAATTATCTCATGGATGTCAAGTAACCAATTTGGGGACAATTGGCTGACTACCTGGAAAGCACTATCATATTCTGCGGTCATTTGGGGCATTTCCTTGGGTTTTTTTTTCATTTTTTACTTATTTTCTGTAATCTGCCTTAGAAAGGTAGGCAACCATACTGATTACAACACTGAATAACTGATGGCTCAAATGTTGAACAGCGAAGTAGTTAACAGCTTTCAGTCTGTGTAAAGTAAAATCAGCTTCCCTAGTTATTGAGGATCATTGCAAAAATTTGCTTGCATCAATGACATGATTAAAGACCAGATTAAAACCAGGTGTGGATCCATGAAATTCCCAAGTGCACAAATTTACAAGCACTTTTAAAAGCATTTATTATGATATAGCTAAAGGCTGTTGTTGGCAATCTGCTCCGCCCTAGCTTACTCATCCTCTGCTCATGCTGATGAAAACTTCAGTGCAGTAACTTCATGGCACATAATTCAATGATGTTAAAATAGGATAATTTATTCCCTTCCCTCTCACTTTTTATTTCTTTCTATTAAATAAATTTCAGGCTTGGAAGTAACAAGGGAGTTGAGTTCGTGACCTGAATATAGCTGAGATTTACCTGCAGATTGCTTCCAGTCCCATCACATGTTCCTTCCTTTTTCAAACTGCTGTTCTTTCTAGTAATATCACATTAGTTTTTCGTGGAGAGATTTTTTGGCTCTGAGTTCCAATAATTTTCATTTTATGGTGATCAGTCAATGCGTGCAAGTCAAACCTTGATTTATTCCAGCCATTAGGTGGCAGAGATTCACGGGTATTTTGGGTATTCTTTGGGTATTGGACCGCAAGCACTACATTTTGCCAGAAGCAGACGCTCCTGATGTTCCAACATGTATAGTTTGTGGTGTTCACACAGTCAGAGCCACAGAACTGGTATGTCCTTTCTTGAAGAACGAGAGGGGTAAGAAAGGTTTCCGTCAGGAGGGAGAGGGAGGTTGCCTCCAGAGGTCCAACGCATTGTCCCTTACAGATAGCGTGGTCCTAGTCTGATGTCACAATGGTCTTAGCATCATCTCTTAGCTCAGTTTCTTTCTTTTGCAGGACCTGGACTACCTGGCAGTTTCTCTGTAGCGCCAGTAGGAGAGCTACACACAACACAATACTAAATGAAGCCTGGTGGTAGGTTCCTTCCTGCTGCATCATTGTTACACGTGCACGCAGGATTCCCAGTGTATGCCACCAAATACTGCATAGGCTGATGTTAGCCTAAGGTTAACTCAGTTATTTAAAACACATATGCACTGCTGATAAAGTTAGCACTATAGATCCTCAAACTAATTTTCTGAAAATGTGTGGCACATTTTGAGAAGAAAAAGGGAAAAAACCAAAACAAAACAAAGCATTTTTGGAAGCAGTGAGTAATGGAAAGTTAAAGAGGGCCCAAGATATTTGCTTCTATTTCTTTTTTAAGCCCACTTCCCCAAAATGCTGAATAACAGTGTATGTTTGAAAAAATCTGAATGCCCATTCCTAGCTGCACACATGTGCATTAGCTCCTGCGTGTACCCATGCTGTTTCGGGGAGCAGACAGGGCATAGCCAGTCTTGAGCTGCTTGAGGCATAACCCTCCTTCTACCCAGCCCTCTCATCCATGTCTCCTGTGAGATAAAATGACCGATAGTGTTAAGTGACCTATACTACCGCTTTCCACTTTGAGAGCCTGAAATAGATTTTCCATGTGTCTGATGTGAAAATCCTGACAGTGCCCTACAACCTTTTGCCTGAAGCATGCAGGAGAGCAAATAGCAGATATGGAGGCACTGGAGTTTAAGGCAGAAGAAATCTGTCTGCAAAGCACCAGGACATGCAACTGTCCTGTCTCATGGCATAAAAATGGCCTCCCCTGACAGATTTCTGGAGTTGGGCAAAGTAATCACGAAATGTACATCCTGCTGCACACGTGAAGTGCCTTCCCATCCAGGGTAACGCAGAGTAACTCCACAACACAGCAGTATTTAGCAATAAGGTTTACAGACTCAGTGCAGTGGAGAAATAAGGCCAGAAGTTATAAGGAAATGTGTTTTGGACTTACATATCGAAGACTTATCTGTGGTTTTGAATAGGAGTTGTCATCTGAAAGTATTCACCACGAAGCTGGTCTGGGAATAGTCACAGGCCAGATCTTTTGATATCTACCCGCTAAAATCAAAGATGTTTAGCGTAAGTTGCTACTCTTGAAGAGGAGTTATAAATTCATGGGTTTTTTTATTCAGCAAAGCGTGTGTTCAGTAGGATGGAATTAAAACTAATGAGGAACTTGCAAGCTCAGTCTGTCCAACCAGCCCTGATGTGCAAGAAGTGAGAGATTCTCCTGACAGAGCTATACAGGTGTTTAGGTGTCACCAGTGGGCTTTTTTCTCTTTTCTAACATAATTGCTTAATGGAGTTTGAGAAATATTTTCTGAGCAAACACAGTAGCCTTTGTTTTCACTGCTGAAAGGACGACTTGGGGAGAATCTTTGTTCTGTAAATACAGGTAATGATGTTAGAGATTTGCTTAGAATCATGAAGACAGTTTAGGGAGAATTAAAAAAACATCAATGTGAGAAATGAAAAAGATGTATTATACCAATAGGTTCATTCTATCTTGTAGGAAAGAACAGAGGGAAAAAAATCTAAGTTATCTTGTTATCCTTTTGGTACCTTTCCTTATTGATATGGAAATGCTTTTGGAATTTTTCAAATACTGCTCTATGTTTTCTAGATAAGTAGAGAACATACAGGAACAGTATCTGCTTTCCTCTCTTTGCTTTTCTTTGCTTTTTTTCCAGTCAATATGATAGAACACACATTCAGAGAGGGATTATTTTTTCCTGGTTCCATCCCAGCCCAATATATTTTTTTTTACTGAAGATTTCTGACAACCCTTGAGATAGCAATTTTAATTAATGGCCCAATTATTTAGAGTATACCCACTCAGAGAAGAATTCTAAACAGCACAATTGTAAAGGTTAATTGTTCAGATATAATTCGAACCATAGTCTATCCTTAAAAGTGCTTGTGAATTTCTACAGTCACATTATTTAAACAATTTATATCTATCTTGGACTAATGCCATTATCTCTAAAATCAAAATCTGCTTCATAGACCTTTGTTATCCTCTTGCTTAGGATATTTTTGTTGTGTTATGATGTCAATGTCTTCAAGGTAATAGTGAAACTAGTCTTCTCATCTTTAAACCAACAAACAAACAAAACCCAGGCAAACTCTTCAGAGGAGAAATGAAACAATTGCTTCTCTCTAGTGGTCATTCCCTTCAGACTTTGGAACAGAAGGCAAAGGCTGTTTTCTATGCAGCAGTTTCCTGAAGATTAACTGCAAAATAATTGCTACTTTTCAGCTGTGTGAATAAGTGAGACACAAGGCAAGAATAGTTGGAGGGGTGTTGAAAGACAGGGAGGAGGTGATGGTGTTAATGGAAAAGAAGTGGGTGGTAAACGCACATTAAAGACCCTGGGATATTAACCTTTGACTTGCACATGTTGTTTATTTCATTCTTGATTAATGTTTTTAAAATTTAGAAGGAAAGGCACCTTTTGGCCTTTTAAACAATGCACACCTTCAATAAAACACTTCTCTTTGTTTTGTTTTTTCATTGGAAAGGGGAAAATCAAATTATGCTATTCAGGCTCCCAGCCATTTGACTGCATTTATAGCAGTAGTTGATGGCCTCTTATTTGGAGCCTGTGTGGTTTCATTGGGAGCGCAACACATGCTGCATTCATCCAGAGGATTAACTGAATTCTCTGAATTAGGAGGGTGACCTTGTCGAGCACAATGTGTTTGGAGACTTAAGGTATTGGTTCTTCTTGCTTTTTAGGGAGTTTTGGGGTTTGGGCTTTTTTTTTTCTTCTTTGTTTTTTTAAATCCCTGAAGTTTGTAGGCTAGCTTATCCATGTTCCCTTTCTCATTTATGTTTTTGTGTGAGTACTTACAGTATTCTTAAAGTGACAAGATGTCACTGTCTTCCAGATACGAGTGAAAGCAGTGTTTTATCCTTAAAAAAATCAAACAACGGGTATTAGACAAAATTCTGCTTCTGCCACACTTGTAGGGTCCTGCTGCTTCCCAATGGAAACCACTCGCAAGAATCCAGTTTGGCTTATAAACTTTCAGTCATGCATTGGGAAAGGCTGGCTCTAGGATGGACAAATCGGGCTAAGTACTGCTCTGCTGCAGTCTTACTATATTTCACATTTTAACTCACAGTAATGAGTAAATTGTCGTCTTTGTATGTGACCTTGTCATCTTTCCAGAGCAGAATCAGTGTGATCAGTGCAATTTACTCGATATTGGTATTTTACATGACTCCCTTAAAAAAAAATCAAATTCCCACTTTCAGTGTGAGATATTAAAGAACAAATTTTTTTTAAAGGCTGTTAAAGGTCTTTGGGTACCACGTTCCCATTGAATTATACAGGTCTCTGCTGCAGCTGGGAAATTCAAAGGTCTTGAAGGGGAAACAATCCCCATTTTCATCCAATCCTTAATCCAAAATTCTTTTAGCAGTACAGCATAATAATATATAGATACTGTTTTTTCTATAAATGTTTCTCCTTGCATTACATGACTGAAATGTCTCCTACATATTCACCTACGATGAGTTTTGGTTTGAAAAATCAGCATAATGAAATGTTTTTTAGTGTTGTAGACTTTAGTCTGTTTGCATATCATGCAGTTTTATTTCTGTAAACATCAGATATTCATATCTGTTATTTATGTAAATTTCTCTGTCTGCTATAGATTTGCAATCTTTGCAAATTCTCTATTGAACTTTGATTATGCTGTTTGTAAAACATAGACAAGAATTTAAAGCCCATTCCTGGTGATGATGAAGCATTTTCTTGCTTCTCAGAAGTATACTTAAAACTTTTAATCTTATCATAGGTAGAATTTAAATAAATACATCTGGGAAGCTATCTGAATGAGAGTGTTTTTGTTTCCTAAGGACCTTTCAGTAAACGTAACATGACTGAAAAGAGCTGCTGGGTGTGAGAGTAGTGGTGTTTGAACTGCTGATTGCTGCCAAAGGTTACTGGAGTGAAGACAAATGAATCCTTCAAGGCAATTAAAAGTAATATAATTGATGAAACAGAAGCTGCTAATCCCTTCCAGTTTCATATAACTTAAGATTTAGGGCATCATGCCAGAAACATAAGCTGCAGAGAAGGTGAAAGCCACCGCTAGAAGTTTCGTACAAATGGTGTGTCTTTTGGGGATGAAGGAGCATGTCACAGTAATGCTCTACACACTCTGGTGGCTCCCTATTCGATTCAGAATACACTTCAAGGTCCTGATCCTGCTGTTCTTAATGGACTAGGGCCTGTCTTGGAGACTACCTTTCCATTTTCAGCCGGGAGGCACAGGTTTAACAAAGATGCTGCTGTGATTATAGCCCTGTGTGAAGCCGGGAGCCAAAGGCTGAGAATACTTCAAGCATGGCTTGAGCGACCAGCAAAGGCAGGAGTGAGCCTGGGCCTGCTTCTGTCATGTTGTGAAGACCAGAATTTTCCCTATAAATCTTCCCTTAGTGGAGAGATCCAAATTAGTTTAATTCTCATAACAGGAAAAAAGTGAAAAGAGGAAAAGGGTGAAGTGGTAGGATAGAAAAAAACCACGGTAATAAAAAAAGCCAGGGGAATGTAATAAGCACGTGCAGTTTAGAAAGCAGGCTGATAAAAAAAAAAATAAACTTTCTGTTATTAATTAAAATAATTTGCATCTGAACAACCTTAAAATAGACATCTTTCCTATCTTTCTTAAAAAAAAAAAAGAAGAAAAAAGAAAGAAGTCATCTGACTTTTATCAATTTTTTTATTTTCAGGTGAGACTTGCATGTTCTCTCAGGTTCAAATATCAGGTTTCTGTGCTCTCACAAAAGCGCATATAAACTACTGGGTTGTTGAAGGGTCATCACTTTAGGTCTGCTAAGAGCAGTGTGGTTTCTGTGTTCCTAAAGAAAGATTTAAGAGGAAAGAACAGCTGAACTCAGAGGTCGGAGCATTCCATTGGCAGAAATTGTTGCTGCCCTAAGCAGGTCAGCTAAACTTTTAATATATAAAATTTTTAGCTTACCGTGCCACAACCAGAGCTTGGCTCTGTAACATTTCGTACTATGCTTCTACTTTATATTTACAAATAGTCAAAAAAAGGATCAAGTTAGGTAAGCCCATGTAATTGGTAAATGCCCACGTAAATCAATCTTAGTTCTCAGTAGATTTGTTGCTGTAGAAGGAACTCAGCAAAAGACAGTGGGTACACTCCCAATGCCAGGTCAGTGGGACGTGGACATTGAAGTCACTTTGAGCTTCTTAAATATTACGTATTTTCACACTGAAAGTAGCAGACTTACAGAGCAAAGCAGGATTTTTTTTTCTCTAAAATTCAGCACATTTTTACTATAGCAAATCTGTGAGGGAATTAATGCTGTGGGAAGCAGGTATTTTTATTGCTGTCCATTTGTGCAGCGTGTGCTTCTCCTGTAACATAGGGGTTCAGGGAAACCAAAATGTCTTTAGTTATATCAACTGTGGTTTTTTGAGGTTTCCCAAGATAATATTAAGAGAAGAAGCTCGTATGGTATTCATCTTTATAATGATCTCTTCTCTTACCCATTTTCTTTAAGAAATTTCTCTAGGCGCACAAATAGGTCAAGGCCAATACATCGTATTTAAAAATGGACCTCAAAGCAGAAATTTGCAAAATGCCTTTCATCCTCATCCTTCTCCAATCTGACCATCACTCATAATCTTTGCTCTACTAAGGACATCTCACGCTGTGGGGATATGTGCTGCACCTTTAGCCTCTGATCCTCAGGTAGTGATCTATTAGCTCCAGCACTGTGGTGCCAAATTGGTACTTGTTAGCCATTAACCCCACTGGAAGATCATGTTGGCTCTGAACAGCTGCAGGACTGAGTACGTGAGCCTTCAGAGAAGAACGGGTACCATCCTGCAGTGTCACTGGGGCTGTGGTGGGTGACAGTTCGGGGCTGTGTCATGCGGAGCCGTGGTGTGAGCTCAGGTTTGTCGCACAGACTGTGTTGGCAGTGCTCCCCACTGCTGCCCGTGCAGCTTCACTCTGACCCCCTCTCTCCTATCTGCTCCCCAGGACATCCTTGTGTGCTGCACCTCACTTCTATGTGTATAATGGGAAGCTGATTTTCCACTTCCAGGCAGTTGCACTGATTATGGGCAGTAGAACTGTTTCTGAAGGCAATCTTCCTAGAAACCTGCTTGGAAAGACGTGCAAGTGCTCTTGGCCAAGGTCAAACAAGATCCAGTTTTCCCTCTCATTGTGCTTTCTGTGTGGCAGTGGCAAAAGTAGGGGACAAAGCAGTGAGGCACTATGAGGAAAATACTCTTAATGCATGCTGAGCTAAATGCTGGAAGCTGTTACCTGTGAGAACACCTGGAGCAAAGAGGTTGCACCAGGTGCCCACAGCAGTGCTGTGTCTCAGGGAACCCACCATCCAAACTTTCACAGAGATACCAAAGTAACAATGATCACATGAATAGTTGGAGAGGGTGATGGGGTAAAGAGAGAGAGGTTAAGCTGGGACACAGGAAGAAAGGGAAATGGTCTTCTGCTGGCAGAGGATAGACTGGACCAACTGTTCATTGTATAAGGCAATGAGACAAAAGGCTTGATCGAATGAATGGTGTCTATTTTTAGTAGAAAGAAAATGGCCTCTGCATCTTTTACATAAGCAGGGGAGTGCTATACACATCTTTGTTTAAAATGAAGGATTCAGCCTAGAGATCCAGTTCAGCCAAAATGCCAGTAGGTTTCATGGATATCTTTAGAGATAGACAGTGACTTGGAGATGTCGTGCCCGTGTCCTTTCTACCAAATCCAGTAACGTCCTGGCAGCTGCAGCATGTTCTTCTGCAAACTCTGAGGATCATGGGGAGGCCATGAGAGATCCAGGGGAGGGTGTCAATTCCCTGCCTGTGTCATGCAAGGCCTGGACTGCACTTTGGGACAGCAACACCAGATCTCATTTGCAGTGATGGGATGGGGCAAGGCAGGGGGCAGATCCCCAGTCAATCTGGATTTCAGTCTCAGAGGTGACAGTGCCGGTGCACCAAAGTTGTTATCTCGTTACCATAACAACGTGGCATATCCTCTGCAGTCCAGGCACTCCATGCCTGGTGTGCAATGCTCAGCAGTTGCTCTAACAAGATTCACTTTTATTTTATTCTTGTGTTAGCTATTGTTTGGGATAGAGAAGGAACACAGCCGTTGGGTTTTCTGACGTGTTTTGCCAGCTTGTCCTAAAACTCCCGGGTACAAGGGAACGGAATGTCCAGATGGCACTGTTTTGCATTCCTATTTTGAAGATTTGGAAAATAAGCATGTGGCATGTGTATATGGATGGACAGAAAACACATACAAAAAGCAATTCAGCATATCTGGGAGTCGAATGCCACAGTTACTTGTTTTTTGGGTTTTACTCATTTTTAGCAATAGAAAATATTGCTGGGGTTTTAACAGTATGGTGTCCCCATAGTATGAAGTGACTGAAAGTTGGTCTGCTCTATAGCAATGTGACATGAATTATTAGTGCAGACCATTCTCCACTATAAAGTTTAAACCCTACAATTTTTTGTTAAAGGGCCAGGGTCAGGAATAACATGTAAACAATGCCTTTTATTCTCTGTGCTTGGTCTGCTCTCTTATTCTGCAGACAATAAAGCGTCATGGCACAGGAAAATGTGAAAGAAGGCATAATTTCTGTTGCATGACATCCCTAGCATTCAGGAGGACTTTTGTGTGCCTAATGTTTCATACAGGCACAGTTCTTTACCATTAAGACGAATTCTGTTATTTCATTTAGTACCTTGCTATTTGGTAGTACTTAAAGTAATTTTTATGGGACCTGACTTTTACCCTAACTCTCAAAAAGACCAAAAGCCTTTTAAGGTGATTCCAATCATCTTTTAACACCTTGTCCTAAAATGCTCTGAGGGTTATTGCAAAGCAAGAATAATAAAAGGTTTCTTTTTAAAGTAATGAGAAATGCATATTATGATTTTATTACACTTTTCTCAGCTGGCTGGGTAAAATATTTTCCTGTTGACATTTCTGACAGAGGCAAGAAAATTCTTGTTCAAGACAAGTTTATATGCAATGAGAAGCTGGAATAGCAACAGCAATCTTTGTAAATCCTAATGAAAGCCATAATTCAGAGGAATAAGTCTGCTTCATAACACTAAATCATTATAATTGCTACCTTCTCTTTCAAACCCACAGACCAGCAGCTCCAAAGTACCAACTCCCTGTTTAGATATACCAGAGTCAAGAAATTTTCTCTCTCTGTGTATACATGTATCACCCACTTATGATTCCTAACTCAAGCATCAACGTCAGAAATTTAACCACAATGCCTTGAGGGCAGATAGTCAGCATATTAGTTTACTATTCAGCTGAATCAGTGCTCCCACCAGTTGATTTCCTCATTCAGCATGCTTTCTTGTGTGCCACTAAGCTAACCCTAGCTCAAATCCTCACAAATAATAATAATTCCCTATAAATATTTTGAGGAAATTTTTTTAATGACCCACCTTGAGTAACAGGATGCATTTTGCTCCTGCAATATAGTTCAGTATTTTCTGACTTTGAGAAAATAGTTTTCATATTTACAGCCTTGGTGGATTGGCAATGGGATGTCTTCTACATCATGTTGCACTTGTCAAATGCTGCCTCTACTATTAGCAGGAGTCACTGCACAATATAGTAATTTGAGGCAAACAACAACAACATAAAAGTACATATTTTCCGTAATAGGAAACCTCTTTCTCCTGTGTGACCAAATTACAGTCTGCTAAAATCAACAGACAAGAAACTAGCTAAATTTTGAAGACTTCTAGAGTAATTCTGATGTCTAAGAGTCCAAAAGCTAGGTGCTCATTTTCCAGGTTCCAAAATGCTAACTTCCTCTTTATTCAATCACTTAATAATTAATTGTACCAGAAAAGGCTTTTAAAAGTTAAAACTATGTTATCATGAGGTATTTTAGTATTTAGTATTTTGAGCATTGAATGAAATATATGTACCAAATCTTGGTTTTCTGATAAGAACAGGACAAAGGCCATGCTCTTGAAAATATAGTGCCTAATTTCTTCAATGTTTATGTAATAGTTTCTTGATTTTGGGCAGCTATTCCATGCTACTGTTGGCAATGAGAGTCATGCTAGATAAAAAAATTAGGAAAAAAAAAAGTGAATTCTCAACCTGTTTGTGTGAGAAAATTTAGCTAAGTTCAGGTCTTGGGAACAAAGGAAGTGTTAACACTCCTCTGGGCTGCTCTCCCACTTCAGCTAAGAAGCTGTGAAAAAATAGACTCTTTCAGGGCTTGAATGTGAATGAATTGAACTCTCCTGTAACTAGGAAATCTTTTCAGAATCAGACGGAACCGAGCAGGTTTTCAGTTGGTTGTATCCCATTCATTCCCTCACTCCTTATCCTCCACATGCTGATTCAGCTTGTAACAGAGCATGTTAAGGCTTTTGAAGTCTGATCAAAGATCCCACAGTGGCTGCAGAGAGGTGGAAAAGAAGGAAGGCACCTTGTCTTTTGTGCTCGTCCTAGTTGCAAATTTTGCTGCTCCATCACTGTCATCTAAACCAGAAGAAAATAATGAAAATTCCCTTGGAACTTGGATGGTATTTTAGTTGTTCAATTATGACTAATCCACGAGGTTGGCTAGTGCTAAATGATTTTGTTTTTTCTGCTCATACGCTGATTGCTCCTCAAATCCTACTGCCTCAGCTTCCCAGTCTTAACTGATGCTTCTATCTAAAATGCCTTACAAGAAATACTGCTGAGTATACCTGCATCACTACCATGTGGGAAGAAAAAACTACCTGGCTCGTGTCTAACAGCCACAACTTATGAACCACTGATACATTTTGACATTTTTAGTCTTCCCATTACATTGGAAAAATGAGGGAAGGGGAAAGCATCTTGTCATTAAATATTGTTCTCCTAAGTATGATCAAAAGCCTCCTTTTTGTATGAGGTCCATGTAGTTCACCTGGCAGGAAGGAAGGACTGGCAGGGAAGGACTCTGCCTATGATGAGTTGTATTTTGAAAGAAACAGAAGTATTTCTATAGTCTCTGGAGTGATAGTAGTTGCTTAAGGTACACTGGTAAAGCAGCCCTGGATAAACTATTACAGTTTTCAGTTAACAAAGTTAAAATTATCATCAAGATACATTTTTCCATTGAGTTTGGAATGAGCTGGACAATGTCTATATTTTTGCTAACAGGTGCTCTTCTATTTATTTTTACCCCTGAGAATACTTGGACATTCAATTTTTAATCATAGAGGTAACCTTGATTATTTTTTTTAATCAAATACTGGGTCATGAGCCAGTGACTCAAGTGACACCTTCAGCTCACCACTGCTAGCCCACAACTTGTATGAACTTGTTGGTGCTTATATGTTTATTGCTGTTTTTCCACTCCTTCCACTTATCCCTAAATTGCTGGGCAGGATAAGGGTTTTAGTTCTGTTCTTCCTTTGAACTACTCCTTAGTTCTTGTGAGGGAGAAGAGATGGGTCCCATGCCTGTTTTCCATGCCACAAAGCTTTCTGCAGGAGCAGCCCTGGAAAGGATATCATAAGGTCCTTGGTAGATATGTGTATAACTACATCCCTGTGCCTTTCTCTTTGCTTCACAGGCCATCTTCCTCAGTAGCAACCTTTTCTCCTTGCGGGGAGCACAGCACCAGGAAAGGTTATGAAGGATTTCTCTAACTGGACACTAGTGTCATTTTGCTGTCTAGCTCTCTTTTTACTGAGAGTTTCTTACTGTCCATATCTGATGTCACTACTGACATGTACCAAGCTGACCAAAAATGCTTTGACTAGTCAGCAGCACAGTACCCCCAAGCTGGCATTTTTCACTTATCTCCATGTTTTTTTCTCTGCAGAGGAAAAAGCTAATGGTTTTTGCATAGTTTCTGATACAGGGTAAATGCTGCGTCCTGCTGTCAGTTCATTTCAATTCACACTGTATCTTGTGATTGCATGTGCAGTGCAAAAATTCTTACTTTTATTATCTGCAGCATGGCAAACAATGAGACTGCTGATCTGCAGCAAACTCTGCATCAAGGCTAGCACTGGGTTGTCCTAAGTCTGTGAAATGTGGGCAAAGTTCTGGGCAAACCCTGGGGTCTGCAGACTTCTGTTTTCCTTCACAGCCTTTTATTTAAATGGCTGCTGATAAATGAGGTACAGAAAATGGCATTAAAGTGACTCATGATGTCAGCAAACATTGCTGCTTGGAAATGTCACATTGCTGTCACTGCGCAGAGAGAAAAGGACCCAGCATTGGCTGGTGCATACAGCCAATAAGGAGAATTGATCCCTGATCCTTCCCTGCCCATTGCAGAATAGAAGTTCTTTTGACCAGGAGAGATAAGGAGAGAAAAAGAAACATATAGTTGCATTTATGTTTGTTAATAATTTTTGTAGAAAACAGAAATAAATATTTTTTGTGACCTAAAACATAGTGCATTGAAATGTTTCCTGGTGAGAGTGATTAAAACAGCGTGTAATAGTGTCTGACGAGCAACATGAATTCATTGACAACCAGCTGTTGAGTCTTACATATTTGATCTGTTTCTACTCCTTATGTTTTATTAATGCCATCCTTCAGTTCTAATAACGCCTGATTCTGTGCTTCTCAGTCAGCTACTGAGAAATTAATTTTCTGGGACTTGTTCCTAAGGAAGAAATGATGTGGGATTGAACCTGTCATTCCTGAGAAGCATTAACCAGGCTTTGGTCTTGGGAGAACTCTTCTAGATCCCTCCACGCAACACACTTTTTATAAGGATAATAGCATACAGTAAGAAACATATTCTGTGACCTTGTAGCTTTTTATTTTCCTACATTGAAATCTGGTAGGAGAAATAGGACCACAGCTGGGACTCTGCGATTGTGCATGGGTATGCGTGTTGCCAGGTAGGGAGGGTGCAAGGAACCCCACCCACTGCACAGCAATTAATGGACAGAAATACAACTAATCACCAGTTGTGATAATGTATGATAGCTTTGCAGATTCATTTCCTTTGGGTCTATGTGTAAACCATGAAGACCAGACCTCTGGTCAGCATAAAAAGTAAAGACCAGGATGAAGTCTTGCTCACTCCCTGCACTTCCTTTGCTGCTAGAGGAAACCTGAGGATGCTGAGAGGAAGCAGAGGAGCTTTGGCACTGGCTCCATCAGGTGGTCTGGTCCCAGTGGGTGCAGGGATGGGTTTTGCTGCCTATACAGCAGAGCATTCAACAATCAGTGCATGGGCTGGTACACCCACACCCCCAGCCAGAGCCTCACCACAGCCCAGAGCCACTGCCACTGCCACAGACCCTGTCACCAGGTGTAGAAGTCCCTTTGGTCTGTCCTGATGTACAGACAGAGTCATTAAAAAACGTGCTGTGAGGGAAAGGACATATGGAGGCAAGAACCGTGGCCTGACCTGATGAACTTTTCATTTCATTAAGGCTGCTTTAGCTGCAGAGAGGGAGTGCATATGTTTCTGGAGTTTTTTATACCTGCTTTTTTTTTTTTTTTTTAAATTCTTCTCTTTTCATTTGTATTTGTTTCAAAATATACTTGATTTAAAGCCAACAGATTCTTCTAGTGGGGTGGTTTCTGAGGAGGTCACCATTAAGACAGAATGGGCAGCCCAGATTTAATGAAAATAAATGGCATGTGCTCATGTGTAACCATCTCTTATGGAGAATCCTACCTAAGTGTGCCTTGATGTTTCTGTGATACAATAAGCCAGCCAGAGTCTCCCCTTTACTTATCTTACAAGCAAAAGATGACACTTCTGATAATATTTTCTCAGTTTGTCTCTAAAAGCAAACACTTGAATGGGGGCTCTGATTCTGCATTACAAAGGTCACAAAATTTGGGCTGCATGGGTGCAAACAGCAGACTGTAAGCCTTGTGCTGTTTGTCTTCAGGATAGCGTACCTTACAGTGTCAATATGTGTTCTATTAATCAGATGAGTGCTGTGTCCTTTTGCATAAACTATCTATAAAGCATGCCTCTCCCTTTGTGTTTTAAAAGCAGTTTTAGCCTGATGGTTTAATACACAGGCGTATTGCAGAATTGGTGTCACACAGCATGTCTTCATTTGTATTTACTATGTTGCACCACAGAACTATCTTGTTTTCACATTGTAATGCACATTTGTGAGATGCTTTTCTGAAGTAAAAGTACACAATCAATGCTTTAAAAATATTGCTTGAGGAAATAATTTTATTAATCCTACACACAATATCCTTCCTGTCATATAGTGGAATTTAGATGGCAGAATCAATAATGTAGTATTCACATGGGAATTGCTAATACACAAATTAGTGCATGGTGCTTCTGCACTTGGTAGAAAAGATAGCCTGTGTTCCCTCAGCCTTTTATTGCTGTGCAATCAAAGAGAATTATGGACATAAAAAATCCAGTAAAATATAATGGAATATTTCATGAATTGTGATGTTTACTAACAAGAGAAGAAGTTGCTCTTTTCAAGTCATGGCTGAACAGAGCAGCAAGCAATATTTAGGGTAGTAATAAAAGGCAAATTATCAGTGTTTTCCTTTAAAGTCTATCATGGAGGTAAACTAAAATCTCATGCAATCTGGTAACGTTAATGCACGCTCTTTATGGTGCAGAATGTGAATATTGGAATGGTTCATCACATTTATTCCACATAGCAATATCCTTCTGTGTTATTGAAAATGTAAAGGGATATAAATTAAACATAATGAAATAATTTAATTTCTAATGGTTACAGAATGATCTAAATATACTGAACAAGACCCTGTGACTGCCTCCTCTAGTAATTGCTCAGTTGTATGCTTATTTTCATAATCAATGCATTACTCAGACTATCTTTAGTGGAATTTATTACCTCATTTTCAGTTTCATGCTACTTAAATATGCAGTAGGCAGTCCCACAGAAAATTGTGATCTGTAGTGCAAAGAATCATGGTGTCAGAGGTCAGAGTTCTTTGTTTCCATTCCTTTGAAATCGCTCTTTAATATTCTAAAAGGGGCAAAAAGCATGTAATTTGCATTTAAAGTACAGCTTTCCTGCATTACATCCCCTTGAATATATCTTTTGGGTAGTGGACATTTATCATAGAATTCCTCTTGACTCTGGAAACAGTGCAGAAGGTAGCTGAAGAACCTTTGTAACTGTGCAGTACCAGGCAATAAATCTGAAGCTGCCACAGGATTACTATGGTAACCATCCAGACTGTCGGTCTTCCAGCCGTGCTGAAAGGTAGGTTCAATTTTCAGCTCGTCAACTCCTCTCCGTGATTTACTTGTTGACACCGCACGTTTGATGTAGTAGTGTTAATGCCCTCTTGCAGCACGAGGGACTAATACTGACACTGTTTTATATGGCAACGCGCAGGAGCGACCCCAGGAAATCATTTAAAATCGTAGAATTGTATTCCTGTCAGCAAATGCATAAAGTGGCATAAATTACCAGATTTTGAATCCTGTTTCAAGCTGCTTCAACTTTGTATGGAAGAAGGAACTGTCTTCACATGGCAGTGTGCAGTATGAGTGTAGAAATGAGGTTAAAATTGCCTACTTACTTAAACATTTATAGGAGGGGATATGTGCAGGTCATCTTGGGGTGTGTATCCCTGTGCTTGCACCCTTCTTCAGTTCCTTACTACAGAGACAGAGAGGGTTTTGGCATGCAGTGGGGCGATTTGTCTTTTTTGTCTTGCAATATTCTCCATGGGAATGATCTGTGGTTTTGAATAAGTATGGCAAATGCTGTTACGCCTCAAAACAGATTACTTGAAATGTTATGTTTTGCATTTACACACCCACTTACTTTTCCCTAGGGCAGACTGAGGCTGTGTCAGGTGAGCCAAAGAACCCAGGGAACTGCTGACTGACATCTTGATATTTTTGTTTTTGAAGCTGTCCCCCAGCTTTCTGGGTTCAATCCAAATAAGAATGCTGTTTAAGTGATCTTAAAGTGCCTTTGTTGCTGAAGAAAGGAGAGAAACCCATATTAGTCTTTAACACTGAAATACATTCAGGACCACTGAAGCTTGCAAAGACTGGTTTACTAAGACTATTTTTGGGTGTGGATGTGCATGTGTCATATGGAGTGTAGTTTGATCCTCTCACATCTAGTTAGAGGTGAAATCTGCTTTTCTGAATGGGGATAAAGGCAATTTAGTCTCTGTTATCATATCTTTGATATGAGTGGATTCTTCTTTGTGTGTTGAAAACCAGACTCAGCATTTAGCTTTTCTCTCAGTGGAGGTACTGATCAAATTTAATGTCTCTGCTCTGATTCCTGTCTTCAAAAACACTGTAGGAACTTAGTAGATTTTTGACTTCCTCTCTCTGTCAAATTTGGTGGAAACTGACTGGTTGTTGCTAAAGGTAGCAGAAACAGGAGGGAGTTTGTACTCCCTCACATATGCTGCTCTATAATCATCTTTGGAAAAAACCAAGGGGGGGAAAAATTCTGCATACAGCAATTGATATGCTGTTAGTCCAGTGTCCTTTGACGTGGAGCTTCTTGACTAGAAAAGGTGTGGCTCAGTTTGAAATAACTTTCTCGAGCCAAACCTTTCGATGCCTATTGTCATTCACCCCATCTTTGGCTTTAACGAGGATTTAAGGATTTTCAGCTTGAAGGATCTTTAGATATCCATTTCTTCCTTTCCCTAAAATATTTCCTAAGATTCTTGAAACAATATATTCATATTAAAGAAATAAACCAACCAAAGCACTGCTGATAGTACTGGTGATTTGAAGCAACATGTCTGCGTAAAATGTTACCCTTCTGCTGCTGTGAAATATTCCACCTGCTGAAAAAGATTTGTTTGCTCTCCTTGGGACATAACTGCTATTTATCTGCTTGTAACAATCGTAATGCAGCTTGGTTAGTGTGAACACCGCATGAAGGTAACATGGAAAACCACCAAATTGGAAATGTGATGTCCCATACTCATATATAACCATGTATGTGTTATATCTGGTGAAATTATGAAGAAACGTGTTTCTTCAAGAAGGATGGCCTTCAAAAATATCATGTCTTCCTTACCTTAATTAGACAGGTCACTCCATCCCATGTGATGACTTAATCTCATGCTTGAGGATCAGTAGCATATTGTCATTTAGGACCATGGGCTTTATGAGGAAAGGCTGGAAGAACAGGAACACCGCAATTTATAAGGGATAGCAAGAAGGAAAATCTGAGAAAGGAATAACGTGTTTTTATTTAAACATTTGACGGTGATAGATGTTGGCTAGTGTTGCTTTCCAGACCACAGTTGCTAGAAGGCAGTAAAGCTGACTTTTTCTGGCAGGCCATTGCCAGAGCTTTGTTTGAAATATTGTTTCTTGGCTATGCTGTTAAGTAGAAACTTAGTAAGCATCCATATTTTTACAGCCCTAAAGCTCTATCTGGTCTGAGATTTAGTAGATGTACGTATCTCTCTGGAGATGGATTCAGTTCTTGTTGGAAAGCTGCTCATAATTTTCTTTGCGTATTTTATGTATATCTCAAATTAGGAACATGCCTAATAAAAACCTGGTACCATTTTATAATTAGAGCTATGTTCAAATAATCTTTTCTAGAAAGGTATTAAGACTTTGAAAATAGTGCTGATTTCCTAACATGAACATGGTAGATAATTTAGCAAAAGTCTTCTATCTTCTAGAATTGTACATCATCAAAATTTATCCTTTGCCATAACATTCGATTCTGAAATCTGAACTGTTGTTTAAAGAGAAAATGGTCTCTTGACTCTTATTGCTGCAAAGACAATCTTAAAAAATGTGAAGGGAAGTGTGCCTTCTTTCATGATCTTGACAAGGTGAAATATGAGAACCTCATTTGAGAAGTTATTAACTCTGAAACTTAGTGCTTTGATAATTTTAAGGCTTGCTCAACTACTTCACAAAGGACAGTGATGTCCTTTTTAGTGGATGCTGCTTCTTTGCTGGCCTGTACTATCATCATTAATAGCTATATTGATTCAATCATTCATTTTTATATTTAATCCTCATTTGAGAACATCCACTGAAGGGGTTACATAATCCAGAAATCTCAGTGCACTAAATCGGAAGCTGGAAGAAGGAAGCTATAAAATGCAAGGGACCCTTGCTCCCTCTTTTATCACAGGAGTTGTCCTTGTTTTCTTGGTATTTCTGACATATTTTACACACTGTCATTTGGGTAGCTTTCGAATTTTGTTCTTCCCTTCCATCTCTACGTGTTGCTGCCAGGAATTTCTTTGTTTGTTTGTTTTGACAGTGTTATTGGCTCTACGCCATCAGATTCTGCAACACTGCAGTAATAGGAAGCCAGTGACTATATTGGAAAGCATGGGTGAAGGAGGGAGGACATCATTATTTTCCATGTTTTTGCAGTTACAGAGCTCTGATGCATTCACTAGTGCTACTTATATATGCGCCACTAAGCAGTCAATAATATCTCAGTTTAAAAATAAAATATGGCTTAAAAATTCTCTAATAAAATCCAAATGCACTGAAACGTGAAAGAGGGTTTCTTTCGTTTAAACATACTTCCTTTCAGTTTCAAAGACTACTATCTCCCAGTGATGGAGCTGAGGGAAGTAATTGTTTGCAAAGCAGATCTATGACAGTTCTTCCAAAGTGTAGAGCTTTGGAAGGGGTGGAAAATGGAGGTAGGGGGACATTTGAGTCTTAAATCATGCGGGATATTGGTAGATAGGCTGAAGTGTTAGAGAAGGGGATCTAAGGGGATGAGAAATGGTACAGGTGCTCTACAGTACATGCAAGCATGAGCTGGCTCTCTTCAGGTTGGGAATAGGACTCAGTGCTCTGAGGTAGAGGAAGCTTCTAGCCGACAATGTTTCTCATACCCAGACACTTCACAGAGTGGGCAGGTGGCATGTAAGCATCCATGCTGGCCTTGGTTCCCTGGGAAGGACTGGCAAGGCTGGAGGAGCCTTACTTTGAGGACATGCTTAGAAGAACTCCCTGGTGGATAACCTGCACCTGAAGCACAGAGGTTGTCCACATAATGGAGAGGTGCGTGGGGAGAAATGCAAAGGATATCTGGGAAGAGATAGATAAACTCCAGCATGATCCTAGTGTGACCTGTAGATTTCAAAAAACTCCAAGAGCTCCTTCTTCTAAGAACACAGAATTAATCCCCTCTATTACAGGCAGACAAGTGTCACATTTTGTATGCTAATTTGAAGTTCTCTTTATGACTTACTTCATTTGCAAATCGTGCCATTCCATTTCCATGACATGCAAACCAAAGCTCCTGTGTGAAATATGTTGTTTTAAGAAAAGGTGGACAGCAGAATAAATCAAGTACAAGGAGGTTGTTGCTCCATGGCTCTTTCCCTTTGGAGAACATAGAGTAATGAGATTTAGAAAAGGGGGAGGCATGGCTTGCACTAGAGAAGTGTATGGTGGTGACTGACAACCAAAGCACGAAGAATAAAGGGACCCATGTTTTCAATTAACCACGTCCAAGATCAGGCCTTGAAAATATGAGATAGTCTCTATGTAAACTATGCATAATTTTTGCCAGCCTGTGTCCAAATGAGACATTATCACAATGTGCTTTAGAATGGGTTGCCAGAGGCAAATGCTTGTGTGATAACTCCCCTAAGGGAATAAAGAAAAAAGCCAAATGTACATGGTGTCAGCTGCAACGTTTCATTTGTTGGCAGCCATTTGCCATTTGGGAAGCATGCTCTGCAAGTGCCAGAAACACACCCTTTACACCCAAGAAGAAGGGACAGAGAAATGAAACATATTAGGCTATATATTTTTGTTTTATTCTAATATTTTTTCTAAGTCTTTTTCTTTTCGGGATCTTTATCATTCAGATATATATAAATTTTCACTAATTTAATACATTGCTAGTCACCAGAGGTACACGGTACTGCAGAGTCTAAATTTGTATCTAAATTGCCTTTTCTGTGGTATTTTAATGATCTATTACAGTCATCTATACATTTTTCCATATGGATCTCTTTTAGTGGTAGGAATAATAAAGTGTTTGATTTGTACCTGAATCAAAGATGGATTCTGCTGATAAGGAAAATCTAAAACAGCTTAATTATACCTTAATATTGCCTGGTGGGTATATCTGAATCTAGACATAGTACAAAGTATTTTGTGCATGCTGCAGGTGTTTCCTCTCCATTCAGGGAGGTGCAGCTGGTGAAAATACCTTGTCTTTGAAGACATGGCGGGTTCCTCAGTCACAATGAGCTACATTTGCTAAGCTTGTTGATTCATGTGCAGTATGGCACTGGAACATTCTCCTAAAGTGAAATCAATTTTTTAGATGTAGTCTGACAAATTTTCTGTGTGTAAGTATGTATTTGCTCTGCATTTAGGTTCCAATTTCAGAAGCTCCATATTGGTCTGAAGTCCATGCTTTCTAACAGCTGTTGGACTGCAGACCTCTCAGTCATGGTCACAGTAGGAAAATGGCACTTTCTTTGAGATAAATCTCAGTTATTAAGTAGTTGCAAAGACTGACGTATTTCCCCCTCTAGCCCCTGTGAACATCTCGGTGTGAGGCTTGGCTTTGTGCACAACATGGTTTGAGTAGAGGCTCTGTTCAGTAGGGACAGTCCCACGCTTCCTCCAGCTCATCTGTTTCCCTGGCTTATGTTGTACTGGGTTGAGCAATCTGTGAGTGCAGAGTGAGTCAGTTCAGCCAACTGATCAGATCCAAAACCTTCTTTTGGCAGATTAATCTTCTGCCAGGCAGGTCACTGCGCCAGCTGGTGCCGTGGTCGCATGGTTGCTACTTCTGATGCTAGGGAGGAGTCTGGTGGGAGAGCGCTTCTTTCCATGGCAGCCCGTGGTTTCACCAGCCTGGGTGTAACTTTGTACTGAATTTCGGGATTGGTGCTTGGATTCTGAGGCCTGGTGAGTGGATTTAATGCAGTCATTTGTTACGCAATTCATGCTGGACTGGTTTTCAGTCTCCAGAAGCACCGAACTGTAACTGCCAACAAGCTCTGAAATTGCATTAGTCTTTAAGAAGAGGTTTTTGTCTTTACATATTATGTGTGATTACAAGCTGAAATGAATACTGTTTAAGTGTTATATTTTTTTTCTCCTCTATTCATTGCCACCTGTATTTGTCAAGGTACTGATGTAAAGTTAACTAGTCAGTAGTGTCCTGGACTCTCTGTCCATTTTTCTAAAGCTCATTCTCAGAAAGTGTTTTCTTTTGCCCATGGACATCTCCTCTGTTTATTTCTGTTTTGGTTATTTTCATACCTCTCCCCATAGGCAAGTGAAGGAGAATCAATGTAAACAGGTGGCCTTTTGTGTTGCATGGGAGAAGAGGAAAGTGCTCTTTCAGTACAGACCTGCATAAGCTCTTGTGCAGCTCTTTCCAGAGCAGCAATTACGGGGAACCATCACAGACAAGCACTTAACAGAACACTGAGATAAAGCAGCTGCTCGCTCAAGGCAGCTCCTGAGCCCAGATAGGAACTTTCCTTCTGATCCCTAGGAAGTCCTGAGATCACTGTTTAGGGTGATGGTTAAACTGTGTAGACTCCAGGTCTTTCCCTGCAGGATGGATGATGCTCCCAAAGCTTTGGGGTGCACTACTCCAGTATTTGGTCCCATTTCAGTACCTCCTTATTAGGTTTTTGGTGGAGAGAGATCTTTTATCTTCTAAGGAGAGGGAAGGAACTTGCTTTGTCTTATGACATTTATCCCCTATGGAAATTTACTATTTTCTTTCTCTCTTACCAATTTTGTTTTTCTCTTCTATTATTGCTTTTATCACTTATTGTAACAATTCTTGCCATCCACTTTTCTTATTTGTGTTGGTATTCATTCCTTTAATTTGAGGTTAAGATGTTTCACTTTATTTCCAAAGACCTCCTAGTGGTGTATAAATTACTGCCTTTACAATGCCAGTTACAAAATGCTTTTGCAAAACTCATGTTACCACTCGAGTGTTTCCTCCAGCCCTTATTGGGTGACAGCCCATAAGTATCTGCAAACATGTTTTGGGGGTGTGTGGTGTGTATGTTTTTTTCCCCTCAGATTCCTCCTTTGCCGTAATGTTTTAAAACCAATGGCATATTGTCTTGGCTAGTTGTCAGACACACCCTTTCTCTGTTATTTCAACCTTTCTTTCCCCTCCTTTCTCATCTCTTCCCACGTGTAAGCTCTCTAAGACAGGAAAATTAATTTTGATTTTTTTTGAAGACAGTCAGGCCCAGTAGGGGCTTGGTCTATGATAAAAACCATTTGGTTGCTTAGGCATGTACTATTAAGTGGTATCCGTAGTCCATGGAAACCTTTTCTACTGTACCTGTTCCTCAGCCTTAGTACTCTATTTTCCTTCCAGCAGTTTTTTTACCCCAGTCTAACAATTACCATTGTTCTCATTTATATAAATTTTGGAAAACAGTCACAACTCAAAAAATTCTAATTATTTCACCCAGAGGGAAAAAAAAAAATCTTGTGTGTTCTTAGTTTGTTATAATCTTAATTAATAATGGTAACTTAATTACAATTGTGATTGGAAGCTCTCTCATATGGAAAATGATGTTTACGACATGTATGGAAAACATGCTGTAGAACTATGAATTTGAAGCTGACAGGCTGTGCTTGAATAACCCAGCTGAATAAATGATAGCTCTCATTCTTGGGATGGCAAGTTTATCTCACCCTCTCAGATTTCTCTTTTCTCTCAATTTTGTGATCTTCTGCTCAGTAACAAGATCACAATATTCCTCCTCTTCTTTTAGCATTAATTGTCACAGATCTATACTATAGACATATATTTCTAAGGCCACAATTGCACTTTTAAAATTTTCATTGATATTTAGTGAAACTTGTATGAAATAGCTTAATGAAAAAGATGTGAAAAATATTTATGACTAAAACATAGTTACTAGAGAACAACTTTGTAAAACTCTAAGAACAAGATCAACCCAAAAATTCTTCACTGAAATAAGAAGCAATTTGAAATCAACATGTATGTAATGAAGAGTAGAAATCAATTCTTCAATTAGGAACAAGTTATTTCTAATAAAAAGTAGTAATAAAACACAGTCTTTTCCTCTTTTTTTTTCTTTTTTATATGAGGGACCATATAAATGACAAGGAATGACACCATTCACTGTGATCATTGTACTTGCCTCATACATGTATGAAATCAAAATTTTTATTCAGCGAGTGCTGCTTAAGGCTCTAAACTCTGGAAAATCCCATCTTTAACCTGAAGCACTTATGTAAGAAAATATCTTAACTGCTTAGTTTCTCAGTATAAAAATGTAATTTTACATCTATGTGACATACACTGCTGCATTTGGAAACTAATCGTGGACAATATCAGATGCTGATCAATTAACGAAGACAGTGGAAATTACTAAATTAGCCAAGATCTGTGAGATATGTTAGGTGATTTCCCAAGGTAGTGTTGCTTATTTTATGAAGATGGTACTTGCTTAAAATTTTTATGTGCATATATATTTGCTCTTTTTTATCCTTTCAAGCCCTTAGCACAGCTTATAATTTTTTTGGGCTGGCCTCTGCTTTGGTTTTTCCTCTCCTCTTGTCATATCTCACTTCAATCAGGGGCATAAAATAAACTTTGGATGCATGCAATGCTGATTCCATTCTTTTGTTCAAGACAGTCTTTCTTGCTTTATATAATGAAAGTGAAACATCCTCTGCTTGACAGCCATAGGTCCTTTCTGACATGCTGCACACTATTCCCTGGTTTTGTGTACTCTACATTTCATAGTATCTGTTTCACTGCCCAGTTATTTCATTCTCTTTACTGATCTCCATGTTCTGCTTGTTTCTTCTTACCTGTCTGGTTGTTATAAAACTTCTCTTTTCCTCTGGGAAACAGCAGCTGCTCGAGTTCAGTAATTAACCAATGCACACCAGATCAAAGAGTTGAAGATAGGTCTTAAATCTGTAAGTTCATTCAACAGCAATGTAGGAAAGATTCCTGAAACTTCCTGGATCAAAACATGGAGATAGTTGCCTCATGCTATTTTTTCAATATATTCAGGCATCTACTTGTAAAGAATTCCAGATATTGACACAAATCACCCAAATACTTGAGCAAGGATGGGAAGTGCTAGGTGGAAAATACATTTGCTTTGTGAATTCTATGCCAATGGGAGATCTATTTCCTAGAGTCACTGACTTTCTAACCAAGGCATTGACTCCTTAACTGAGGCTACTTCTCTCCTTCCTGCCCCAGACTTCATAACAACAGATTCGGGGCTGAAAAAGATGGTTACAGGTGGATAGCAGAATTACAAAAGTCGTATGAACATCAGTGGCTTGAGACCTGCAAGAAGCATATGCTTTGAAGTGCAGAGAAGGCTTTTAGGGCAGCCCTTCAGGAGCAGCACCAGTCCAGTGGCATTTTCCATCAACAGTCTATATAGCTCTAATTGTGGTTTAGGTTAATAGAGACTTCAGTCATGAACAAGACAACTGTAATAATATTGTATGTCTTTTTTCTATCATATTCCCTGCAGAGCACAGCTCTTCCCACCATTTCTTTCCCTTTTAATCCATCTTATCCATGTTTTCAGGCTATAAAATTCATCCTTGACTAACAATACTGATAGAGAAAAGACTGTGTTTAATACAGTTCTCTGGTTGAAACATTAGACACTGTTTTTCAGCTTCCAGGAAGAAATAAAACAAAATGGTGTTGAAATCATTTGTGACAAAGCAGGAAATGGCTTGGGCATGCTTTCTTACTCTTGTCCTCAAACATGATTATGTTCTTCTGCTTGTTGTATACTGCCTTATGAGCACCAGGATTAGACTTTGCAATGAATTAATTATGAGGGGAAAAGTATACTGCTATCCAAGAATAACCAGTCTTATTGGATACTGCATTCAGGAGGATGCTCAAGCAGTATTAGAGGTAGTTTCTGAGTTCTGTAGTGTATTGTTGTAAGATAAGAGTATTGTCCCTCTGACTTTTATGTTCTCCTCTCTTATTGCTGTGTTCTTCTTTATGTAAAGCCACTGGAAAAGTCATAGCTCCATGTGAAGCATTTGCTGAAATGATTGATATACAGATAAATAATTTGTGGAAGAGATCGGTTTAGGAAAGAAGCTCCCACACAGAAAGTGGACATAGATTGAAAATTCCTTTTAATAGTGAAATATTTCAGCTCAGTTGTGTTCCTGAGGTACTGGCATCCCAAACTTAGCATATGCATAAGTTTAACCTGTGTGCAAGGATTTTGACAGCAAAGGTTTGTTCCTGTCACTATCCCTGGGAGCAGCCAGGCTCAGCCACATGTGATCAGACACAGGGCCCCAACAGCTTTGTGGGCTGAACCCTGTCAGGGTAACTCCCCACCACTCATCGCTATCAGCTGTATCAGTTGTAGGAATTATTGTTCTGTCCTTTGGAGACTAAGAGAGTAACACTTCCAACCCAAACTGTTCTATGATTCTGTAAGGTACCTGCTTCCACTCCCGTGGAGCTTTTAAGCAACAAGACAGCCCAGGCTGGGGGGCTTCATGGCTGTAAGAAGTTCCATTGAGGGTTGGCCTCTTCTCTCAAGCAGCTAGCGAAAGGACAAAGAGAAATGGCCTCATGGTGCATCAAGGGAGGTTCAGGGTGGATATCAGGAAAGATTTCTTCACTGGAAGGGTGGTTAAGCATTGGAGCAGGCTCCCCAAGGAAGTGGTGGAGATACGTGGGAGTGTTCAAAAAATGAATGGACATGGCACTTTGTGATATGGTTTGGCCAGCATGGTGGTATTCAGTTGGAGGTTGGACTGGATGGTCTTGGAGGTCTTTTCCAACCTTAATGATTCTATTCTATAACACTGGAGGGTTGAATGCTTTCAGATGGCTTCACCCTGCAGCTTCACTCAAGACAGGGATGCTTGACCAGCTGATTGGAGTCCCACCTTTAAGGGATATCCAAAGCTGTGCAGGCAACTCAGACACGCAGCACCATGCACTCGGGCTCAGAAGACTTTGTGCGGGCAATAGAATGCCCTGGCTTAAACCCGAGTGAAAACCCACGTTCATTTCTACAATGAGAACTGTCAGAATAAACATTTGGCAAGTGGAAGCAGCCCCACTGAGGGCAGTGGCAAGGAAGGAATTGCTCATGTGGTCTGTACTTTGCAGTCACTGAGTGGCAGCAGGCACCCTGTGAAGGTCACAGCTGCTACCTCTAATTCTGGCTTGTGTTTCCCTGTGGTCTTACTCTGGGACTCTGCTTCCTACAAGTAGTGCTGAGCCCTCAAGGGATGCAGGGGCACATGTAGGGAGAAAGGAGCCATACCTGGGACAAGAGAGAAGCATCATGCTACAGCTTGGATCACAGCTAGTGTTTTCCAAGAGGGAGTTGGATCCATGACCCCATCTATCCAGCCTTGGGAGAGAGCAGTCTATTCCCAGTCATTTTAACCATGAAGGAAAGAGACCATTTAACATGCTTCCTCTGTGTCCTGGAGTCCTTGTAGAGAGGCCAGAAATATCTAACCTTCAATACTTTCCAATGCAAATTTGAGTTGTTATTGCCAAAATGTGTACTTTCTGTTTCGTTTACATTTGGAGAATCGTGGTCTTAGACAAACTGTCATCACTTCCAAGTAAAATAACCTATTCCTTGATATTGCTTTCAAACTTCAAAGATAGACTGAGGGGCTGGAAGTGTCAATATGTTATTAATTTTACAGTGGCAAGTTCCTGGCACCAGTCATTCAGATTAAGAGCTGTGATAAAGTGCAGCAGTTTAAAACTACAGCAAGTTCAAGGTAGATATAGTACTTCATTCACGGTATCTTCAGGCAAAATACTAAGAAGAAATTGGTGAATTTTGGTGGATTGTTTGTTAATCACACCAATGGACTGAGTTGATGAAATAACCTGCCCTTGCAAGGTAGAGTGCAGCCATTCATTTCTATCTTGTCATTCATGCAGTTTGTGAAAGAAATAGCTTTTAAAAAATGAATTAAAATTGATGCAAGTAGTAGGTGGTGCAGATGCAGCTCATGTGAATTCCAGCAATGCCCATTTCACAGGGGCAGGGGATATAAAATGCACTTTCACTTTCCCCCCAATCATATTTGATGAAGATGAACTAGATTAGTGTGATTATAGACAGGAAAATAGCTCTGAGTGAAGGGTATCACCTTGCCTTCCATGTCGACCCCCCAGAGTGCTGAACCGTATTTGCTCGTGTCCATGGAGGAAAGGAAGACTGCCCCACAGTGCCAGTACAGCAGTGAAGGAGCGGGCTTCAAAGACTCTGTGCGTCGCTCCTCATGTGTTATACTGAAGTCTTTTTACATACACTGGCATCTCAGCACCTCTTTTCACACAAATATAAAGTGTAAAGTCCGTGTTTCAGAGCCTCACCGAAGCAACGTGATTTTTCTGAATTTTCTGCGTAGTTACCTTCCACCTTTCACTGCCGCTATAATAAGCTTCCAGTTCATCACGGCAGTTGGAATGTGTTTTCTCAAGTTGCTGAGCCCCTCTGGTGTGTTGCTGCTGCCTGGAGTGAGAGCCATGCTCCTGTTCTGTCCTGTCCCATTCCCATGACTTCACTACCTACCTGTTTCTTGCACTGGCTGTGCTGCTTTTTGACACCAGAAGCCTATTTAATCCATGGACATGGCAGAAGGCTCCAAGGTTTCCTGCATGAAGTAGTTTTGTGACGTTTTGATGTTCGCACACAGTGCCTGCCTCATTGAGCAGGCAGTGCCAAGGGAGGAGGTGGCCAGAGGAGTTGGGGAGACCTTACCTGGTGGGCCCCTGTGTTGTTCAGCTGCCTCTGAGCTCAGCAGAGTTCAGCTGCCTCTGCTGGGGTCAGCTCGGTCCAGCTGACATGTGAGCCTTGTAGCAGCGTCCATGCAGGGCACAGAGGTGGGCACAGAGAGAGACCGTGCATTGCTCTGGCAGTGCTTGCACACAAACGGGTTGGACCCCTTCCTGAAAGCATTCCCATCTCCTCCTCCAAACAGCAGCAAATACAAATAACAACTCTTTGTATGTGTACTCGAGGAAGAGTCCCAGACTGCTCCTATCTCTACAGCTGAGGAGGGAATCACGTGTGATGCTGAGGAGAGTGAGGGTGATGTGTGCAGGGGGGGCCTGGGAATAGCAGCTCTCGCTCTTCTGATGCATTTGGAGGACAGGGAGGAGTACTATGCAAGAGACAGTCCGGAGAACAATTTGTGTCGAGAGTCCATGTTGAATTTGCAGTACAGGCAGCACAAAAAGTGTACTTTGATTTGCAAATGGCTGCATTCTACATGCAAATTACTGAAAAAAGATAAATGTGGAACCCCACAAAGTTGCTTTTAGTTAACGTCAGAATGGAATCCAGTTTTAATGAATACAGCCTAAACTTTTAAAGAGCTTTCACTTAATTGGAAAAATGTTTATTTGCTGTGTTCATCTTTTTTTTTCTTAATGAATATTTGAGATGTGCTTGGAATATATTGCATAACATCAATAAACATTTTACTAGCAATATGTCTGGATTTGTGTGTATTTGAATAAGTTTAGTTTCCTGTTTTTTATACCAGATTGTAATGCAGGAACTCTATTATCCATCTTGCAGCCTGCAAAATAAGCAACAATTTAATGACTCGCTGGGACTAATTAAAAATGAGTCTTGCTGTTCACTCCTTACTTTCACATAGCCAAATTTGGAAGTAGTACATCAAAACTTTAGACAGCTTCTTGTCCTTTTTTGCATTCCACCTGATCTGTGAAAATTGCCTGCTCACTGCAGATACTTCCAGGTGGAAAACTTTTTCTCCTCTTTACAAGACTGTGAGGCCAGTGTGCAGCTCTTCACAAAGGGAGACAGTTTTCTCCCAGTCTGGTAGAGCAGAATCTCAGCTGGGCTTTCCACAAGGTAAGCACAATGCCCAGGGCTTTGGCTGTGTAAGGGGCTGGACACAGTGGGAAAATTGCTTTTTTATGAACAAATGGAGCTGAGAGTGTGACAGGATGGTTTGCAACAAGTTGAGAGGGCAGAGGTGCAAAGGGCAAGAGATTGTAGCAGAGAATGGTATTTGGAAAACTTATGTATTGAAATGCTGGAGAAGTGGTAATAGCAGAGGATTTTCATAGACAGAGGGATGCACCACTTAGATTTCTGTATGGCTGTGGTCCTAATTTAAATGACAGGAGATGAGAATATTGAGGTTAAACATATTCTCTCTTCACCACCCTCCCTTGCCTTTGGTGGTTTTTTTTTTTCGTTTGTGTGTGTGGTTTTTTTTCCCATGGTAGTAATTTTCAATTAATTCCTTAATTTGAAAAAAAATGCTTTCCTTCTCAGACTATAGGAAAGCCTCTAGAATTAAACCACAAAGTGTTAGATCTGTGTGATTTGTCACATTCATGTTGAAGTAAGGTTTTATTTTTGTACATAAAGGAGGTGATATCAGACTCCAGATCAAAAGATCTTGTTATCTATTCATTCCACCCAGTCTGGGTTTTATGAGGTTTCTAATTTTTTGAAAGCAAGAATGACATAATAAAACAATCATGAAAACTACTTAAATCAAACTTACACCACTGGAAAGAGACAGAGGCATAGGACGATGTTTCAATTTAATATTATTCTAATTTCATCATTAATAATTGGATATTTCTTTTATCCAGATCTCTATTATTATTGAACTTTTAAGTAAATATGCTTACTGCCTATATCTGCCAGTCAAATTCTAACTTTTTTAAAATTCAGAAATATTGTGGATTTATGGCACTCCAAATTTCTATGGACAAGTAAACTATGATTAGGCAGGCAAGAAATCATCTTCTCTGCCAAATGAAATTGGCTTTCATGTTAATTACAGAAAATAATACTATTACAATAAGATCAAAATTTCAAAAAGAAAAGATGAATACCTTTACTCATTAAGAAATTAAAATGTATGTGATGGCTAATTTAGCAACAGCTTTCACCAGTAAACTTTCTCAGTGACTCTTCTGGCACCCTGAAACTAACACTGAGATCTCTAATGGTGGATACTCTGACTTAAACATGTTGGGTTTATTGAACTGAGGATCTGGATATTGAATTGTTTAAAACAGGAGTAAAAATGTTGCATCTCCTCACTTCCCCAAAATGGTCAATCAGTCCCGAGTACTATTTCTCAAGATGTAAGGAAGTCTTACATCATAGACTCTATACACTTCTAAAATCTGTTTTTTCATATTTTTCCTAAATGTGTATTATCCATCTGCATTAAATGTAGAGTATACAAGACTTTTTGATCATTACCTTGAATCTATCCTTTCTAATTTTTTTTTTCTCTATAAACTTTTAACATTTTTCAGGAGCATATTAGAACCCAGAATTGTGTGAAGAGCAGAAACTGCTAATTTATCTGGGAAAGGACAGCAGTGAGAAGCAAACACACACTATAGTCTAAAACTCCATTAATTTGTTGACGAGTAATGAAGCTTTTCAAAGCTTTGTATCTGTTCTTTGTGTTTCTCCATTTTTGAATATTCATCTTAGAGGCATGCAAAGGTTGAAGAGGTAATGCAAGGTAAGGTCATATGAACCTATTTTGAATATGCCCTTTCTGCACCATATTTGATGAAGTATGTCAAATGAGCACATCTCAAATGTGGTGACTTCTGACTGGCTGGACATCGAAGACTGAAAAAACTAAAACCTACTTCACTGCTCTCACTGCTTAAATAGTTCTGAATCCCACATGTAAAGGTCGGATCTGACAGAGACTAGATTTTTCTGGTTACTGGAGAGGTTTTTGTCTTATTCAGGCTGGCTTTTTCATTGTAGGGCAACACCTGGTTCTTGAAATCAAAACTGTAAGAAAAATTAGAACACAGAAATGTTGAGTGAATAGTAGAAATTGATAATTTATCTTGGAAAGGATTGTGATTAGCAGCTGACACACAAATGTACAAGATATGATCAAATGGTAATATGTGAACTCAAATAGGCGTTTCAATCTCTCTAAAACATGTCATGAATGAGCTCCCTTGTGAACTAATCAGGTGGGTTTTATTTCCTTTGTATCATATTTCATTATAAAATAAATAGGTGTTTCCTGTTGCTGATGAACTGTTGAAATAACATACCCAAATGCAGAGAGGTTAAATTATCTATTCCTTGTAGCACTCGGGCACTTTTTGAAGATCTAAAAATTACAACCTGACATTAGCAATTTCTTCTTTTTTCTTTTTATACAACCCCAAAATTGCATAAACTTGAGATGTTGTCTGAACGCACTTGATAACAGCTTTGCCTCACACCATCCACTAAAAAAAAAATTAAAATTTGTAACATTTCCTTGTTTATTTCTGTCCCTACCGGCTGCCTTCCTTTGCTAGCACCAGTGGTTGCGTGTCAGCTTCACGAACCAGCTGCGGAAAAACACCCCATTCTCTGGTCTGATTCATCACAAGCCTGTGTTGAATAAGTGGCTAAAAATGGGAAGACCATGTAGGGAGTGAAAGTAATGGCCAAGGGGAATGAAGATAGGGGAGAACTGCTGTATTTGGCAGCTGTGATGATGAAGGTGGCTGCTGAGGACTGTAGGTTCATGCTACACTTAACCCAGTGAAACTGCAGGCTGCCAGCAAAATAGAGTCCTGCTTCTTCTCCATCCCTAGTGGTTGCAGCCAAGTCTGCGGAAAGCAAACCAACCTTAACAGAAGTTCTCCATTAGATCTGACCTTTAAGCAGACTTGTAAGCTCCTCCTTGCTATAACAAATGCAGGTGGGAGGAGTGACTTTACTAGCAAGGTATGGGATGTGGAGAGGAAAAGTGATAGCCTCTGGGCTAAACTGTCATTTGGTTGGGAGGAGAGTATGGCGTCTGGTCTCAAAGTTTTAAATCAGAAAACTTCCATGACATTGATCAAGGAGCTGTAGAAAGCTCTTTTGGTTTGCCAAGGTAGGCAAGCTTGTCTGACCTTCAATAGGAGCGCACCCATTTGATTTGTTAACATTCGTGTGCAGAAGCTATTAATCTTGATTAACTGTTGAAGACTGATTTAATACTGTCATTTTTAGATCAGTATCCAAGTAGGTGGTTCCTAGGAGGCAGTAGGCAGAAAGAAAACATGTCTGACTTTGGGTTTATTCTCATATCAGCCCTTTCAGAACTGTGATGTCTTTATGTTTCAGGAAAAAGATATAAATACAACTTGCCAGAATGATGACCTCCAGTGTGAAAAGTGTTTTAAGAAAGCTTCCTGTTCCTGTTTAGCCATTCTTTCCCTTGCCTATTATTGCATAGGTTGTCTGTTCCAGTGTGGTAAGTGACAACTGGTGGTAGTAATGAGCCTGCAAGCTTCTCTCTAATTGAACCCTGTTACTCTTCCCATGAAGTCTGCAGGATGTGTGTTGCCTCATTAATCCAGACTACTGTTGTAATTTCTTCACTCCATTCCCCACCTCGCCCTCAGCCTGGCATTAGTGCAGATAAGGAACGCCCTGTTTTACAAGCCACGTGCAGGAATTAGCTGCTGATTGCTGCTGCTTTTGTTAGTCTGAGCGGGACCACCTGTAGCTGCTCAGTCAATCAGAGGGAGCTGAGGGAGCGGTGGGGTCGCATTCATAGCTCTCGGTAATGGATAACATCTTGATGCCCATGTTGGTCACTCAGCACCAAGAATGGAGGAGCTTGGCAGCCAGGTCACTCTGTCTGGAGCTCGTGTGGTGTGTCTGAGCTATCTACTGTTGCAGTGAAGGGAGGACACCTCTTTAGAAAGGCCCGTGTGCTCGGCGGGGACAGGAGACTTGTCAGCGCCTTCTCTTTGAAGGTCAGCAGCTGGGGCTGCCGCAGCCTGGCATCCATCCCCCGCAGTGCAGGTAAGTGCATGTCACTGCTCGGAGGCGGAAAGGTTTCTCTGTGCCATTGTAACTATCTAATAACTGATGCACTCTCGTAGTCTGTGTTTGTGAGCTGGAAGTTGCTCTCGCTGCTGTAAGTTAGTGCCCTTTCGTGCGCGGATGCGCTCGCACTGACCCCCCGAGGGACTGCGCTGGGCTCCGCTCCAGCCTGGAGCTCTCGCGTTGTGCCCGCCTGCCCGGGCACGGGGTGTGCAGAGACCGCTCCAGCTGGTGTGGGGAGACTTAGCGAGTTTTGGTGAGAGGCAGAGTGTAAATAGTGCCGGTCTGGACAGTTTTCTTAATGCTAGCTCCTACCATCCTTCCCCATCCCACCCTGCCTCCGCTGTATTCTTTTCCCCTCTGAGGAATCACTGAAAATACCTATATGCTCTTTGGTGGTGCAACAGCTTTTTATTTTAATCCATAGCTAGTGCTGACAGAGAAGACTTATGAGGTTTGTTACTGTAAGTCTGCTGCTTTTTGTTGTGCTATGGTGGCTTCTTTTTTTTTTTCTTTGTGTAATTACAGATATATTTATCCAACTTAATGTGACAGTAATGTTCTGATTTGCAGTGAGAGACTCATAAATCAGGAATACTGTGCATTGCAAAACAGGTGAAAAACATAACATATTTTCAAGGAGATTTCATAATAGAGTATATTTTTGTGGTGTTTGAGTATATTTTTTGCCTCAATTCTACAGAAAAAGCATTAAAATGTAAGTTAGAATGGTAAAACTCATGGCAAGGTGTTAATAAATGGTGGCTGTGTAGCTGTACATAGATTGTGCTCACTTTAAATCAATTTCCACGGTGACATTCTTCTGGTTGCAGGGTAATCTAAAGCTTCATAAGTAAAAGAATTTTCTTCACAATGCAAATATTGAGGAAAAAAAGAAATTTGACGTTTTATAACCTGGAAACTCCAGTGTACAAATTGGATACCAATTAAGATGAAATAATGTCATTTAAACTAGAAAATGAAAATGCTGCCCCTTTAAGGTAACATTTTTCTTCTTTACATTGTCAAAGACAGCTGCAGTCACTGTGCCAACACACCTTCAAGGTGCAGTGGTAGCACTCTGAAATTTGACAGGTTGAAGTTTGGAATTGAATTACAGTGACAACCTTGGCCCTTTATACCTCCCTTTAAAGTAGAAACTCAGAAAACAGTACCCAGTTAACGATAATTGTGTGTGTTGGCATAACGTATGTGCCTGAGAGAAAGGAAAGAGGGCTAAAATGTCGTAAATGAGGATGAAATGAACTAGCAGAAATTGCCTGCTTAATAGATGTGATTTTTTTAAACTACAGGTCAAACTTAACCACCCTGGAAACCTTAAGGATAATTCAAAGTGATCTTTTAAGATGATAGGCTGCCTATAGAGGTGTTGATGCAAGTGCTTTCAGCACATGAATTATCTGTTACCTAGACTGCTGCCTTTCAAGGGATGCAGTCAAGTGAAGGTCTCATTTTGTTGGTATGTGGAAAAACAAGATGCTAGGTAAGCTGTTTTTCTACACGGAAAACCTTTGCAGAGGCAATGAGGACAGACCATGTCTGGGGAGTGGGGGAGTGTGATCGAGTGCAAAAGAAAAGCAGAAATCACATGGATTAGTAAAAACTTCCAAGCTGTTGAAAGAATAGCGAGTTTGGAGGGGGTTTTGGCTTATTTTGCCTTTTATTTTTTTTTGGTTGCTGGTTTTGTGTGCGCTGGGGCTTTTTTTTAATTATTATTTTGGTGTTATTTTGTTGTCTGTTTGTTGGTGTTTTTTTTAATTTCTGGTCATTTAGGAAATACTCAATTTATGCCTTTGTGTTTTTTTCCCCTAAACTATGAGATCCAGAAATCTCCTTTTTAAGTGGAAATGTAGGGGTGTTTTTAAGCTGTTTTTACTTTTATAATTACAGGTAGCAGATAATATGAGAAGAAACAGTATTTGGTGTCACTCAAATTATGTTGTCTAGCTTGCTCCCAGCTCCATTTATTTGACAAGGCTTCCTAGCATCTGTTTTGCTTTGGTCCTGAAACCCTCCAGACAGCTTTTGTTCTGCAGCAAGTAAGCTGAGAGCATGGAGAGTCAGTTGGTAATGCGATCCTTCAGATCCAGATGCACGAGTAAGTTTATGAAGGCAGCAAATGAGGCTTTGCCAAATGCTCTTGTCGTGTACATTTAACAAGACGTGTCATCTGATAACCTCAGCTGTAAACCCCTGGGCCAGCCCAAGCTCTCAAAAGGCTGCTCTGACTTGTGTGAAGTGTCACTCTGCCAGCCAGGAGCATCTGGAAGAGTAGGCTCATGCTCTGCTTTTCATTGGGAGTCTTGGGGTTCCAGGACAGGTGGGATGGTGGGCACAAAAGTAAAACTATGGCTGGATGCAAATTAACTTTAAAATGTATCAAGCTAGTCATAAAGAGCTCTACTTTATATTGTAGGTAGTGCTTTTAATCTAGTTTCCAATGGAAGCCTATGTGCTTATTTCCAAGCATGATGTAGACGTGATCAGAAATTTCATAAGACCATCTGCTTGGATTTCACTCTAGAGTATCTCTCATGTGATAAGTGGTGTATTTATTAAGCTTTCTAGTAAGCTTTATTCTTCCTGAAGATAAAACAGCACAGTCTACCTGCTGGTTTTTTCAGTGCATTTGTAAAACTCCCTGTCTTAACAGGGAGCTTCCTTATATTCTGGTGGAGTGCCAGTTCTGCCATACTCTAAATAGCTTTTCATTATCACTTAATACCAGTGCACATGACAGTGTGAAAAGTGCTTATTTTCATGCTTTTAATCACTGTTAAAAACTTGTTTTGTTATATATGTTTGTTATTCTGAACACATGGTATACATAAGGTGAGTCATGACAGTACTATGGGTTTTTCCACTTTCCTCGCCCCTGCTGAATTTTAAGGAAGAAACTTCAGGTTCTTTGAAATCCATAACAGTGAATGCTTGCTGGGTGGTTAAGGATATATCTGCTAGTTTTCTCTAAGTGTAGAGGACCTATGTGTAGAAAGGCAGAAAGAAAATGGAAAAATATTTGTCAGAAATCTTATACTCAAGAGACAAAAAATTTAAAGATGGTCTTATTTCTTCCTCCTAACTGATACTGTTAGTTTAAATATTTCTTAGTGTCGTTTTTCCTCTCCTCTGTTGCCCATGGGAGGGCAGGAAAAATCTGAGATAAATGTTTCTTTGGAGCATTGCAGATCTAAGGTCCCAGAGTGAAATCAGTGTTTGCTTCTGCAGGTCCCTGAGCCCTCAGGTGAATGGGTCCAGGGGGATCATCTGTTTTGCTATTTCAGTTTAGCACTTTAGTGAGGCCAGAAAGTGAAAGTCATCCGTAGGCAGAATTCAGACTGCTTTTCACACGTGTTGGAGCTCATCAGGGAACAGAGTCTGTTGGTGGAACTAGTTCAGCTGCTTCTCTGATAATGCAGTCCTGATACAGGAATTTGGACACTGTACAGCCTTATTGCTACTTCTCTGGACCTCTCTCGCTCAAAGGAACCACTCAAAAATACCAGCTGTGGTGCATCAGGCTGCTGAGTTTTTTAGTACATGTCAGAGATGCTCTGGCTCCGTTGGAAGTGGCTCTGCAGTGATCCCTACAGGTTTTGCCTCCTTCATGCCTGGGTTGTGGGCCACAGTGCTAGACAGAAATAGTCCCTCTTTGTGTTCTCTTCTCTCTCTTTTTTTTTTTTCTTTTTTTTGGAGATCCCATGACACAGGTGTTGTCTAGGCTACAGAAGTAATTTCTGGGCTTAACACGAGCTGCTTGCACAAACTTTTCTCTTTTTGTATGTGGTTTAAGGCTAATGTGTTTTCTTACATTTTGTATTATACACAGGATGGGACTGACTTCGTAGAAAATTTCCAGGCAGGACTTAGTATGATTTTGGATGGTTATAAGCTCTTCAGAAGGGATAGGCAATGAAGGAGAGTCAGTGGGGTGGCTCTGCACATTAGGGAGTGTTTTGACTATACAGTGCTCAAGGACAGTGATGTAAGGTTGAGTGCCTTACTTGTGTAAGAATCAGGGAGAAGGCCAACATCCTGGTGGGGGTCTGTTACAGACCTCACAACTAGGTAGATAAAGAATGCTGTAAGCAGCTGGCTGATGTTTTATGACGTTTTGGGCGTGTAGGAGACTTTCTCTTGACAGCTGTCTGCTGGAAGCTCAGCACAGTGGAGAGGACGCAGTCTAGGAGGTTTCTGGAGTGTGTGGAAGATAAATTCCTGACACAGCTGGTAAATGAGCCTACTGGGACAGTGCCCGCTGGACTTTCTGTTTATGAACAGAGGAGGGCTGGTGGGAGATGTGGTAGTCAGAGGCCATCTTGGGGACAGCCACCACAAAATGATAGAATTTTTGATTCTTGGTGAAGTAAGGGAGGGGGTCAACAAAACCTTTTCTTTGGATGTCCAGAGGGTGGACTTTGGCATATTGAGGACACTGGTTTGGAGAGTCCCTCAGGAAACAGTCCTTAGAAGCCAAGGGGTTCAAGAAGGCTGGACACATTTTCTGAAGGAGGTCTTAAAGGCACAGGAGCAGGCCATCCCTATGTGCCCAAAGACAGACCAGCAGGGGAGAAGATGAGCCTGGCCGAGCTGGGAGCTTTTGCTGGAACTGAGGGGGAGAAAGAGAGACCTTAGTACTTTTGGAAGAAGGGACAGGCAGCTCTGGAAGAGAACAAGGATGTTGCCAGGTCATGTAGAGAGCAAATTAGAAAGGCAAAAGCTCATCTAGAACTCAGTCTGGCCACCATTGTAAAAGATAATAAGAAGTGTTTTTATAAACACACTAACAACAAGAAGAGGGCCTCCATTCTTTATTGGATGCAGAGGAAAACATAGCTAAGGATGAGGGAAAGGCTGAGATAATTAATGCCTTCTTTGCATCAGTCTTTAGCAGAAAGACCAGCTATTCTCAGGGCAGCCAGCCTCCTGAGCTCATAGACAGGGATGGGGAACAGACTAGACCCCCTGCAATCCAGGAGGAAGTAGTGACCTGCTGTGCCACTTCGATACTCACAAGTCTATGGGGCTGGATGGGATCTCTGAGGGAGCTGGCAGACAGGACAACCGTGGGATCAAGCCCAGCCAGTAGGTGTTTAGGAAAGGCAGGTCCTTTTCGACCAATCTGATTTTCTTTTGAGGCCAGGTGACCCACCTAGCGGATAATGGAAAGGCCGTAAATGTTGTCTGTCTGGACTTCAGTAAAGCTTTCAGTACTGTCTCCCAGAGTGTTCTCCTGGAGAAGCTGGCAGCCCATGTCTTGGACAGGTGCACTCTTTGCTGGGTTAAAACTGTCTGGGTGGCTGGGCCCAGAGAGTGGTGGTGAATGGAGCTACATCCTGGTTGGCAGACAGTCGCTCTGCTCTCTCCAAGTACCTGACGGGAGCCTGTAGCCAAGTGGGGGTTGGTCTCTACTCCCAGGCAAGACAAGAGGAAATGGCCTCAAGCTGGGCCAGGGGAGATTCAGGTTGGACATGGGGAAGAATCTTTTCACTGGAGGGGTTGTCAAACATTGGAACAGGCTGCACAGGGAGGTGGTGGAGTTACTATCCCTGGAAGTGTTTGAGAAACAACCGGGCATGACACTTAGCGCATGGTGATGTTTGGTCAAAGGTTGGACTCAGTGATCTTGTAAGTCTTCCAATCTCAATTATCTTATAATTTTGATTTTACAGTTGATTTTGGTATGATTTTTTAGTGTCTTCAGTCACTAGATGAAAATTGCATACATTTCTTGTCTTTCTTTTCTGTCCAATGATCAACCACACTTTGTGTGATTTCTGGTCATTCAACCACCACGGCTCATCAGATAATCTTTGAGCATACCAGTAGCTGATGAAACAGGTACTTCACAAACAATTTCATGGCTCTATCCAACAGAAGATTTAATCTTCTTCAAACAACAAAAATCACTCAAACAATTTCAACACTGGAGAAAGGTGATAGTGACTGCTGAACTGATTAAAAGAAAAAACATAAACTGATTTTTGCTGGATGTGGGTGCAGAGTTAGAATTGCCACTTATCCTGTGATATAATGGACTTGGACCTTGTAAAATCAAAATCTCAGAAAGAATGCTTGAATACAGCGTTTAGAGTGCAGTAAGGTATGCATACATCTTATGGAAAGGTTTATATAATGTTTGTATGAATTAGCTTGATATGTGGTATAAATGTAAATAATTTTAGGCATCATAAATGGGAAAAACTATTTTTCAACCCTCTCTGTTAGAAGAGAGTTACATTGCATTAGCATGTCTTAAGTTGCTTGAAACTTTCCTGAATATCAAAGGTTTGGGTAGAAATCATCTATGGCTCCTATATGTCTCAAAAGATCTCTGAGGGAAAGAGGTTCATATGGAAAATGTAGCAAAAGCAGCTCTCCCATTTCTCAGAGTAAGTGTATGAAATGTGTGCTGTTTTGCCCATCTTAGACTCCCATAGGAATATTGCTGAGAAGCTGTTCTCTTCCTGAAGTGGTGGGGGGTTTTTTGGTGTTTGTTGTTGGTTTGTTTGTTTTTTAATTTCTGTGAGGTCACGTATCTTTTTGCCATTTTCTGAGGGGGGATTGTTTGGGGTGTGGGTGTAATTTTTAACAGTAGCTCAAATCTGATTATGAACCTCTGGAATCTGTTTTCACAGTTACAATATTACAGCTGGTTGAAACTTGGCATGCCTGTTTTCAATGAAATGCCAACGCTGAATTTTCTTTTGAATGAGGATGAAAACAAACATTAATTTGTCCATAAAACTGATTTTTCAAAACACATTATTTTAGCTTCATTGAAGCACTATTTTAAGGAAATCAAAACATTGTATTCGGCTTTTGACTCCTCTAATTGTTCCATATAATAAGAAATAACATTCTAAATGATATGTCTTTGAATGAAGCATGGCTTTTCAGAAAGAAAAAAAATCATAGAACTCAAAATATTTTTTGTCGTTGTACTTCTGTTCATTAACTGAAATCCTTAAAAGGAATCCTTGAAATTTCAGTTTCATCAGAATGGCCATTTCCACCTCTGGTTCTGAGCACAACTGAATCATGGTGATGTTCAGAAAATTATTGAAATTTCATCTTCATGCAACACTTTCCGAGCCAGGAGGCATTGACTGAATGCGACCTCTCTGTAGCTGCTCCTGTCTATGCCCAGGAGACAGACCTCAAGAATACTTCCTGTCTTTTGGTCCTCCCTCACCTCTACCCTGTTACCTGTTCCTGGGCAGCGGGAGAGAATTTAGTTATTGTTAAGAGGATGTAAAGTATTTCCTTGCATTTAGGGAGCTGGAAATGGAAAAGGAATATCTGAGGTTAAAGAAGAGAGTAGTGTAACTGTAGGTTAAAGATGAGACAATTGGATGAGTTAGGAATGAGGGGCTGTGCTGTGATATTAGTGGTCACCCTGGGTTTGGCCACCATCCTGTCACCAGCAAGGATTACAAATGCCGCTGAGGAAGCATGCGTAGCTTCCCTTTTGTAGCTCCCAAGATAGGGCTGTTTTGGCCGACTCCATGTGCAGTGTGGCATTGAGGATCTAGCTATTTTCTCTGCTCATGTTCTTCCTTGGGGGAAGTAAATACGGAGCAGGTATTTCACTATTTGCAAGGGGAGATGCATAGGAATCTACACAGCAGTAAAATCTCAAGCAAATGAAAAGCAGGTCTGTTCTGTGTAATATGGTGTAGAATTTGTTGCCATACAGAACTTCTTGTTTCGATATTTTTTTAAAAGTCAGTGTCCCTATGCTTTGCATGCTTGAAATTTGTAGTAATTGTGACTGAGTTGCTGCTTCTTTTTTTTTTATATATATAATTCATTCCTCAGTTTTGCTGGCTTTAAGTTAATTTTTATTTTGCCAGTAATGTTGATCAAGATTCTCGTCATGTTTTCTCGAATCCTTCTAGACAATATTTTCCAGAAAGCTTTTAAAGCCAGTGTTTAACTTCTGTCTCAAAATTTTCATCAGGAATGTTTGAACGTGGGCAGTGGTGAATGCAAAACTACTCTTTTGCTTTTCTCAAAATGATATTTGCATTTACCTTCCCTTTTTCCAAGTGTTGAAGGAAAAAGGGATGCATTTACTGTTGCATAAGTGTGGCTTTGTTTTGCAAAATTCATCCTTTCCTCGGAAAAATCCATAAGAGAGTCCTAGGGAGACAGTAACATCCCTGTGATCGATTTAAATTTCCTGCAGTGTATGTGATGGGAGGTTTGTGAATGTGGGGCAGTGCAGTCCCACAGCCCTGCTTGTCTGAAGGGTTCTTGGACAAGAGACTCCCTGGGTACTTGAAGGCTTTGAAGAGGAGAGAAGTGACATCCACAGGAGCAACTGCCTTCCTGAGCTGCAGCCAGACCTTTCTTTTCCTCTTCAGGTGTCATATTTTAAATACATATTCAGTTGTTTTCCAGATCCCTTGATAAAAGCCACAGGAGAGATTCAGTGGCCACTCCTGGAGGAATGTGAGCACTGTCAGTGACTGCCTGTATTCTGTGAGCTACAAAACCCAGGCAGATCTCTGGTTCACCTTTGCACAAAGGTGCTAAAAATTAGAGGAAGTAGAGGTAAAAATCATGTGCAAGATGAAGAAATAAAACTTGTTGGAATGTAATTCAAAATCCTGTTCTCATTAGCATTTAGAGACAACATATAGCCACAAATCAAGTATCTAAATGCAACTACAAATAAAGCTTATAATGAAGTTTGACATGGCAATAAGAACTAAGTACAAGATTACAGTGTCAGTGGAAGGTTGTAGATGTATTTTCTGACTTGAATTCAGGTTTACAGCTAGAGGTTTTAAGGTGTTTTTCTACAGTGAAGATACACAAACTTGGAGGGGTGATTGCTGGAATAATCTCTTGGAAGTAAACCTTGAACTACACTGAGCCCTATAATCATTATACCCTAGGCTATATTTTAACTAAGATTTATCAGCATTTTTCAACTGGATTACAAAGTGTAAAGCTCCTAGGCATGCTTATGAACAATGCATAGTAAATGTGCTGCCAAAGTGTTTTCTGCTCCCTTCTTCAAACCCTCCTACTCCTCGAGTTGAAAAATGGTTTTCTACGTATACTATCTAATCCTTTGTTATTTAAATATGTAGTGGTTGGGGCTATATTTTTCTATTGTTTGCATGGGAAATAGATTGCATTTCCATGGGATTTGAATTCAATTTGTCATTATTCTCCTACTTGGCAGCTGGTGCACATCTCTGGATGCTGGCCAGAAGGAAAGGTGGGAGAAGGGGTGTAAGCTTCTAAAGAGAGAATATCATTTGGTTTTGAGCACCAGGCAACCACCCCTCCTTTCCCTTTTCCTTATGTGCTGGTATATCTCGGGATTGATTGCAGTTTGAGACTGGTACCTGGATTTTAAATATTTATCATTAACTCTTACATATGAGTAGGGCGTCTAACTCCTGTTATATTGGTGAAGATCTAGGAAATTCCTGAATAGGCACCCCTTGTGCCCAACACTGGGCACCCCCTGTGGCCTTCAGCTGTTTGTCCATAGACAAGTAAGTCTTCCATCAGCCCCCTCTGGTATCTGTCATTCCTTGGGCACTTTAAATGATGTGAAACACCGATGATAAGGCAAACTGCATTGAGTTTCAGGTTGGGACAGGCTCCAGGCTCCTAGAGAGTGATTTGACTTTCCCTGAAGTAGATACTTTAAATCCGTTGCCTTGACTAGTGACTATACTGGGAGCTTGAATGCTTTTCAGAGACTTTTAAGTATGGATGTTTTAATCTTGGCTAGATCCCAGCCAGAGCAATAACCTTGCCTCTGATAACAGCTTGGGATTTTGGCGGCCTTAGTTTTTAATTTACATTATGAGAACTTAATTTTTGTAGAACAGCAGCTTTCGCTAATAACAAACCTTTAATAAGGTTTTCCATTTTAGTGCTAGCCTTCGTTGTTATTAACTACATAATGTTGTTGCTAGAAAACCTATATATAGATGTGAATACCTAGCTGGAGAATACTTAGTTCAGTAATTGTTTGAGCTGAAAGTGGCTTGCTGGGAATAATTTGTACACGGGCATGCCTATAGTCCCCCTGTGCACATATACACTAAGAGCAGGTTTCTTTTATCATCTGACTTAATTTCAAATTATCCTAACAGCACTTAACATTATTTTACATTGTTTCCACAGAATAAGTTATATCAAAAACTATTTATTGATGACTTTTTAATTGGTCTTGGTTAAAATAGTACATGCAGCAGTAGAAATCCATCCAGGATTAGCCTGCCTCTTAATCACTCTGATTTCTGAACATAACTCTTTACTGGTAGTTTCCTAGGTTGCATATCACATATTGCCTGAATTGTTGTCAGTGTAGTTCCTATTTTATTTCAACAGTAATGTTATTTAAAAAAACAAAGAAACAACAACAAAAATCCCAATAGCAGCATGAATATGTAAACCACTTCATTTCCTGTTTGTATTATTCTAATCACAGAATCATTTAGGTTCAAAAAGACCCCCAGGTCATTGAGTCCAGCCTTTGCCCAATTGCTGCTTTGTCAACTGAACCACAGGACTAAGTGCTATGTCCACTTGTTTCTTGAGCACTTCCAGGGCTGGTGTCCAGTGATGGACACCTCCCTGGGCAGTCCATTCCAATGCTTGACAACTGTTTCTGTGAAGAAATTCTTCCTGATGTCCAGCCTGAACCTTCCCTGGTGCGATTTGAGGTTGTGTCTTCTTGTCCTGTTGCTGGTTGCCTGGGAGAGGAGTCTGACTCCCACCTTGCTACAACCAATAACATTGCTTTGTTGACTGTATTGTACAGAAAGGCTGTGGTTAAATTGTCAGTCATGGAATTTGACAAAAACCCTGTCATTTAAAACTGTAACAACAGAATCTGGAAATCTGCTAATTCAGGGTGTTGTATGTATGTTCCCTATCAAATAACTGAAATCAGGTTTGTGAAGAGGAGTAGGAGAAAAATGTCATATAGATACAATTAGACCACCTGCCCTAACTAAGGGGCCTTGAATTTTTCCCTATATATTAAGTAATGCAGGCTGAAACATTTTTGCTAATGACTAGCAAAGGTAGAGGGAAGAATTAAACTTGAGTAGAATGCTAAGGTTTCTTTCTGATATTTTTAAAAATTGATTTTGAAAGAAGCACAAAATAATTAGGAGAATGTGTAGAAAGAACTAATTCTTCAGTGATGAAATTGAGTGAGATATTTAAGCATATGCTCAACTTTAAACATTCCGTATATTTTTGGGCTAGATCCAACAAGAAAGCATGTAATATCCTTCTGTCTAAACTAAAAATCTAAAATTTCAGATTGCTTGCTCAGTTACCCTCTATGCTGGAGGAAACCAAATTTCGTTTGCAGAAAACTTCATTATTTTCTGTGGGCTTCAAATATTTCTTATGAAAATGAGATAATTCACTGACAGAATAATGGTATTAATTTTAACTTGATTTTGCCTTTTCGGATTTTATTGTCATTTAGCTTTGGAAGCTAGTTCAATGTGAAGGCATTTCTGGATGCTGTTGGGGCCTGACTTCCCCATTGCACTGAATGGGAGAATTAGGTTTTCAGATCTTCTCCCTAGAACTTTATTTTTGAAAATCTGGTTTCTGGAGATTGCTCTCTTCTTTCCTGTAGCTGACTATTCTTACCTTGTTTGTTTCTTGTCAAATGTTTCTCACGTCTGTCTTTTTTTCTGAGTCTCTACTGTGTGATTTTTATAAGTTGTTTTTAATCAAATAATTATTTAAACTTATATTTTCCTTGCCTTCCTTCTCCATGATTCAGTACATACACACATGTGGTGCTTTGGAGAAATATCTATTTCTTCAAATTTTTGCTGACTTGCTATTCCCACAAAGAAGGTGGCCATCCTAGATTTTATGAAGGCATGGTTTTAAATTGCTTGTGCTCATATAGGTCCTGAGTAAAGTTTGTCTTCTGACAAACATGGCCATTCTCCCCTTGATTGCTTGTCAGAGCAGCTTTATTGGAGCAGGCATGCTGTTCAGTGTTGAGCCTTAAACACTGAAGGGATGGGATGCTCTGGGAATCACTTGTTTCACGCAGGTTTCATAGCTGAGGTTGCAATTGGAAGCATCATCTAGCTGCACTACAAATATTAGAGTAACGAAATGACTGTGCAATATGATACTGTATAAGATGAATACACTGTCCACATCCTATCATATATTTAGTGTTGCATGTGATGCCCTGGACTGATGCCAACTTGTGTCAGTTATGGATAATGATGAATGACTGATGTCAGTTATGGAACAATATTTTCATTGCTTTTATACAGATTTCACTTGCAGTCTTTTGATCTCTTCAAGCTTTATTGCTGTAGAGACAATAGTTGCCCAGCTTATTTTTAGAGTCAGGTTTCTTCCTGGCCAATCCATGAATATAAAACCTCTCCCTCAACACAGATCTGCCCAAGTTCTGTTTTGTTTTGCATTTGATTCTAATTAAGTGGTGTTTAACCACTTAACACAACAACCCCAAACCCTCACAAAACTCAAAAAACAACACCAGGAAGTAAAAGAAAAAAGAATTTTCCAAAGGTGATGCAGGAAACAAGGATTACAAAACTGCCAGCCATACTTTGCTTATAAATAAGGTTGTCTTTGTTTTTATGCTCAGCAATTTTAATCAGGTTTCTGTGTTTTCCTAATGAATCATCTCTTAGATTTGGATTCCAGGGTAAATATGAGTAACTCATGCTGTACCTTCATAATGGTTTAGAGAGGCAGGATGCTGCAAAGGCTGTAATTGCTCAGAAGTTAGCAACGTGGTGAATTTATGCCAACAGAATTCTTGTCCCGCTCTCTAGTGGTGGGGCAGTGATAGTGACCATGTGGGATACCTATTCTGCCTGCTGAGCTCCAGTACTGAGGATACTGTCCTCTGCAATGCTCTACTGTGGAGCACAGCTTTATAGTCAGATCGTCTTGTCAAGCTGATGCACCTTACTCCGACCTTGTTTTTATTTGTCAGGGTGAATAATGTCTGAGACTTCTATGAGCACTGTTGCTTGCAAGCTGTGGATTTGGTCATCATGATGGAATGTACAAGTCTTTCTTTGTAGTCACTGATGATGAAAGACAGGAATGGTCTACAAAGACGATATGCAATTTCTTCTACATCTCAGTTGTAGAAGTGTTCTGAATGAAGGCTTTTTGTGGACCACCTCTGTTGTGTGCTAGACTGCATGCCAGTGCATGAACATATAAAATCACAGGTACTTGTCTGTGTGTTGCTCCAGCTGGGGCCTGTTCATCCCATCAAACAGACCACTTCTGCACCCCTGCCCTTATGATAATGGAAATCATAATTTTCCATTGTTCTTGGTTACACTAGAGCTAGCCATGTGGCCATTTTTGGGGTATGCTGCAATACAGCTGGACTTGGGCAAAGTTAGGCTTTTTCTATACCACTCTCTCCCAGCCAACCTGTACAGCAAGATAAAGCTAAAGTTACCTAGTTACATATAAAAGTTGGAGCCCAGATGTCCCCCATGAGTCACAAAGAAAATTCTCTGAGGCATTTCGCTGAAAGTACAGTCTTTTCTTTCTTAGACTCCAAGAAATCTGTGCAGAACTTACAAAACTGCATTAAAATTCAGCATAGCATAAAATTACGTCATGTCACACATGCTCTCCAAAATAGCATCTTGTCGATGGCATTAAAGTAGCAGTATTTAATTGTGCATTTTTTCACAGTTTTTCAAGATACTTGATGGAATTTTACAAATAATAAGAAAGCCAAATCCTTTTTCACTCTGTGTACTGAAGGAGATAGACTGCAGCCCAAGGATGGGAGAGGACAAAGCATTTCATTTTGCCCTCAAAACTTTATCTGCTCTATTTTAATTGGCAGAGCTGTGTCCAATCTACATTTCCCTGCCTCTCTTTGAAACCCTCTGGATAGTAGAAAGCATTTGAGGTTTTAAGTGTTGCCCCTCAGAGTCAGGCAGCACTTCATCCAATATCTGCAATGGCTAAAATTGTCACTTTTTAATGGGAGATACTGCTACAAGTACAGATTTTCTCTGGCAAGGGCTAAGTTTTACACAGTGGGAGTTTGTAGCAACTTTAACTCTTCAAATAGCTGTAGGTCACTGGAGTAGGATCTTTCAGTAACAAATTTCTGCCATAGAGGAGAGAACCAATATGTTCTTTGTTCGTTCCAAGCATGTTGCTCCCAGTACAGGGCAGAAAAAAGCTGAGACCAAGGCTTGGCACTGGCAGATGTATGCTAGCAGGAAATCTCCTGGAATAGGGTTTTGGCTGGTGAAGTCTGGCAGGATAAGAGCTTCTTTTTGCTATCTCGGTGTGAAAAGATGATTCGTGCTTGGGAATATGTCTCTGTGTCTTTTGCTGCATATGTAGGCACAGAGCAGGTGGCATATAGATTGCACCATATAGAGATCCACACATGCAAATTAGCTGAACTTAAATACAGGGTGACTCAAGATGGAGGTGCCATGTCCCACACACTTGGGAAATGGTATTGCTTCTTGTGGAGTTCTGATCTGCATGCTGTTGCTCTCTCTTCCCATGCAGATCTGCCCTTCTCCTTAGACTAGGGAAGCAATTTAAGCCATCAGATCTGGTGTATTTGGACAAGATGAACTCATATTAAAAGAGTATTTGTTTCATGGCCCTTTCCTGGATTTGGAATGTAGGCATGCTCTGAGCACCTACTGGTTTGAACAGCAGACAGGTTCTCCTGTTCTCTCATTAAATTGCTTAATGCCTCACACATCAAAAAATAAGGTAGTTGTAAAGAGCAGGAGATAGGCCTTTTGATTATATGACCTGTGTTGGTTGCCTAAGTATGGTGAACTCCATGTTTTTGTTTATATTAGTGTTTGAGCTTGAATTATGGATACACTTTTGAAATCAATATTTCCATTCTGGTTCATAGAGCAGTATTGGAACACTTACCTCCAGGATGAAGCTAAGTGTTCCAACCACCAGTGTGTGTTCAGTCCATGGAGTTATTTAGAAACAGTCACCTTCCCACGCACTATATGCGTCCTGTGGGTATCATATACGCGGCACCAGCTGCTTCACACTACAAATCCTGTACTGGGATTTGCTGCTTCCTGATACAGCCCTAAAGCTCTGCTGACAGGAAGAAGGATGGGTGCTCTGACTCAGGGCACCATGGTGGGAGGAATGTCTCATCCTGGAGATACAACTTGGTTCCACTTTGGGGTCTAAACTAATAAAACATTACTCTCCTTCTAGAGGCAGAGGGCTTGCTTTGTGATCAGCCAAAGTGATAATCAGACTGGATCTACAAAATCTGCATTCAATACACAAACCCCAATTTGTGAAACCCATCGGCTAAGGTCAGCATCTTACAGAATTGCACTTTGGCAACTTAGAAATCTTTTTGCCCCAAAACTGCTTTGTGCAAATATGTGCCTAAAGAGTAGTGAAATTAAATTAACTATGTTAATCATAAAAGAGAAGCACTTTTAAGACCTGTGGCTTGAAGCACCTCTGATCCTCTTTGTGTCAGTGTTTCAGAGAAAAAGCTCAGTGTTAAATATTTGGCTGCTTTGAGCGTGCAGCTTGAGAACCTGGCACAGCTTTATTGCATGCTCAGGTAGATAATAACTGGGTTCCAAGCTTGCATAACTGTGTTTTGACCACTTCACAAGTGCATATATTGGCTGGGTTCATCTTTCCATGCATATGCCTGATTTACCAGTGCGTCGTGCATCGTACAAGATCATGTGTATTATATGTGTCTGCTGATCTTACTCTTTCTCTCTCTTTATGTACTTTAATGAATATATACTTCTCAAGGGAAAATGGTGATGATAACAGAGCCCTATGTAGGGCAACTTTTATGCAGTTACAGGAAATCTTAATCCCCAATGAAGCTGCAAATTTGCACTTGTAGGTCCTTCTTTCTACTGGCATGTGCCTTGAACTCATAAAAATGAAAGTCAGAGGTGGATTTTCCTCTTGCCACCCTTATTAAGAACTACTGTGATGGAACCCTGTATTTCTAAATTTTTACTTTTATTATTATTCTTTTAAGCTCTTTACTTCTAAAATGCTGGGTCTGTGGATGTCCTGGCTCTGAGGGAGTCTTGCCTGTGTTGGAGAGGATAACAGCTTTGGACCAGCCACCCCACTGTATCTTCACAGCCCCACTCCCACAATGGCCCCTGCCTGTCTTTCATTCCTCAGTGCCTCTGCTCACATATAAATCAGAGCAGAAGTGTGACAATGCTCGGATGACTTCTGAATACTTTTTGGCACACCCATGCATTGCTCATATCTCCAACCGTGCCTGTGAGCACTGACTGTTAATCCTGGGAGCTGCTGTTGACTTGTGCGCTCATCCATGTGAATCCCATATGAATGAGTGCATGTAGCCTGCCAGGACAGGCAGAGCAGGGAAAGAGGAGCTTGCTTGTGCTGCATGCTCCTCTTGCCTTGTTAATGCTCTAATATTTACTGCATCCAGTGGCAAACCCCTGATCCTTACTGGATTTTCTAGGTGCTCTGATATTCCTATTTCTACTACTAATGTAGAAACAACATTGGTCAATTCAAAGCCCAACCCCTTTTTATACTATAGAAGGATTATTCTTTACATAACAGTGCATTACTTTTGCTTTTCTGTCTGGTAATGGATTTTTTGCAAATCATACTGTTCATTGCCACCACTGTTAGTCCCCTATTCTGTCACCCCTTGTCACTTTACAGTGTGTTTATTGCATCTTGTCTCATCTTGTCCTTTAAGCATTGTTAGCCCTGTCCCTTGTTAGTGCCACAAAATCTTGATTGCTTTGGAACCTCCGTCTATTATTAAACTGTAATTTCCTCCTCAGATGGCAATAGATGTAGCATTACTGGGACTCTTGAACTGCTTATCAAATAGAAAATTTATCTTAACACCTGTAGCTGAAATGAAGTAAAATACTTGGTGGTTGCTGTGCTAATGCTTCCATGAAGGAGAAAAAAATGAAAATGTATCTAAAACCAGTGATAATGTGTAGTGTAAATGTTTATAAACTTTATAAACTTTATGGATTGGTGAGGGGAAATACTATTCTGATGTATAGTTTGATACTGACATTTTTATAGGGAAGTGATTTTTATCGGCATTCTGTTGAGGAAAGAAACTATCAAGCATGTTTCAGCTGTGGGTTTTAAGATAGGATGATACTTCCCTCTTTCCTCCTCTCTCTTGCTCTTCTGCAAGAATTTGATTCTTTGATCAGTGGAGGAAAGGTAGATGCTGTCTGCAGTGCTGTTGGATTATTCCCAAGCTAGCTGATCCTGTTAAGGAAATTATTTTAGAAGATGTTATGGCCTCTGACCAGTGTTGAAATATCTTTTGAGATTAGAGCCATAACTCTGCCTTTCATCTGCAAACACCGATGATCCCTCAAGTTTGTGGTGTTGCTCAGGTCTAGGAAACCGTTGTGTCCAGTGAATGCAGTGCAAGGGGATAGTCTTGAACAGGTACTTCCTCACAGTTACTCACCTATTTGCAGACAGCTTTGCATTGTCTGCAGCAGCTCTTAACTTTAATTCTCCAGTGGTATGGAGACGCACAATTTAAATGCTATTATACTTTGATTCTTGTTTTCCCTGTCATATTACAGAATAGTATTTATGGTGCTATGGGAAGAATATCTTTTATGAGTATCCACTGCTCTGGCTGTATGTCAGTGTTTAATCACTCTACCATGAGCAATATCCTTGAAAGGGTAACAAGATGTGAACATCCTGGTTCATGAAGAACATATGCAACAAGATTATTAAGCAATTAGTCTCCATAAATCATGTTTTCGTGGTGTATTACTGTATATTTCAAGCCTGTTCCAATGCTTGACAGCCTTTTCCATGAAGAAATTTTTTCCTAATATCCAGTGTAAACCTTCCCTTAAGGTTATGTCTTCTGGTCCTATGGCTTGTTACCTGGGAGAAGAGACCAGCCCCCACTTGGCTACAAAGTCCTTTCAGGTAGCTGTAGAGAGGGATAAGGTCTCCCCCAAGCCTCCTTTCCTCCAGACTAAACAACCCCATCTGTCCCTCCCAGGACTTGTGCTCCACACCGTTCCCCAGCCTTGTTGCCCTTCTCTGGCCATGCTCCAGCACCTCAATGTCCTTCTTGTAGTGATGGACCCCAAACTGAACATGGTACTTGAGGTGTGGCCTCACCAGTGCCGAGTACATGGGGAGATTCACTGCCCTGGTGCTGCTGGCCACAGTGTTGCTGACACAGGCCAGGATGCCATTGGCCTTTCTGGCCATCTGGGCATACTGCTGGATCTTGTTCAGCCGGCTGCCAACCAGCATCCCCAGGTTCTTTTCCACTGGGCTGCTTTTCAGCTACACTTCTGCCAGCCTGTAGCACTGCACAGAGTTGTTGTGACTCATGTTGCAGTAATTTCTTCTTCCCCACTTCCTCCTTTACGTGTATGTAGCTGGATTCTTTCTGTGCCTTCCAGAGTTTCTAAAGGAGAAGAGCTCAGAAATGGACTGAGTTTTACAAGAAATATTGCACCCTCCTTCTGAAATAATCTGTGTTTCATAACTTAAAAGAATGACAAGCCTCTGAAATCTTTTCAAAAAATAGACTTAAGTTGAATATCTTTAATAGGAAACAGTATTAAAATTCCATTATACTAAAATGGCCAAAGTTCAGCTATCATTAATTATCACAGACCTTCAGTGAACAAGTCCAATCTAAAGATCTATATCAAAATATAATTCATTATTAAAGCTAATTGCTTCTTTAATTATTCACAGAACTGTCATGGATTGATTTGTCTGCAGTCCTGGGCTGGAATTTGACTCAAATTTGAGGAAAAATTGTACAAAACGTTTCTCTAATTTTATTTGCAGCATATGTAATTTAAAAAGTGTTGGTTTTGGGTTTTTTTCCTTGAAAGCATTTTAGTTTACCTATTAATAATGTAAATCTCAAAAATAAAGAGCATAATTCCTATATATGGATTGATTCTGAAGTTTTAATTTGATTTATTGCCTGATATTAAAAGACAGTTAAAGGAAGATTACAGGGCTTTGCATTAACTTTTATATTTACTGCTTCTAAAGAATAATATTAAGAAAACTTGACAGCATGGTAAATGTAGACTGAGTGGAAAAGTTGATATATATTGAAGTTGTTAATCCTGTCCCTCTCCCTTAATAATTTATTTGAATGTATATTTATGTCTGAGGCTATACTATCTCTCTCTTCTTTCCGCTCTTTTGGTACTGGACACCACATGTTGAGAACTATATTTCTTTAAAGTGTATTATCTTAGCCATCACTGATTTAAATCCAGACAAATAGAGATGGCAAGAGATGTGGCCGTATGTCCACTGTGTTCCCACACGTGATCAGCTGAAGTCCCTCCTTACCAACATTTGAAGGTTTTCTTTTTTGGAATGGACTAGGAATGACAGCATTTCTGCTGTTCACTTAGGACATTTATTCCAGAAAAAACTTGTTTAAATTTGTGTGTTTATGGACCATATCTGTTCACTTTTCTCTTTTTATGTATCCTGTTTTCGAGACCTGTGGAGATAGGCTCATGGTCATTAACTGAGATTGTTTCAGAGGGTTCCCACCTTTATGGACATGCAGAGATATCTAAGCCTGGGCACTGAAGAGAACATGATTTTTCATATCTTGCATGTCTTTTTGTGTTTCAAAGTGCTGGCTAGCTTCTCTCTCAGTGTGAAATGGGTTCATCTTTTAACAAGTAACCTGTTTCTACCAACATAAAAGAAGGGATTGAGCAGTGTAATACCCAGGATGCATTCTCGTAATATTCACTCTGTAGGTGATGATGTTCAGTTATGCCACTGCAAGGAAGGGATGCAGGACCACAGTAGTCCCAAGTATGCTTTCATCTAGCTTTTCCTCCGTTTACAGGCTTCTTGAACTGAGATCATGCCTGAACACTGTTGGATGCTGAATTTTAATCAGTGAGATTGCCTAAAAAGTTTTTGGACCTATTTTAGATTTTTAACGTATGCTGCAATGTGTGTCATTGCATTTTTTTGTCTGGAAAAAAAATAATTTTTCTTTTTTTTATCATAAAACTTCTGTTTTCTAATTTAATTTTTATACTTCATGTATCATTAGAATTAGGAAATACTATTTTCTATTTACCTTTTTAGATGATTTGTGATTTTACAGAAATTTATATCACTTTTATGTTCTCTCCCATGCTCAAATTGAATAATTCTGCTTTATAGTCCTCTAATATAAAAGTATTTTCTGTTAATTTGTTGTCTCCCTCTCTGTTTCTTGTCTCAGACTTTTGTGATGAAAGTTAGACACCAGAACTCCATGCAGTATTCAAATTGTGAGCATGTAGCATATACGTACATATAATCCTGCTGAAGATTTCATTGTAATTCTTCCCAACATTCTGTTGTCCTTTGGAAAGCCATCAAAGTGAGTAAGGTCTGTGGGGTGGCTTTGGTTGTGTGTGGGTTTTTTTTAGTTGTTTGAGTGGGTTTTTTTCTTTTGCAAATTGGTGCATTTGATGATGGATCTACCCTATGATCCTGAAATGTAATAACAAGTTTAGAGTCTATTATTGCTTTTGGCAGCCAAAACAAGTCTTGGTTATCTGCCTTATTTTGGCACTTGAATTGCACTTGCCATTTTATTGCCCAATTTCTCAATACTGTGAGAGTTTTCTGTAGCTCTTCATAGTTTAGATTTTCGGGAACTGCTCTGAGTTACTGAAGATGCTTTTCATTCATATTCCTTTTATCATTAAGCACATATTAATCTCTAAGTTGATCTTTCCTCCTATTTCAGGATGGTCATGTTTTTCATAGCTTTTAATCTGGAACCTTGCTGGTTTTGTGACTGCTGTCCTGCTTCCTGATCAAAGGCATTTTGTAAACCCATGAGATCATCTTTTATTTGCATGCTAGCTAATTCCTTCAAAGAGTTTTTAATATTTTTGTCTGGTATCAGTTCTCTTGCTAAATCTGTGTTGGCTCTTCTCCTGTATATCATGGATATTAATTTATCTAATGATGCTATTCTTTACTGTAATTTCCAGCACTGAAGATGATTTAAATGATAGATTGTACAAATGGGATATTGCACAATGGTTATGACAATACTTTGGCAATTTCACATAAGAAGTCCTTCAAATCTCTCGGGTGAAAGCCATCTGGCCTTGAAAATTTGTTACCATTTTTTATCTATCGGTCCTACAGCTCTTCTACTGACACATTAGTTAAAGATGACGTTCTACAAAAAAGAATGAATTGCTGTGGGATCATTCAAACATCTTCTAGGGCAAACAAGTCTTGTAACCATTTTGCAAGCTTTACAAGCTGTCTTGTAGGTTTCTCATTCTTGTAATTGTATTTGAGGGAAAACAACTATTGCTGCTATGTCATTAATAAATTTTCTACAAATTATTTATTATTCTTCTTGTTTTACATTTAAGTTGCCAGAATTGCAGCATGTTTTATTTACATGTGACTTCTGCGACCAGTAGCTGACTTCTGTTGTCTTATTGAACAGGCAAACAAGGTGATTACTTCAGGAGTTTTTTTTTTGTACTTCTGTTGGGCAGCTTCAAGCATCCTGTACAGCAGAGTGAGCCAGAAAATGTGTGAGCTCCTGCTGGGCTTGTATTCATGTTTGCTTTCACCCGTAGATTTTGAAGTTCTCTCTGGCTTTTATGTGTTTGTTCATTCCCTGTGTTCTGTTTCTCTTCTAGCAGAGTGCAGACCTCCTCCTCTGCTTTAGTCTATGGCTCTGTGGTTTTGTTTGGGTTTTGGCTCAAAGTTAGAGGCAAAGGTCCAGTTAGTAGATGCATAATTTCATCTGTTCATTTGGGAAGGTCTTGGTGTAGGATGCTTTTTGTTTGTGAGTGCTAACAGAAACTAAGGCTTTATTACCTAATTTTTTGGTATTTTATTTGCTGTGTTTTTAAAACTCCATGTTCTTGATGGTTGTTTTGTTGCTTTACCAGACATTTAAGGAAGAAAGTTAGAATTCTGTTTGTTTAACAGTTTAGATAAAATTAGAAGTTGCCTTGGAGGTTCAGAGCTTTCATATCATTGCAAAGAAAGAAAGGAAGTGTTATCTAAGGGGATGTGTACATGTGATGTCCGATGTTTCAGGAATATCAGACAATGCTTGCAAATGTAAGGAGCAAAAACATGATGGGATTAATACTCATGGAACTAAGAGTAAGATACTGTTCTTCATATTGCAAATTACATTAAATATTTAAGTCTGATTCCTTTGTGACATGATGGACACTTATCCTGTGTTTCCTTACAGTGATAACATTTTGTCTCCTGACACTTTTTTTTCATGAAAACCTGGCTCTTCTTTTGAGACACCCAGCAGCTTTCCAGATGTCATTACTTAAAGTATATTACTCCAATTAGAGAAGGGAGGCAGGACCATGTAAAATCATAATAATGTGCATAAAAGGTAGACATTTCTATCTAGTCTGCTATTGATTTTTAACACTTAAAACCCCCCACTCCTTCCACCAAAACCATCGAAGAACCCTATTTAAAATATATCTTTATGGACACTTTTTATTTTCAATTGATGCAGGTTGTTACAAAGTCCAAAGACTTGCTTCAATTTATGCAAGCTGAGGCTTCGTATGTGTAAAATCTTGAACTGTGGGAAGTGTTTCATTTATTTGTTACTTTATGAGCATGGTTTGGGCAGTGAGGGCCTTCTTCCTAGCACTGTCACTGTAGTAAGGGCAGCAGGGCTGCAGAGCTCTCTTGTGGAGTTACAGCAGCTGCAGGACTGCTACAGAGAAGTGCTGCAGAGTTGAGGCCAGATTGAAGCCAGGACCCATGCCTGAGGTGCTTGGGGAATTCAGTTGCCAACTCTAAGGAAGTCTTTGAGCATGCATGAACTTTTTACTCAATGCAGATTTTCAGGGATGAGAAAAGCGTGGTCCAGGCAGCAGGGATGCTGCCTGGCTATTTTGAAACCTCTGCCTCTCAAACAGCAGTTCCCAGCTTGGTGCTGCTGTTTGGGAATGGGATCTCTACCCCATTCACGGCATGCAGGATGTGTGCCCATTCATGGAAGTTCCTTGCCAAAAATCTGTGTCTTGTTGTGTCTGAGGAGTGTCCAGGTAATCATGGCGTGGATGTAACAGATTTCACAGTGTATTTCTGGTTATCCCTCATCCCACCTGTGCCTCAGCATTTTCTCATTTCTCCTGTTTCTCAGGGTGCTTCTACCCTTCCTCTCCCATTCAGTGAGTGGGGATGATGCCCTGGGACTGCTCAGGGAAAGGAATAGGTGTGGATAGGCTTTGCAGACAGAGGAATCCCTCTGGTTGGCAAAGACAGGGTAACTAAAGGAAGTCTTCCTCAGGTGCATGGAGTGCTCCTTTCTCATGGTTTAGATAAAAGTTTTAAAAATTGATTAAAAATGCTAGAGTTCCTCAGCCAAACCACTTCCAGCTCATTTGATTGATTTTAGCAGGGATTAAGTAGTGGAAGTGCTAAGTCTGATAATTGTCTGGAAATCTGTACTGTCATGTTCCGTTTTAAATGAATGCATCCTAAAGTAGGTACTCTGCGTAGACTATTTCAGTTGAAATAGTTCAGATTATCAAAGTTATAAGTGATCAAAACCAGTCTTAAATCAGATTGTACAATTAATTGAAATTGGTGTTTGCAGCCTCACCTCTGTGCATTGGCAGATATCTCTGAACACTTCTTTAAAAATAACAGTATACTCCTACTCCATAGCTGTGTAATTCCTCATTCTAGAGACTCAAATAGCTTTGCATTCTGGGATGGATGATTCTTTGAAGTCCTTGTGAGCTGGATAACTATTCAGTTTATTTTATGCCATATAGAAGTGGGCTGTCTTCCTTATCTGGCTGAATATTTCGCTACAGAGTTATTTTTATTAGTAATGCTGTCATTAATGCAAGTGCCAATTTGTTAGTGTTTTGTGGCAGCGTTTGGTGAAGATCATTTGAGCATAGTGGAATTCAAGCAGATTATTGGGTGGAGAAAGGTGTGCGTTTATAGGATTAATCATTTGTAGAATATTTTTATATGTAATAAAAGGCTTAACTAAGAGATTCTACAGTCCTTCAAGAGATTCAGATGCTCAGATTTTGGTTAAAAATTAAGTAATAAAACACATACCAGAGATAATAGGGAGTATTTAGTAATAAAATGTGAATATATGCCATGTATGCGAATATATCCAGTTGCTATTAAACACGTTATAGAAGTAAAGTTCAGTAGTACATACTGTCTTGTGAGCCACCTAAAATGTATTTTATGTGTCATTCCTTTTTTCATCCTCACAGTTTCTCTAATGCTATGGGCCTTTTTTCTTTAATTTGTCAGGAGAGTCTTAGCAAAAAATGAAAATGAACCTTTAGCTGAGAGGATAAATGTACTTTGGTTCTGAACTGAAACATGACTACAAAAATTGCACCTTTCTGCCCAGGAGGTCTGATCTCTATATTTTTTGTCTGTTTCATTCATTAATTTTAATGACTAAAAGGTCGTATTTCACTGGGTTTTATCCCAGTAGGTTAGTAAACAGTGATGTAGCAAAAAATAGATTTTATTTTCCTTTACATTTAATCATTGAAGTTGATAGCTAATCCTCAACTGCAGGGCCAAGTTCGGTCAGTCAAATTCCATAGTATAAATTATTTTAAATGCTAAAGAACTGCATTGGAATAGCTGCAAATATTTTTTTTTCTTGATGTAATTATGATAGCCCTAGCTGGGCAGAAAAGAAATGAGCTCATCCTTCAAAACCCACCAGGCTGTGTTTTCCACCTGTTAGACCTGTACTTCTCCAAAGAAATTGTCTTTAAATTAAGGCAATTCAGTCAAAATAATTGAGGTATTCCCACAAGAGTCTTCAAGAATGAAAGCTAAGAAGAGGTGGGACTAATTCTTGGGACTTCAGTGGGCTTTGGACCATTCTTATGAATACATTCTTAACCAGTTGTTGACATCATAAATAAATTTGCCTTGTAGTTGTTGCTTTCATGGGGTTTTCTGGGGGCTGGGAATATGGGTAGGGTTGACATATTCTTAATTAATTTTTAAGATTAGATAAATAGTTTCTACTGCCTACTGCTGTTTTGACCACAAATGAGAAACTACTATAAATTAAAATGTATACTTGTGTTTTTCATTTATTTTTAATTTAGTTTTTCAAAGCTTTGCTTTTTTCATTCTAATTTCCTGCTTCTGGTGACCTATTTTGCTAATATGCTTACCATCCTGTTTGTTCATTAAAATGACTGCCAACTGAATTTACTTTTATTTTATGTTTATTTAAAGTCTTGTGGAAAAAAAGCCGTTCTGTTTGTTCACAATGCCCACAAAGGGCCTTTCGAGACATGGTTCAAGCAATGTCTTTTATGGAGGAATTTATACGTGCAGGTTGATAGAATGAATTGCATTTGGACTACAGGGTTATAACTGCAGTCATTCTCCTTAGTCTATACGAAGGGGGTGTGGGTAGAACTTATAGGTGCCCTGAGCATTTGCTGCCTTAACCCAGATGTGTTACTGTGGGAGCACAAATTGTACCTAAGGTTGTTCCTGTCTCTTGGAGTTTCTGAGTAGCGTCCTGAGATTCATGTTGGCCAGCACTTGAAAGTTAGGAAGTGTCTTGGCTTCCCCTCCCCTGTTCACCAAATACAGAGTGGTTTTCCTTCCAGTGTGAGAGGTTCTGAGAAGTGAGAGTGAAGGGGTGTGGAGGGAATCCCATGTTTTCTTTGATCAGAGATGTTGCTGCTGTTGCCTGACTTGAAATGTTCAAAGGCTCAAAGAGAGAACTGGGAAATGTTTTATCCTTTCCTTATTGGTATATGGATTATGGAAAAAGGGCAGACCTTGAATTTGATATTTCTGCATTTATTTTGTAAAGGTCATCACTGTACAAATTTACAGAAAGATCTTACTGATTCCTTCTGTGGTATTCTTTTGCTGGATAGGGAGCCTGTAACATGGAGAAATGAAGTTGTTGCTTGGTGTTACATTTGTTGGCCTGAAGAAGGGAGAGCTCAGTTAAGATAATTTCTGAGGATGTATGTAGTTAACCACAATAGTCAGATTATTTTGTTTCAAGTAATATGTGCAAGTAATAATGTAATTCATACAACTGTACAAAGTAGAATAGTTGGTCAATTAATACATTTTTTTGCCATAATAAAGCCTGATTCAGATACAAAACTAATGTCTAGATATAAGTATCCAAGCAAGAAGTTACTACTTTGATGTGCAGAGATCCCTTGCTACGTCATTGCCTAACGGCTGAATGTTAGAAAAAAGGCTTCAATGGCAGGGTTAAGGGGAGTAATTAGAGACAAAACTTGCTCTCAGTTACTTCCATTAACCAAAAAATAACTGAAATATGTTTTATTGAACTGCAGGGGTGTGATCTATAGCCCAAAATACTCTTCTGTGTTCTCTTTAACCAGCAGAAATCTATTTCAAGTCTGTGTTTGCCTTTTGGGGCTCTACAGTAGTTGCCAATATGAATATTTTGGAAACTGCATTAATCCTATGCTGGCTTTTCTGCTCTTCAAAGGTGACAGCTACTGATGCTCAGAGACTGAGGTGGCCCTGGTCCAGCTGCAGTGGGGAGGTTCCTGTGTCTGCAGGCAGGTACATAATCTCAGAGTTAGCATGGGAACTAGAAAAAATACTAGATTAATTAAATTCATTAATTAAATTCTTCCAACAGCTTATAGAGAAGTGGGTAGGAAGAGATAATTGAGGTTCCAGGGGTAGGTTTCTGAAGTGTACTATAATTTGACAGGTAATTGATAAACTTGGTTTGGCAGCTCTGTTTTATTTAACAAATGAAAGCGGATACTTTTTCCTCTGGAATTAAGTGATAGCATGCTCAGTTTCCAGTAAAACAGCAGCTGTTATCTAAAGCATCTTTACAAGTGTGAAGAAAGTTCTGTAATATAGCAATATAATTTCTATTTTAATACCAAAAATTAGATGGCTTAGTTATTAAAATGACAGTTTCACCAAGTCTTGAAGACAGTTACCTTATGTGTGTAAATGCAGATACTGGAACTCCATGCTGAGATTAAATATTCAGATTGGCTTCAGCTGATTTACTTAACTTGCTAATTTATGCAGCAGCTGTGCTCCTATAGCAATCAGTGAAGGAACTCTGTAGGAACCTGGCTTTGTTTGAACTATATAAGGGAAATGTGGTGGACCAGATTAATTCCTGCTCTTGAGCTACGTATAGAGCTACTCTGTCTCGTGCAGCTGTAGGAATTGTTCCTATTCATGAAGCTTGATATATCTAGACATCTGGGGAGTAGTTCTGATAAAACTCCCTAAGAATGCCAATGCATTGTTTTGTAACAGAAACCTAATGTAGGCTGTAAAGCATAATCTGACTGGCTACAGCCAATGCTGTGGCCAAGGGTGTCATGCAAAATGTATCTGCATGCAAGATGTGATTCAGGTGGGAGCCTCTGGTAGCTGCTTTGTAAGTAAGGAAAAGGAGCTGAGTTAGAGGAAAGCAAGTGTAGTTTGGCTGGAAGCAGAAGGTGACAGGAACAGTGGTTCCTGCAGTGGGAGCTGCAGGATGGAGACGGGAAGGGTCTGGTCAGGGGCACGAGGTGGACTTGGGTATTGCTTCCCATGGTCCTCCTTGTACAGAGCTCCCTCAGCAGCTACAGCTATGGTCTTTAATACCAAATAAATGGAAACGGTGCTGGTTTGTTTCTAGTTCTTGTGCTCTACCAATTAGTTTTGCCTCCACTTGTTTCCTGTAATTTGCCTTTACTCTTTTTGCATTTTGATTTTTAGTATGGAGAAGAAGAGATGAAGAAGTCCCTAAATGCTTCAAGTAGAGCTGTTGAAACACTAGATTTGAAACTTTGTGTCCTGTCATTACAGACTTTAAATTATAAGGCAGACCTGCATCTGCTTTTCCAGTTCTGTGTGTGGCCGGTGGGAAATCAACCCAAAAAAGTAAAATGTTACAGATGAATCATGGTATCCCTTTCAGTGTTCAGTTCTTTGTTAATCCAAAATTATTCACCACATTTAATCTGACTTTGTATACAGTTATGACCATCTTAATGGTATTTTTCAGTGAATAAAAATTTATGCAGAAGCATTCTCTCTATATAACTGACTTTGGAGATCCTAAAAAAATTAGGATGATAGATAGTACTGTAGAAATAAATTATCTGGCAAATGCCCCAGATACTTCCAAGTTCTCTACAGGCAGTTTGACAGACTACTTGGTTTTCCCACTGTAATTCTGTATTACTGATTTCTGCATAATTCAGCATTAGCCTTCTTAATCTGTTTTGATATGTCTTACTGTAATAGCAAGGCAGTAAAAGCAAGACTTGAACCATGAGCATTTGGTTCCACTTGTCAGGCATTTTCTCTTTCTTTTTTATTAATTTTATTTTACTTTAGAAGAAGAGGTATGTAAAATGAGGAGGGTTTAAAAATAAATTCCTTCTTTAGGGGTAGGACCTGGATTCTGAGTTTGTTCAGTAGCTGCATTATTACAGAGATAGGGTAATCCTTAGAATTTTATAAGAAGTTTTGATACACTTTGTTGAATGCATGTAGGTGATTTGGATCTACTTCCAGGTCCTGTATTTTCATCCACAAAGCTGATCCTGTGGATGAAATGTGAGGATCCAAATTTCCTCTCCTTAGGCTGCTTGCTTCTCCACCTGGAAGTGGCCCCAGTACTGGACATTGATTTCCACTTAGCCTTTTCACAGGGATGCGAATGAATGTCACCCAGTTAAGATTTAAGGTGATTTCTTTTTGGTTTTGTTGTTTTGTAGGCGACTTGAATTGAGAGAGGAAACGCTGTGCCTTGTATTCAAATGTGCCCTACGCGATATTTGGTGCATATACTTGGGGGGGAAGGGATTAATATCTACATATGAAGATCACAAGGTCACAGTTTTCTTCCATGCTGTTCACAAACCCAAGTTGTACTTTCTGCAAATCCACAGTAGCTGAACCTGGTTTTTAAAGGTTAGTGCAACCTTTAGAGCTACAGTAGATGATGTGGAGCTTTGTTTCCTTGTGGCTTGTTTGTGCCCAGGAGCTGCTGGCTAAGCAGGGAGGCATGTCTGGAGTAGTTTGGCATCTCCCTGTATTTCCAGTTACAGTACCAGCAGCATACTGGAGGGTTCCTCTCACCCAGTTCTGCCTTGTCCCCTGCCTTCCCCCCACCCTGCGCCTTAACAGAACTAGTTATTTTGTTAATATTCCTTTAAGAGAAGATCGGGTTTCATGTTTAATACAAATGAAGTATTGTATTCTAAAATCATTGTGTGATTTTATCCCTTGCTAAGAAATCTCTCTGTTGGAGGCATAAATTTATGGAAACATTTAATTTTCCAACACTATCCTTAGTCCAGATTTGTTGTAAACAGTACTTCCACATTGAGTCTATAAAAGCCTTTGCGTTGGTTTTCCTATCTTCATTCTTTGTAGTAGTTTTTTTTTTAATTGCCTTTTATATTGAAATAAAATTTTCAGCAGTGGAATAATGATGTTTCACAGAAAAAGGAAGTGTTGGTAAAAATGGATCCTTGATTAATTTCCTGATGAAACATTTTAATAATTTTTAAAATAGGTAATTATTAAAATGGAACATATGAATCATTAAAGGAATGCAGGCTCTTTTTATTTTATAAAGGTTGTAGATATTGCTTTTATTTAGCAGTGAGTGTACTGGCAAAACTTCTAATGCGCATTGTTAGGATCAGGAGTAAATCTGGTTGTTGCATGTGTGATAAGCACTGGGAGTTGGACTGACATGGAGAGCCCCTTGGAGGCAGCACCCTGGGTGCTCCCTGTGCCCCATCTCTACGTCATGTGAGGGAAAGCGTTAAGAGTACCAAAGCAGCTCTGGAGTCATGGCTGGTTTTGTAATTGTATTTTTGTATATTTGTCTGTTTTTTATTTGTATTTCTGTATTTGTATGTTCCCCTCCCTAGTGAAACCATCAGATCAGAAGCCATCTTTACATTCAGGGTTTTTTTTCATTCTGGCAAAAGCCCTGGATGACACTAATACTAAATATATATATAGGAGTATGCTTAAAACAACAACATTGCAGTTGTCAGGTTTTAACATTGGGTAAATTGTATTTTACTTAAATCTTATGACTATCGATACAGACACTTGAGGTAGCGTGAAATTATGGCTGAGAATTTAAAGGCAAGAAGAAAAGGAAAAAGTCAGGAAAATTCCAAGTGATGGTTACCAAAGCAACTATGATTCTTCCCCACTTGTACTCTAGTAGTGCTGTATGCTTCCCAGTGCCGCCAAGCGCTGATGTGTTAATACATGCGTGCAGCGTGGCTGAGTTACCGAGGGAACCAAAGTTGTGGGGGATTTTAGATTAAAAACGTGTGCAGGTCTCCTACCTCAGCAGTCAGACAAAAGCACAGGGTAGGGGAAGTGCAGACTTTCACATGGCAGAATACGATTATTTTCTTGCTCCAGGTAAAGAAAATAAGTTAACCGATTAGATTAAAACTCAGAAATTAAAAATTGCAGGTTTAGAAAACGGGAAATGCTTTAAAGGAAAGCATCTAGCTGGAAGTGTGACACACCCTGCCCACCAGCGTGGGGCTGGCAAAGCATGGCATTGGGAGGCAGCGTTGCCTGAGCTCTCCTGGTAGGCGCTTCGAAGAACCATTCCTGACCAGTTTCTCCTCCTTTGTGGCGCAGTGAGAGCTCCCCCTCCTGTTTTCTGCCTTACCTGAGCTTTCAGATAGTACCGACCTTCATTAGCCTTTCAAGAGTATTTTCGAAATCTGGGAGGAGCTGTGAAGCCTGTGGCCAACACAGCTGCATAGCTGAGAAAAGCCTTTTAGCTAGGACAGAGAGTGACCCCATGGCACACTGTGCCTGGTGCTTGGGGCACCAAAGCAGGTGCTTAAACTGAGTAAAATATAAGACTGGCAGTGACATTCAATGAAACCATTAACACTTAGTTTTGGTACAAAAAATACAGTCCCGTGTCCAGGAGGGAAGTTCTTCATGTTTTATAACCAGAGAGCTTCTGCTTTTTCAGACTTCTTCCATTTTTGAGCTTTCCCCAGTCAACAATCAACCCTGTACCGTAAACGACTGTTTTCTTGCTAAGCCCTGCCAACAAGACTGAATAAATAGCTGTAGGGAGGGACGTGATATGATGATGGGAAGAAAATCAGGAAGTTTGCAAGACAAGTTAATATGCCTGCTTCCTTGTGTCTCAAACCTTTCAGTGGCAGCTGTATTCAAGCAGTTGCATTCCTTTTGTATTAGTCAGGAAGTATGATTGAGTTTTATTCTAGCTTCATGGTTTTTGTGCCAGATAAAATACCTGATAAAGTGACAGCATTACTGATAGGGTGATACCTTGTCTGTTGTAATGCAGCTGCACAATTTGAACTGTCAGAATTGTTTGAGCTTAGATAAGATCAGTTATTTATGTCACGTAGTCACTGTGGTTTGAGTCCAGACATTAAAGTTGGATTTTCCATCCTGTCAATTCAGAGTTTGGGAACAATCACAAGAAAATAGGCAACTTAAACTTGCAGGCTGAGCCAGTGTTCTTCACACCTTTGTAACCCATCTTTTTCGTAGGCCAAGAAGTCAGTTTTCATCTAGTGTGCATTCATGTCATTCATGAAGATGATAGGTTTAATCAAATGTTGAAATTGTTTCATGCTAATAAACCAGGATTTATATACTCTACTTTGTAGACTTCGCCTGTAGAAATAGAGTTCTGTAGAGAAATACCAGTTAAACACCCAGCCATTAGACCAGTTTCAACCTTGTCTTTTTATTTGGAATTTGGGCTCCTGAAGAGAAATCAGAAAAAGCTATATTGAAGTTGTGGATGCTGCATAAGATCTAAAATGTCCTTTAGCTTATTGCTGGAAACAGATATCTGATAAACAGTGTTGGCCTTTTTGACCATGATAAGTAGATTACAATAGTTTGAGAGAGGTTACAAACCTTGTAGCTGTGCTGCTAAGGTAGGAAGTGATACATTGTCAGTACGTAAGTGAATTTTCTAAAGGATGCTTCATTCAAGTGACATAATCACCTTAATGCTTCTTAAGTCAGCCTGGGATACCTTCTTCAGAGCTGCACTTCACGCGAAGTGGATCACCTATTGCCATCCACATTTAAAAATATTTAAATAACAGTTGTTTGCTGCCTTGTAACAGGTTTCCCTCCTCTTGATTTATTTTTGGGCACAGCCTCGTTCTGTTTCTTCTTGAACAGCGCAGTAGAATTAATTCCATAAATAACTTGGCACTTTTGTGTAGCATCTAGCAGACAGATTTTTTTGTTTCCAGTGAATATATTCCTGTGTAGGTTCCCATTGTTGTTTTTCTTGGTGACTTTTGAATGAAGTCACCATAATCTGATCCTAATTTAAATCTCAAATTAAGAATGCATCTATGGGAGTCAAGTATCCTACCCTAGCTAATTATTCACTAGGGGGTCTGCATTCTATGTTAATGAGGTATAGCACACAAAAGACACAATAGCTGAATATCAAAGCTGCTGAAAGTGAATATGCAAGCGACTTAAAACCGAAAAAGCCCTGTACAGCACTTTCTCAACGTGTGTAGATGAAAAAGGAGGTACTTAGATGGCTTAAAGCCATAATGAAATATGAATTCACATCCCTAAATGTCAGTGCAGTGAGGAAAGACTTCAGCTATCCACAAATCAGTTGATAGCATGTACCTATGACAGCACAGACATAAAACTGATAGAGCTATGCAAATGTGGAAGAGGTATTATCAATTTCTAAAGAGGATAGGTCACTCTTCTGAATGGGTATGAAATTTAGACAACCTTGATGTACTTTAGAGAAACCTGGAACGAAAGTGTTACTAGAATCCTCATTTTAATTTTAGTATTTGGGGTAGCAGTTTTTTTGGATAACCACCATAAAAAGGACTGTGCATCTTTTATCCACCTAAACTGGAATATTGAAAGCTGCTGTCTGTTTTTCAGGTTGACGTTACTCTGGTCCTTAATGTGTGTCTGCCACCTTGCAGTCACACAGATCTGATGTGTTAGGTAAGAGCAGCAACTTCCCACTGGCCTTCAGCATAGTCTGCCTAAAGCAGTGGCTTGGGAGCTGTTCTGGCAACCTGCATGTTTCAGTAAGATCCCTGGTTTTTGCTATTTGAGAGCTTTAAATTTTTCTAGATTTAGTTAAGAGGGACAATATCTAGCCTGTTTCTGATAGCATTGACAAAGATGACGGTACTTTTTGTAATGGTGAACAAGAGCAGGCAGTTGTCGAGGTATTTTTATGAAATCTTTGGAAAGGATATGGGAGTGTTTATGTTCCCCTGGTGTTTTATTTGGTCTGTAGACCATTATAGGACTGTTTAGTGAGCACTGAGCAATTTTCTGTTTGTTGCAATGATATTGGTAAGATTGTGAATCTGTCTGTTGCACAGGATTCTACACCACAGAAAAGGCCCCTCCAGAATGCCTGACATCTTCTATAAATCTAAAGAAATAATAAAAATAGAAAATGTGTGTTGTGCCCAGAATACACAGACAGTAACAGTTCACCTGGGAAATACTTTCTGACAGATTCACTGATTGGTAAATGGCTGATGGGATTAGAGAATAGTCAGGGACCAGTGGTGTAGAAAAGGAGGAGTTTCCTTCTTTGAACTTTAAAATGTTTGTCCTTTAGGGCCATTTAATTATAAATCAGAAGTATTTGTTTTGTAAAAAAGTTGTTATAGATAAAGAATGTTTATTTTTCTTTCCTTATGAAAATTGTCTTTCCTATTATATCAGTAGGTCTTTATAGTAAAGTGTATTAACTTTGATGATGTGTATATGTATATATCCATATATATACACACACAAGTTTACATTACATTATACACTGTAATGTAATGAGGCAGTGGAATTTTACTAGAGACTCTGGTATTATTCATGCTTAAATAAAACAAAGTAAAACAGAACCTAGCCCTGGAAATAAAGACTTTGCTTAGTGGAAACTTAGAGCTGCCTGTGAAGGATAAAGGATATCTCTGGGCAGCCAAAATATCACCAGAATCCTATCCCTACTGACATGTCTTTGAAACATTCCCAGCGTTGTCTGGCATCATAGATAAGAAGTTACAGCAAGACTGACATCTGGATCAGTAGACGTATCAAGAATGGTGCAGGAATATAGTTGCTTTGCAAAGTTTTATTTTAAGCAGTAATCAGTAGTATGAGTGCTAGTAATTTGTCAAATTGAGTTGTACCTGAAAATTTGAAGAATATAATAACTCTTTTTAGAATCACATATGAGGTGCCCCGGTTTGGCTTTGACATCTCATATGCCTGAATGCATATTTACTCTTGCAATTCTACGCTTTGAATTCTAATCTCTCTCCATGGTTGGCGTGGGCTAGTTATGAATTTTTGTGACAGTTTCTGCTTATCTGACCATATATTGTTTTCTTGCCTTGTCCTTTCTTCTATTTTTCACTGCTTGGTGTTCTCACAGTATTTATCTTTTTTTTCCCCCCTCTCCATTTCTTCTTCATTGTTTCTGCATTGCATTGTCCTTTCACAGTCTCCAGTGATTTTTAATTCTTGTTTTCCCTTCAACCCCTTCTTAATTGCTTCTTTCTTTTTCTCATACCTCATAAAATGTTCATCCTCTTCCTTCCTGCCTTCTCTCTTCTTGTCAAGATGTTCACCTCTTCTCTCTAGATCCAATATCCCCTATCCTCTCTCTATGAACTTTTAAATTTTTCATTTCTTCCCTACAGTTACAATGTTCAAATATGCTTCCAGGTGCATCTAAGAGATTAAAAAAAAATCAGTTCTTCAGTGCTAATTATGAACCTTCAGGCATTTCTTTCTATCCTTCCAGCAGAAGGTGCTTTGTGTGTGCACATAAAGTTGCCCTGAGCAGCAAGATTGGGTCATAATATTCCGCTGCACATTCTGATTCAAACAGTAAATCAGTTATGTATTGAGGATTGAGGGTTGTGGGGGGATAATATTAGGCTCTTTTTTCCACCTCCTATTTTGAAATAGCATCTAACCTTTCTGGCCTTCTTTGGTAATATGTTCTTGAATAAATCAAAACAAAGGAAAACATTTAGAAGGGAGAGTGAAGTTGGATAGGTATTATATTAAAAAAACCCCAAGCCAATCCTGTTCTTTTCTACTGAGACAATACTGGATCCATGAATAGTTTCAAGGGTGTTTTTTTTCTAGCCATATGAGCTACTGTGAATAAGCCAGGCCTTCAGATATTCCACATGCATATAATCCATTTTGTACAGTAGTGACTTTGGGTTGCACTTAGCTGTGTACGTGTCTTCTCAATGACTGAATTACTGACCTTGAAATTCACCAAATGTTGGAGACATAATTTTTCTTCCTTTTTATGTTTATATTTTAGTCTGTTTATTTGTGTGGTCTAAACTTTGTTCATTTAGCATTATCTATTGAAATGATCTGAGAAATCATATGAGACTCAAGGCTGAGCTGTTGAACCAAAATATCTGATTTTTATTCTGAACTTTTAGGAACTAATACTTGTGCAATTAGTTGTCCCCAAACGGTAAGCAGATCACAAGCCAAAATATCTTCAAGGGCTTTAGACATACTAACAGAAACTTACAGTAGGTACTGATACACTGATTCAAATGTCAGAGGTCTCAAAGAGTTGAAGGCTTCTTGAAGCTGGCAGGGCACATTGGTTTGCCTTATAGTTGCAGTGATTTTTATTCTGTGAACATCTGCTATTGGATTTTGCCCCTAAAACAATTCTTACTGTGAATTTTGATGAACTCTTCTTTAATAGTTGCGTGTGACATCTGGTAATTAGGACATATTGACAAACCTGTCCTTATAGGCTACAAGATGATGCAGGAGCTTTCACTGCCATACCTGTAGTCTGTCTGTCTATGAGATTTGCTAAAACCCATCACAGATCCTGGGATTAAGATAAAAATGTAGGGTTGGCAGCCCTTGGTAAGGTGTGGTGAGTCTGACTTTCAAAAATTACGAACATTCATATGTTTTCTAAAAGCTCTGTCTTTCCTGTTCCGTGGCAGTGATGAATTACAGGAGCCAGAGGTCATACAGGACAGTGTCTTATGTGCCTCAGCCTGCCTTTCAAGCTGACAGAAAACTGTGTGTGTTCTGTAAGCATTGTATTGCCTGATGTTGATCATGCTCATTTCCCAGTGCCTCTAAAGGAAGATGAGGGTCCTCAGCCTCTCTGGAGTGGTGGATTTCTCCCTATTAGCCGAAATGTGCCAAATTGCAGCTCTTCAGCCTTGCTGCAGAGCAAGGATTGTGAACGGGTCTGTAGGATCGCTGTCCTGGGTCCTCAACAGTCCCATTTGGGTCCTGTTACAGAGCTCTTATGCACAGGCTTCAGCTGAGGCAACTCCCGGAATATATCAGTCCAGGGAGGTGATGCAGCCCATAAGCAGATCTGTCACAGCCTCTGCTATGATTATTTGATGCTGTGAAGCATGAAATAGCATTTGCTTTCTGTGCTACAGCTATCAGATGGTGTGCCCTTCTTATTGCTCCAGAGGTATGATAAACAACTGTATTTCATGAACTGGCATTTCCAAAGAGGTCTCGCTTGTTGAACCGAAGCCCATTAACACAAAGTTTAACCAGCAATGACATATAAAACTCTAAAGCTAATTAATTCTAATAGTGAAAACCCATCTTGAGAATGATTTGATGTCTGGAGCATTAAAATATCGCATGCTTTAGTTTCATTTTCTGCAGCCCTGCTTACCCTAGTGGATATAAAATTTTGACCTTTATTTAAAATGAGATTACTTACAGGTGATCATTAGTCGAAGACAAGTTATATAAGGGATATAGCTAAAAAAAAAATCTCTTCAGTATGATGGGAAGAACTGAGGGTCTGTAATAGTTGAAAGATGCACATGTAAGTAAATGAGGAGAAAAAAGAATGAAATCTTGTTTCAATTGGCTGATTTTAACAGAAGCATATTTTAGAGAAATAGAAGGTTTTGTCCTGGCCAACAAATTATTGCAATGAGCTTTTTTTTCAAAACACAAACTCTTGGACAAAATCCTTAGCACTGAACAGACTTTCAAGTACTGTTTTTGGGATTCCATCACTGTTGTTTAAATGGAACTCAGTCCTTGTTTTATTTTGAAAATTTTCTTTTGAATTAAAAGCTACTCCCTTGTTTTTGCTTAGGGAATGAGTCCATTAAGGGGAGTGCATCAGCAATCAACCTCACCTTTTTCTGGACAATGTACTTATCAGTTGTCAAATACAGATATTATATTACAACTTGAGCTTCTGTTATATGCACTGTTCGTGCTTGTTTTTGGAGAAGGACTATTTTTGTTTCAGTACAGAAATCCACTAATAAAATCTGATGATCTATTCACATAGAATAATTTATTTACATAGATTGTCCGCCTTGCAGTTGCTTTGTATGCTAATTTTATGTCAGCTTTACTCATGTTTCTCCTAGAGTGAGTCAATTATATAAAAGTTACAGTGGCTATTCACCAAATTATTTGTTTTAATATTAAAGTAATATACAGCACAGTAACTTCTGAGCTACTTAAATTCCTGTAGCTTGAATCCTTCCAATTTTTTGTCTTTACATGATATAGGACTTGCTGAGATGATTACATTAATAATGCATAACTATAAAAATTAAAGTGCATCACAGAGAACATGGTAATAGGTTTAATTGATTTAAATTTGTAAATGGGCACCAGCAATCAGAAGCCAGGTGCAAGTCTGACTTCAAATGAACTGCTAGTGATAACAGTGCCAAAATCATTGGCAAGATTAATAGCTCTGGTGTTGAAGGAAAAAATAGTTAAATATTATGGACTTACTTAAAATTAAACTTGAAGAAAAATGTGAAGTACATGCACTGGACTTTTACACTGATGCTTTTTATTGCTGTTATGAGTTTAAAACTCAATTTAGTAGTTTCACACTTCTCTATTTAATTTCTTTTTGAATTTAGTTTCATATTTTAAGATTTAAAAGTAATTGTTGAGTAAGATTAGTTTTATCCTATGCAGATGGTGAAAGTAATTTTCTAAAGAACTAATCTAGATTTCAAGGAATCAGAAAAACAGTGAATATTTAGCACCAGTCAAATGCAGGACTCTGCCATTATGTATTGTTAGTCTTTCTGCTTCTAGTTGTTCTCTAAAAACAGGGGAAAATGGTAATATCCTTCATCTTAAAGAAAACAGAGCATTTACAAAACTTGGCTGTCATTGACATGCAAGTGATTTTCTGTTTTATTAACAAATAGGAATGTATTGCACTTTGTAGAGTTCTGGGGTCATGACTTTAATTGCATGCCTCTAATTTTGATTTATAGTTGCACTTTAAGGTAACTTTGCACTTGAAAGTGGGTTGAACTTCCTAACTTGTGTACATGCTGCTGTTAAAATTCGGTCTTGGAGACAACCTTTTAAAATCAATTAATTATGAATCTTCAAATGTAACGTTTACCGCTGCACAGTAGATTTCTTTAAGAGTTAACTCCTGTCCACGTACCATGTTCCGATTGTACCACGTTCAGTATTGTGTATGAAGAGTGGAAACTTGAGGTCTGGAAATGAGGATGTTGTCAGCTGTTTTCTGACCACTTCAGATACTATGATTTGAATACTGGCTTTTGTTGGTTTTGTTTTTTTCATGCTCTTCTACAGCTTTTGTATCATATCAATAGCATTGAGAAACCTACTCTTTGTTTATGGTAACCCTTGTTTTGGAGGTTTTCTCCACGGATTTTCTTTTTTTGGTATAATTTTCCTGTCTGTGCTGTAGCATAGTCCTTCAGAAAGCTTATCTAGAAACTCTGCAGGATGCAGGGGAATACCAATATCCTAAGTGCACAGACCTGAAGATAAAAATGGAAGCTTGTGGAAAATCATGGAGGAAACTCTTATCAGATCTGGAAATTGAATCCACATTTTTAGCACATAACTGTATACATCAACTGGCTACTATCCATGTCCTTATTTCCTGCAAATTTAAATTTTAGACAGGAAGCTTTGCAGATCATGGGCAAGATTATAGACTATTAAGAATTTTGTGGCTTTTTGTAGAGAACTTTCACCACTCTTCCTTTTACAAGGGATAAATCAAGATGAAGGTCCACCCTGTGAGTTTGACCCAGATGTGCCTTGCTATGCAGAGATAAAGCAAGAAACTCTTTGAAGAAAAAGGGATGGGGGGGAAGTGAAAATAGAGAAGAGAATCAGCAAAAGCAAGTATTGGAGTGGGTATGTTAAATATATCTTGACTTATGGTGGTTCATTAATTACTTAAATGATTGGCCTGCATGCCAGCTTCACTCAGGCATCGTGAGCTGCCTGGGAGGCTGGATGCATGGAAGTGGGGGGGAATTCCAGAGTGGTAGGAAGAAGGATGGGCATTTAAAAACTGGCAATGAATATCAGAACAATATACTAACTCTAAAGTCCTATAGCCTTAGTTAGATCATTCACTGCTACAGGAATAACTCTCTATTAAAGTGTTGTGGGCTACATTGCTCTTTTATTCCTTTGTTTGCTCCCTTGCTTGTGGTGCGGCTGCAGGGAAGAAGGCAGCTGCCCATTTGTCTTGTCCTGCCTGCCGTGTGCCAGCTTTGATGAAGGCTCTGGAAGGAGGATGACGGCTTGTTCCCAAGGGGAGAAGTCAATGTGCAGGAGGATGGTAATTCCTGGGAACAGCAAGGAGGAAACACATGGGAAGCAGCTGGGGTGACATTCTATGTGGTGTCTTTGGGTCTCAAGAGAGCCTTGTGGAGGAGACCGAGGGGGGAAAGAAACCTCAGAAAAAGCGTAAGCATGAACAAAAGGGTCCTTTTGGAAAAGGCAGGCTGAGCAGAGGAGGAGAGGGATTTGAAAATCTCTCATACTCTTATTCTGTTTTACACGCCAGAGAGGAGTTCCCTCTATTTTAAAAGGCCCTACCTTTTATTCTAATAAAACCCAGCATGGGAGACTCAAAGCCCTTCTTGTCGTCTTTGGGATGCTGAGTGTAAGAAAAGGTGTAGTGTAGGTCACCTGAAAGGTCATGACTCAGTCAGAACCCCATACGGCAAAGATTCCTTTTCTTTTTGAGACCTGAGTCTTGAAGTTCAAATGACTCCAGAACATTGCAAATGGTGGTGACATAATTATCTATAGGTACCTTACATTATTAATGAGCAGTTGATTCAAATTGTATTTATTGCTGCATCAGTTATTTATCTAGAAACATACTTAAAATTCAGATGAGGAAGCAACATTTTCTTACTCTTGCCCTAGAATGGATTTTCTGATTTTCTTCTTTCATAACTGAGGCTTGCCTAAACAGGAAAAAAATAAAAGGTGCTTGATAGTACATATTAGAAAGCTGTGTGTGTAGTGGGAAATAACCTGATGTTTGATAAAAATGAACAGTTAATTACACTTCAAGAGGTGGTGGTGGGAGACTACAGAGGGTTGATATATTTACCTGCAGACTCCTGTTTTCTTGTCTACAATACACAAGGGAAAGAAAATTGAAAAAAATATTCCACAAGCATCTTTTTTAAAATTTCTTTTTCCTCAGAAGTGTGTCGGATTAATTTCTAATACAGTAGTGGCAGTCGCATTATATATGCTTTACATGTCTCACTTGTCCTTTTTGCCTACTGGTGTTCAAATAAGAATTAACAGCTCAGTCTTTTTATTTTTTTTTACCACAAAATTTTCATTCAAAGGAAGTTGAAAAACATGAACACTAGTCATGAATTCATTATTATCAGATTATTCTCTTGTGCATTCTGTTTATGGCGCTGACAGAACAGAATAACATTACTGGCCTTTTTAAGCAGCACCTATTATTATTATTATTATTGCCTGGTGTATTTAATTGAAATGTTCATTACAGGTTTTATGAGGTGTGGATTAAAGGTAAAAATCTCTGGAGTTGAACTGTCAATAGTCATGCTGTGGGTTTCAATTATAGAATAATTCCTCCATTTATTCTGCTTAATTTTAGGAAGCAAAGGTCACAGGAATAAATTTTCTTTGGATGAATAAACACTGGGGGAAATTATTGAGGACCCAACTATTATCATATGAGATGACAGTCAGTTCTGTCAATCTAGATATTTGCAGGTCACAGTGATGGCAGACCTGTGCAGTTTTATCAGCAATGATGCTAATAGTCAGAAATTTTAAGACAGCCTTTAAAAATCCTCTCTCTAAGGGTAGTTGCTCCAGTAAAGCCACTGCAGGATCCATAGGCCTTACCATAAACACAAACAGATTAATGCTGAACGTTTTGGTGATTTTCATCATTCTTTTTTTAGCAGTATGGGAAGGAATAGAGTAGTGAATGCTACAGATGTGTGGAAACTACTATAGCTCCTAAGACTGCATCAGTAGTGTGCTGCCAGCTCTCTGTCCAATTTTACTAACCCTTGATTTAGAAATTAAGATATTTTCTTACTAGAAAAAATGAGATGGGGGTGGGTTGGTTGATGCTTTTAAATTCATAACAGCCTCCAAGAAATATGTATAGCATAAGAATAGCACAGAACACTGTTACATTTCAGTATTTTAATCAAAGGTCATGGGGCATTGCTTCTTCGGGTGTCTAGAAATCCTCCTCTGCTTCTGCTTTGCTTGAATGTTAAGCGATCCTGTGGATATTGCACTTGCTACCTGTAATTTCCACAGCCATTAATCACATAAATGTTACATGTAGAGTGCAATGACGTCAGAAGACTCTTCAGGTGCCTTCTTCAGATACTGTTCAGTTCCTTGGAACTGGAGGGTGCCACGTGGCACCAGGGTGCATGAGCTTGGAGGAGGGGGGGCCAGGGGAGGTTGGGGTGCCCTTGGAGGCCTTTGGAACACAACCCATCAGGACCTGAGCAGTGTGGCCTGACTTTGAAGTCAGCTTTGCTTTGTGTGGGGGGTCAGACCAAATGGCCTCCAGAGGCCCTTTCCATCTGAGCACTTTTATAATCCTATGACTTGGCCTAGAGCATGCTTTCCCCCACTTCTCCCTGCCCTCTCCTCTGCCTTCCTATGTATTGCTTATCCTGTTTCCATGGCTGAGAAAAGTATCCACATCAGAACTACCAGACTGGAACTAAAAGTGTAGCTCTCTGTTGTCTCAATTAGCTTTGCTGTGAATGCTGTCTCAGCATCGTGGACACACATACAGAGAGGTTTGTAGCAGCTAATGGAATACAGCTGAATGAAAATACATGATGTTTTATAAAGACTGATACTTGGGAACATGGACGAGGATAAACGATAAAAGGCATCCAGTTTTTCAGAAGAAAAGCTATAATGTAGATCTGTCAAGAGGAGGCCTTAGGGTAGGAAATGAAGAACAGTTTTATTCCTGTGTATAAATAGAATTCAGAGCTCCCAGACACAGTGAAGTAAAAAAGCAAAGATTTGTCACTTGGATGTAAAGGAAATGTGGGAGATTTATGTCCCTACACTAAAAAATTTCATATATATGTAAGCCAGCCAGCCATTTTAGTTTTGTCAAATGAGAGGGGAATAATTATTCATTCTGGTTGATGTTCTATAAAGGAATGTGCTTATTCAAACTAGATACATCTGATAGAAAATGAAAAGCTTTTCCTTTTCCATCTTTATGAAAGTCTGGTTCCTTTTTTTAATGGTGACATTTTAAAGGAAGAGAAAAAAAGTTAGCAAGTAATAGCCAAAAAAAACCCCCAACAAAACCCAACCCAACCCTCCAAACCGAAAATCTTCTTTTGCGGTGGGGGAAGGGTGGAATTGTAATTAATTTTATATATTTAAACATAAAAAATGAACAAATCCAGGGAAAAAGAACTGAAAGAATTGTAAGTGAAACCTCATTGTAAAGTTTCATGAAATTGTTTGGTTTTGAATAACCAAGAAATGGGGATGGAGATCTTAATCTTAGTTGAGCATTATTTTAGTTTTCCTCTGAATTATTCAAATATGAATTGATTTACACATAGCTGGGATAGGAAAAGTCTTGAGAGAATTTTATGAAAGATGGACAGGGCCACAGTAGCAAAGGTGATGTCTGGACTCTTAACAAGTGCTCTAAAGTAACTGCAGATGAGGCCAGGACTGGAGTTCAAACAACCTGGTGAGAGCTTGGGAAGGATATTTTAAAATGGGGCACAGTTGCTTTCCCTTCTTTTTATAAGGAAAGTTTTAATAAGACCTTGCCAATCCTTAGGTTTTTCTTGTTGGTCATGGTCATTTGACATCTCACTTCCACACGTTTGTTGCAAGGGAAAGGCGGCTGTTTGCCAAACTTACGCATAGCGGTAAGTCAGTCGCTCTGGAAAGAGAACTCTGTATTTATGGGTCTTCCTGTTACTATCAGACCCTCTACTCTTTCATATTGCTGAAGCACAGTTTTCATGCTTCTAGGACTTTTATGTAACTGCTTTGTTTTTGTGTCTGAGGAGTCGGTTCTAGCTGGCTTTCTTAGCAAATTATCTGTGTAGTTCATTATGATTTTTTTGTCATGTAAGAGTTGTTAGAGGGAAAAGTGCTTTTTACCAAGACATTGTACTTTTTTCCTTGTGCTTGTAATTCCAAATTTGAGTATGTGAAAATGATTATCTTTTCAAGATTTTATGGATCTGATTCTTTGATGCATTTCTTTCCTTGTTGAGGTGATGCCATACACTAGGCATGCAAGCAGAGACTGGATATTGCTGTGCATCATGGAGATTTTACATTGTGATGTAAGCATAACTCATCCCTCACGACACTGAGTTCAGATTGTGTTTCTTTTGTGCTACTTGAGTGTGAGCCTCGATGTGCAAGTGGAATCTATCAATCAGAATATAAATAGCTGTGAAAGTGTTTATAAATGGAAGGCATCAAACTAGTTGCTAATAAGTGTGTTTAATATGTAATAAATATTGAAGTCTCCTTATTGTGCATTTCAGTAGGCTTCAGTGGATGCTGGGCAAAGTCCATTGCCACCTCAGAGGTATAGGAAGCCACAATGAGATTGGTGGGGAATTACGTTAAAAGAATGAACAACTTCAATTTGAAAGAGACATGAAAGACTTCCCGTGACTTCCTGGGAAGCTCTAATGAGAAGCCTTTCAGTGATCCCTGTGATCTAGGGAAAGGAGAGAAGGAGGAGGGGTGTGTAAATATCTGTGAAGAAGTGGTAAAAACCTCTTTCTGAATTCTCTAAATAAAACCAGCCATATGTCCAGAAATAATTTTATTGACTTGTTCCAATGTGTTTCCTGACAGAATGTATCTTAAAAGTGGAAACGGTCTCTTATACTTTTAAAAGTCACGATGAATTTCTTAAAATATAATTGCATTTTTTAAAATGGCAGTGGCATTCTTCTAATATAATATTTCTCAAACTTTAGATTTTTATTAGTAATAATTTTGAGCAGTTTTAGAAAAGTATTGAGTTTTCTTACTGTTTCTTAGTGTTGTAAAATATATGATTAATGTAGTTACTATTGTACATAGATGATACTTTGATTGTTATAGCCATAATTCTGTGTCAGAGTCTACTTTAATATTATATTTATACTTTGGATGAAAGGAGAAAATGTATGTATAAAACCTCATATCAACTATATTTTACCTTACTTAGGAGGATGGAGATGTGCAGGTAATATATGACAAACATTTATTAAATGTCTTTTTCTGTCTTTTACTTCTCTTGAAAAGTCATTTGCTGTCATCTGCATGGCAGCTGTGATCACTGTTATAGAAAGTATTTCAGCATTCTCACTCTTTAAAATGTTTCCATGAATGTGACAGTTGGTACCTAAATAAAGTCATTTCCGAAAGCAACAGCAGAGAAGAGAATGTGCTGCTGCTATTACTTTTGAAGAGAAGACTTATTTTTAAACTCTGATCAACCTGCTATTATGTGCATGCTGGTTTTACCTTGTTATTAAAATATCACAACGGGGATCAAATTCAGCTATGAAGAACCACCATGCTATCTGTATGTAATTCTATTGCTTAAAAGTATGGCAGTAGTCACATGATGAAAAAACCCTTACAGTCTAAGAATTTATTCAGCTATATAAAGACAAGGCAGGGCTTACATATTCATAGTTTTTCCTTTTTAATTTTATTAAGAGATAGAATGGAAATGCAAGTATCTGGGTCAAGTTTTCAGTCACACGTGAGATGTACTAAATGCAAGTGGTTTGGGAAGGTATCTCACCCCTGTACTACACAGGGCTAAGAGGGATTTGGTTAGCTCTCACGCAGCATGTGGTGGCTGAAGGCAGTTCTAGTTGATGCTGACAGTGACAGCCCCATCAGGGCTTTTGTCAGCATGTGGACTGAGATGACTCTCTGTCCCACATATATATTTCTGGAGTATGGAAAAGAGGCAGAATGAAATCCATTACTTTATCCTTTCTCTATGCTGTTTTCCTCTTCTTTTGTGTTATATAGATTTGTATTTCAGTTATCTGCCCTGAAACATGTGGAAGTTATTTAGGTTGCCCTTTTATAATCCAGGAAATGACCACCTCTTTATGAGAGTGGGTAAGAGAGAAGGAGGGATGTGAAGCTGTAATTCCCCAATGTTCTTGCAATCTTCATAGGAATAGCTATGGTAATATAATAAGCAAAGCAATGTAATACTTCATCTTCTGTGTCACTAACTATTGCACTGTCTTATTTCCTTTGCTTGCCAACTGCAACGCAAAATTCTGGAAACTTGATTAAGGTACTTCATGCCCTTTTAGCACCTTTTTAGGAGTAAAGCAGGAGGATTTTGCTCTGAAGGAAAGATGCAGTAAATGTACCAATAATGGCTGTAGCATGGTTGCCTTAGTCTTCAGAAATTGTATTTGTGTGGGGGAAAGCACTCATCTCTCAGTCAAATAGTCCTTTTCTTTCCCTAGTGGCATTGGAATGCCTGAATGTTCTAGTGAACTGGGACAAATGGGAAAGCTATTGTTTTGGTAGAACAGCTTTGATCCAGCTCTCTGTGAAGTCTGTGGAAAGAGTCCAACTGACTTTCCTGGGAAATACAAAGTGGATGAAAAATGCTGTCAATGGGAAGCAAAGCTATTGCATTTTCCTTTTCAAATTTAACTGAGACATATTAAGCATTTCTGTGCTCCAGTTTTCTTCAGAGAGCAATAACTTTTGTCACCCTCCTTCCCTCTTCTGCCTACAAAAAATCTGTTTTTGCTGGTGTCTTGTTCAGTTGGGTTTTTTTAATGCAAGTGTGATGATACAGCATATACCTGCCTTATTTGCAGCATGACTGTGTGCTCTGTTCAGATGAAAAGGCCTCATTCAAGTTGTTAAACAGGAGAAAATGCTAGCATAAACAGTATTTTTCTCTAGATACCTTATTCCAGTGGCTTAAGACTAGGTTGGGAGCTGTCAGTTCTAGCTTGAAAAACTATCTAACCATTCTTTCCATGGAATAACAGAAGTGTAGCTAAGAGATGGCTGTGGATAGCCTTTACTGTGCGCTTGTGTGTAACAAAGCGGGACCAAATAAAAGCATCCATTGCCTAGAATATGACACTTCACACAGTGGATACAAAAACCCCATATTATCTTCCTAGCTGAGCAAGGCAGGCCTGAAAATAGTGTGGACTGCTGGCTAGTTATCTCTTTCAGATGCGTGGTTGCTTGTGCTGCTTTATGATCTCAAAGGTCTTTTCCAACCTGGTTGATTCTCTGATTCTGTGAAAATGCGGAGATGAGGCTTGAGGGTTTTGCAGGTTGAATGCATTCATGTACATGGACTGACCCCTCTTCATCTAGTTTGTCAACAAACTCTTGAACTGTTCCTACCTATCGTTATCTGAAGAGGCAGGAAGGGAGTCAGCAGAGTATAGCTGTACTTCTTGGCCTTGCATTCTCTTGCTGTGGCTAGTCTGTTCCTGGAGAGAGTAGAGAGGATGAAAGGAAGGGTACAAGGTGTACTCTCTCCTTACTACTAGTAGGCTAGTACCAGACATGTGGCTGTGAAAAGTCTCAGCCTTAGAATAAGAAATGTCTGGCATTGTTAGTATGTGTATTTGTTAGGCAGAGAATAGGCACATTTCTGTGAGACCTTCTAGTTCGTCAGATTCCCAACCCGCACTGGCCCAAGATTGAGAGCACTTATCATCCCCTGGGCAACATCCTTGTTGGTGCTCTTTATGAACCTGAAACACAGCAGACTTCTCTTGCCAGACATAAAACTAGATGGCTTCACAGGTCATGTGTGTGATCTCATTCATCTGCAAGACTGTGTTATGTACAGATACCATACTTTGAAAGAGCTGGAAGAGGAGAGGATACCTCTACCAGGCAAAAATAGCACCCTTCCTAACCTTCTCTCCTAGCTCCTCATTCCCCCTGCTCCAGTGCTGTAATTTAATGTGATGGGTTAAACACTGAATTTCACTAAATGCTTTAGTGAGAATTGCTGGGCAACTCTGTAAAGAAGACAGTGCATGGAAGTTCTTGTTTCCTACACAAGAATGTTTAGTGAGCCTTTCCCTTATTTATTAATCTTTATTTGTAAGGCCTGGGTGTTTCATTTTTCTTTAAGAAAAAGTTAAAATCCAGAACACATAATATTATCAGTTGTTAACTCATTGAGTTACTAGTAACACTGCTTTATATTTGACTTCCAAACATATTGAGGATGATGGGGAGTGAGAGAGCAGCTGTGAAAAGGTCAGTCTTGGCATCATCATCATGATTAACTTACTTTCATTTGTTGACTAGCAGATGTTCCTATCACCTGGAGACGGGGTGCATTGGTAACAAATGATAAAGTGACAGAACAAAGTGACCTGATAGGGCCTGACAACAGATTTGTTAAATACCTTCCCTGTAAAGATTTGTTTCTGTTTATTTGATGTAATTTCCATGTGTATAGATAAAACACAGTGGTGAACTTGGGAAAAGGGAAATTCCTCTAACTTTCTCTTAAAGTGTGTCACTCACATGAGAATATAAGGGAGGACAGCAAAAGCTGTATGGAAAAGACAGTTTTATAATACATATTTCCTGTGAATTTCAAAAGGGAGAGCCCTTTTGCCTTAACCTTCTGGGGCAGCTCCACCAACTGGATTTGTCTTTTTCTGGTTGGTGGCCCGTTTCTTTCAAGGGTTTTGTCAAGGTCTTCCCTAGATTCTCTGAGCAATTTTACAGCAGATTTGGAAGTTCTTCAAGGCTTGGTGAGCTGCCCCTGGAGCTGTTGCTTAGGCATTAGATTGTACCATAGATTAAAGGACAAAAGCACCTACTTTATAGTATTAAGACAGGTAAAATCACTTGTTCTCTGGTGTGCTTAACTTCCTGTTAACCTCACAGTATCTGACAAGTTTTGCTAACAGCTGATACAACTGGGTCGGGTGGGTTGGAAACTCAGGGTTCTGCTGTGTGTGAACACTACGGGATACCTGTTCTGGTAAACGAAGCAACATTCAACATGTGAAGATAGGAGGGCAGCCTAGCCACGGGTTATGGTGTTTGAGGGCATGGTACCCTAGTTGCTGAAAGGCACAGGCCAGTATTGCCTGCAGTGTGAAAATCCTTGCTGACTCTTTGTGCAGTATGCAAATTTGTCTGCCTTGGAGAGAACTTTGACCATTTGCTTCAGTCGCTTAAGATGAGGTGAAAGAGTATATTTGGTGGCCAATCAAATAAGGTACCATGAGAGAAGCAACAGCTGGAACTGTGCAGAAATTATAGGTACTACCATTTGTAGTCTCAAGTTGGGAGCTTCTGTTTTCAAAGGAGTACTGTAAGGGGGTACAGATGTTGGACACCATAGTCAGATGTAACTGCAAGTTCTGTAAGCTGAAAGTCATGAAGAGCTTATGCTGTTCTCATAGGCACGAGTGTGTGGCTTTGTTTCTTCCCCAATAAGTTTCTGATATTATCTTTGCATACAATTTAATGTTAATTTGATTGTAATGTTACTAACTGTGGTTCTTCTCTTAAGAATTATAACAACCGGCATGAGGAGGACTTGATCTTTGTTTAAGATCATATAGTGGCAATACAGGAGTCTACCTATCACTAAGTATCTTAATGAGCAGGTTTTAGAGGCTTTTTCTTTAAACTAGGCTATATAAATTAAATTATCTTCATGTTTTCCTTTATCTTATACATAGAATTCACCTGTATTTAAGTGGCATGTAACCTCTGTTTAAAAAATTAAATAGAAACATTTAGGATTTGCATGAAGAAAAGAAGACGTTTGAGGGAAATCTGTAGTTTTTAGATTACCTTACCCAAAGTAAGCAGACATTATCAATTTCAATTTCTCTTTTTTTTCTGAGCTGACTTATGATGCAAGTAGTGTTTGAACTGAGGGATTTCCTGCATACAGTACTTCAAATGACTTTCAAAAACTTAGTTTAACTTCTGATAAACTGGCCAAAAATTAAAAGCTTATATTTACTGCTACTTTGTATATCAAATTGCTCATACCATGTAACAGAGTTTTAGCAAGTGATAATGCAGGTGGGTGGGTTTTTTATTATGGATGTTTTTAGTTTTTTTCTCCTCAATTTAAAATAAGCCTGTTGTCCCTTCCATTCTACTTAACATGTTTCCAAAAACATGTAGTAACATAGTTATAATGTATTTAGGGATGGAGGAGGAAGGAAATTAAGAGGATAAACTTTCAACCACTTGCAGCCTGCTTGAACTCCTTTTATTTAAGAGAGAGAAGGCAAAGTTCTAAATTGACCTCTTTGCATAATGCCTGTTTATTCTGGAACCGCTTAACTGAGGTCCCAAGTGGTTCTTAACCATCAAACAATATTTGGCATAAACATCTTTCAGAGCAGATTTTAGGACTTCCCCTGAACAGTGAGGTAGGCAGGCTAGGTAGTACAGGACAATCTCCAGTTTTGGTGATGAAGCCTTTCTAAGAAGTCCCTGTTTGCCTTGTGCCACTCGTGAGTAGGAGTTTGCCATTTGTTCACTGGCGTGGTAGGAGTCCTATAGACATTGGGCAGCAGAACTGTAAATGAGCTCTATGGAAAAAAGCTGAGTAAAAAGTTGTGCAAAAGAAAGAGGATTTCCCCATTTTCATATATTTGAACATAGTTACATGAGTTCTTTCAACAAAGATCATTAGCTTAAGCGAGTGGGATGGAAGTGTCTCCCTTCATAGTACTGTATATTGATTTTGATTTAAATGTCAGTGGAAGTATCAGGTAAAACTGTCATATGTAGTTGGATAAAATCAGCTGGTTATAATGAGCTGCTATGTTAATTTAAAACATATTCACCATGACAGGGACATGCCATGTAATTGTTGAATCTCCTTTGTGTTTCTTATAATTGAATATTTAATTATAATTTCAAAATGATAATATAATTAGCATAATTTATTTGGAAAAAATTCTTATTACTATCCTTAATTACATTATTTCTAACAATACTGCACATTAAAGATAGTCTGATAAGGGTTCACATACTTCTATGCCTTGATCCTTGCCTTCCAGACATCTGATAGTAATACTTATATTTCTGAGGAAAAAAATCTATCATTTCAACACTATGGAAATTCATGCAGCCTAACAAATCAATCCCATTAACCTCTTTTACCTCACTGGTTTCACTATTCAGAGCTTTTTGCATGAAGCTGTAAAAGCATGAAACTAACAGTAAAGTAGGTTTAAATCCTTGCAATCTGTTCTGCTTTCTGGATGTTTGTATCACTGCAGATGTTCTAAAAGAATGTAATCCAAGTACGGTGTATATGGGATTGTTCACTTTTAAAAACTCCTCTTTGAAGAAATATCTGTTCAGTGGTATAAACTTCTAGTTGAGCCAGATGTCACAAATGTAAATCTGAACCAGGGTCCTTCTACAGCAATGCCTATTTATATCTTGTGTAAACTGGAAATATTTGGGATATAAACATGCAGGGAAACACTGACAGTATTCTTGAGGGAGCTGAGGCTGTGCTAGCTGTATCGCTCACAAAGGGACTGTCTGTGAAGGAGCTGGAGTGGAGCTGCCGGCTCTCACAGCAGCTCCCTGGGTGTGGGAGCCTGGCTCCCCACGCGCCAGCTCTGTCTTGGCCAGGGTTGTGTCGCAGCTTCCTGCGTGTCCCTGGGCCCTCCAGCTCCTGTAGGCAAAAATCAACCCTGGGAGCTGTCGCCCAGATGTGGGATCTGGCCTGTGCATGTCCCTGCGTCACCAGTCCGTTCCTCTCTGCCTAAAGGTAGAGAGTCTTTACTGTCTTATTAAAGCCATTGCTGCCAGGAAAGTGGACAAAGCTCTTCTGTGTCTGTAGAAGATATCTATCTATGTATAAAGTATTTATTACAATTAAAGAAAGAAATGGTTCTTTGTTTGATTGAACTGTTCTCTATGTTCTCTCTGCATCTTTTTTTCTGGGCTTTTTTTTTTTCCATTCAAACAGAAGCTATATTTAGGGAGAAATATCAGTGAAGTCTAAAGGAATGCATCAAATTGTCTTTGGAACTTAAAAATCTTGGCTGTGGCAGGACTCAGACTGTCTGTGTCTGGCGATGCTGGCCAGATTTTGAGCATCTGGCCTGATGCTGTGGTTGATTGAAACATTTGTATTTCACAACCCTTGCAAATTGCTGGTAACTTTAACTTGATGCTAGGCATTTGAAACTCCACTCTTCCTCTCTATGCTTATACAGCCCAGTAGGAAGGAAGCCTTTTTTATCTGTTTTGTTTACCACTACAGACAGAGGTTCATCAGAACTCAGTAGGGAGATAATATGATTTAACAATATTATATATGTGCATGCATCCTACTGGAACAAATCTTTTATACTTCTCGTTTGTGTATTTTGATATGCTTTTTGATTATCATTGATTTTCTCTATTACACCAGACAAATGGACAACTCAAAGTATTCAGCTAAAGTCTGAGTATTAAACATGAACTAAATAGGAGAAGAAAAAAGCTTAGAATATTCTTTGAGAAAATAAGATTAGATAAACAAGAAAAGAACAAGAAAAGGAATTGGTAATCCTATGAACTGGAGAGGCTGAGGCAAGAAGTACAAAGGAAGAAGTAATGAGCGTAGAAAATGAGTTGTTTAGGTAGGGAAAGATCCAGGTTGTATGCAGAGGTGGCAAATGAGGGATTAGAGAGTAAAATAAGCCAGTTACTGGATCAAATGTTGAGGAATCTGGATCAGTACAAAGAGGTGAAAATCTAGGCTGCTTGGGAAAGATTAGTATTGAAAAGTGATAATTGCAGTTGAAAAGGAAGACAATAAGGCTTGCACAAGATGGGGAAAAAAAGGATAAAAATGAATCTGAAAAAGTAAAGTGGAAAACCCAGGATTTTGTGAAACAGGAGTCTGCTATATAATAGAAGCCTTTCATTTAATCCAGGAGGGGAGGATGATAATACAAATGAATAATGAATTTGGTTTCAGCTTTCCTCACATGGTGTGTGCCTCACAATCTTTCCTGGAGAACAGAAGCAGGGAGGTCACAGTTGTGATTACAGGAAATTGATTTGGAGCACTTATTTTCAGCTGCTGCAAGGTATGCTTCAAGGGGTAAACTTTCAAAACCACATTTGGAAAATGCGTGTATGAAAGCTTGGGGTTCGTTTGGACAAAAATGGATTTGGGATGCATCTCTCTTCCACTGAGTTTCAATCCTTGAATTTGTCAAGAGATCTCCCATTCTTCCCCAGAGTTACGTATTTATTTATTTATATGTCTATATTTGGATAGTAGTAGGAAATCTCTATGTAACCAGTGTAAATTTTGTTTTCTTCCCTTGCGTAGGAAATTGTGGTGGAAGAATAACTTTACTTGCTAATAATAGAGTTTGGAGAAATTTTGGCATTTTTCTTCATGGAATTTAGTGAAGCAATAATGAACAGAGTTAGTCTAACACTAGTAAAAGTATTTAAATAATTCACTGATTAGAGGAGTTATCATTGAATTAATTGTTCATAAGCTATTTTTCACACATAGATTAAAGCAAAATGTATTCACATTTTATTTGAAGTAATACTAGAAAATTGAAATAGGATTGCAGTTAATAATTTCTGTTCATGAGGATTTTTACTTTCTACAATAACTAAGATATGAAAAGGAGTAAGTCAGATATAGTGATCTGAAATGAAAATGTTTGTTTATGCTGCAGAGCTGAGCTCTTCCAAGGAAAAGAAACCACTGAGTCCCTTCAGAAATGTTATATAGAATTTTCACTTTGGTGTCCAAAGTTGATACTGTTGGCTGCATTAATCTGCTTCTTTGTGTATTCTGAGCATAAGGATAAGTTAGCCCAAAGTTTCAAGTAGTAAATATTCTCTTCCACTTTGCTTCATGAACAATTTCTTAAATTTATTTTCACTGCCTGAGGACTCAATTCTTTTGACTTCTGAATTTCGTTTAATTTTTTTTCTTGTCACTGAAGTAAACCATGGAAGTGAAATGAACATCTGTGTATATATGCCTTAGTTGGTTCAAGGTTGGGTGCATTTTTCAAAGGTCTGGTTTCAGTCCCAGATCAACTATGATGGTCCACATTATATGGGCCACTATAAACAAAACCAGACTAGAGGACCCAATCTGGCCTTTCTCTTGAATTGTATCGATCTTGGATAATATATATATCTGTTCAATGTAAAACAGAAGCATACAGGGTAGACTCTAGTTTCAAATTATGTTTATTAGTGAAAGAAGGTGGCTTTCATCTTTTAACAAGATGACTATATTAATTAGAGGGATCTAGCAGTAATTGCTAACATTTTAAATTTTTGGCTACTACTGTTATGGCAGTAAAAGTACTTGCAGCAGATCTTGGTGCACTCTGCCACTCCAGATCATAACACTGTCTCACATGAAGGTAAAAGAAACAATATACACAATGCTCTGGGTGTTCTTCATGTAACTTCTTGCTGCAATTTCGACTTTCCCCACTGCCATCTAATCAAAACTGGCCAATTGTTAAAGATACCCAAAGGAAAGGATGCCTAATGTGGTTTTTATTTCCCAGGAGATTATTTCTTATGAGATCACTGCCTTATCTAGGAATTTTGTAAAACCATGGTGATTTAATAAATGCCTCTAAGTCACCTTTCAGTGCCTACCCACATCATATACTAATACATCAAATAATGAGCCAGGGTAAGAAATGCTGCCTGGTGTGGAAAATCATGTTCAGCTTTGACATTTTAAGTCTGAGTGCTAGACTAAAAAAGTATTTTAAATAACTCTTCAGGATCATTGGCGTGTCACATTTGTAACCAACCTCCTCACTTTGCAATGTAAATCTGCATTTTAAAAAAGTAGTTCCTTTTCTTGTCTTTCTTTTTTTTCTGAAGGATCACTTTGGATTGATTTCTGCTTCCTGAATAGGATGTAACAGGTCTTTCATAGTGTTGTTGGGTATGCTTATTCAGAAATAAGTATGGTGCTTTCACCTTTTAGAAAAGTGAAAGATGTATTAAGGGTTTATTGAAATGAGAAGGCAGACAAGTTTTGTCTTTATATAACTAGATGTGAAACTTCAAGTGTGTGTGAAAGAGCACAGCTAATGTTGTTTTCATCAGAAGAACTGTAAAATTTCCATAGTCACATTCACTTTGGACTAATATTTTTCTTTGCCAATGTTCTGTAGTGAGTGGAATTGACGTTAGAAGAATTATCCACAAACAAGTCAGTTTTCTTTGAATTGTCCTTAATGTTATATCTTCTTATGGAAGCCCCTGCACTCCCCTGGGCTGGAGATGAGATCCTTCAATGTGCTGCTGCCTTTGCCCATCTCAGCTCCAGAACAGAAGTGTGCTGCAGAATTCAGCAAGAGATGTAACTGGATGTTTCTTCTCTTCTCTGCACAAGGTATCTTGCACAGTGTCTTTAGACATTACCATGACTTCAGTTGTTGAACATTATATTCAGGCTTGTTTTTCCCCTTGCCTTTGTTGTTTTTTGACTGTGGCAACACACTTATCCAACTATCTCACCAGATAGAAGGCATAGCAAAAATTTCAGGAAAATTCCCAAGGCATTCACGCTGCATATCGACTGTGATCAGTGAGAAATGATATTATCTATTTTCTTTATCTCTGTCAGGAGGAATTTTGGTTTCTGATGTGGGTTAAAGACAGGTTCCTCAACACTTGATTAAATGTCTGTTTTGAGAATTAAAGATGATAGACAATGAATGTGAGTATCACCTGGATGCAGTGATACATACTGAATAAGGTTCAGCTTAATTTGTGGTTTAATGACTCACTGGACTGCATCAACTTCAAACCTTAAAGCAATGCAAATGTTTTGGGGGCACAAGATTCCATTTCTTAAATTTCATATAAACTATAGAAAATCAATTAGCAGAAAATTTTCTCGAATGAAAAATTATGCTTTTTGACCAGTCTCTTTCAAATGCCAGATATTGCTGCTGCATGCTTGATAGTAAAATATTTAGAGTTTGTGTGAGCTCTGAACAGAGAATTACAGTATAGAGCACTTCATCTTGTGCAGTGGAGATAGCAATTGGCCCAGGTGACTGTGGTATCAACCAATTCACCCATGTATTTTTTATTGTTAGTATTTGCAGTTTAAACATTAATACAGTCTTACTATTTTTTAAAATATTCTTTTTGTTTAATTTTGCAGGATAGATAATACACATAGGTCTATCACAGCACAGATGCTCACTGTTGAAATCCTACTAAAAGGATTACTTATCACAGAAACATCCCAAACTTCTTAATTAAATGAATAATAATCTATTGTATCAAAGTTTGAAACTAAATGGAAAAAAAAGAGATTTTGAAGCCACTGCTGTTTATCTCTCTATAGAGTGGTGTATTGATTGAACTGTCTCATCTTTGAATATTAAATTATTAAATGTACACATATTCCACACCTTCCGGGATTTAAAATTTATTTGGCTTTTCTCCTTCTCACTGGCCTTCTGGTGTTATTTAAAACAAAACCCCATCACCACCATTTCAACTTAGAACCACAACTTCATCAAGGCTGTCTTCGATCTTGGATAATAATTCTAGTAAATCAGAATTCTAGTCGTTACTTTTGAAGAAGTAAAAAGTCATGAAGACCTAATCTCAGACCCTCTTTTTTTTCCCCTCCAAACTACATGATAATACATTAGTACAATTCTTATGTGCTTTAGTTGAGAATACAGTTTTGCCTTTAAAAAGTGCAAAAAGGATTATCTTCATGATTTATTGTAGCCTATGACAAGTGGGTTAAGGGACAGTAAAAGCTTATTTATTTTTTCAAAAGATTATTGAAGTTAAGTTTCCAACCATATTTCTGTGTTCTGGAAATACCTACAAGCGTTTATATGTTGTTAGCATACAATAAAGGTCACCCTGTTCAAGGCAAGTTTTTATAAGAACTTTTTTTGTAATTATTTGAATTTAAACCACTTGTGTCTGTACTTTGGGCCTAAATTCATGCTTAACACTCTGACAGCTGACAATTCTCCAGCAATATTTGCATTTGGGGAATTTCAGTGGCTACTTACAGGATAGTTCTGATGGTGCCTCCCTTATTTACCTCATTGTTTCAGATTCTCCATTACTAGCTGCATAACTTCCTGAAGAAAAAATTATAGCATACTTTCTTTTTCATGTCGGGTAACAGAATTTCCTTTCATGAGTTACTTTCCTTCTTATTGTAGATAAATCTACTGAGAGTCTGGATTTGGTCAGCAGATGATTTGTCCAGACTTTTCAGTGTCCTTGCAGATGTGAGAGCAGGTGAATTGGCGCAGGTCACAAAGCATGAATTTGCCCATTCAGTGCATCTGTTTTAAGCATTGAAGCACACAAGTGTCTCCAGGTGAAATACCAATCTACAAGAACATCTGTTATTGCACATTTTTCTTTTAATAACAGTTGAAGTTACCAAGATGAAATATATTGGCAGAAAACAATTTTTTGTGTGTATGCCCTGTAATTCATATTAGAAATCCTCACCTGTTTTTAGCCTTTTGGAGGTGGAGATCTAGTGAGTTTTTTATGCGTGATTAATTTTTCCAATTAAGTTGCTTTTGTTTCCTGTAACTACATGTCAGGCTTCTTAAGATAGCAATGTAAAAAAATTAGGAGAAAAAAAAGCATCCAAACAAAAATGGTAAATTAACAGGTATTCCTGTCAGCATGTGATTTGACATTTGAAATTCCATGTAAATCAAGTTTATGTAGCAAACATTTGGTCCACATGTTGTAAGCTAAACCTGTGTGACTAAAACATTTGTCTGCATTTTTTCTTTTAAACAAAATACGGTCAAAGTGAACAATAGTTCTTAGCTACTTTTTTATGGCATTTGCCAGGCCAAACTATCCCTGAATGTCTATTTCCATAAAGATTATATTGTTTTCTAGTTCCTCCCAGTAAGGAAATGGTAAAGCTTAACTGGCTCTGGGTATGCCTCTTTTAGCTTTGTAGCCTGTAGTTGGGTTGAATGCTTAACCACTAGAAAAGAAGTAAACAAAATTGAAAGCAAGGATTGTTTATGATTTAAAAACCCGCAGAAAGAAACCTAACATCAAACAACAAAAAGCCAAAAGAACAGAAAAAATGAACAAAAGTCACGTAAAAGTAAGATTTGTTCTAGTTTGGATTTAATTTACGTTCATGTGCTGACTAATTATCTGAAGCACTTTCATCTGGGGAGGTACTTGTATTAGGAATGAATGCTATTTTCCCTCTATTTCACATGCTTCCCCCCCACCCCCAAGCCCCCTGTGCAGTTTAAGTGATTCAGACTATCACAAGGATAGATTCCTTTAAGAAAAATAATCTTGAACTTTTGTAATTTCAGTTGTTAGTTTAGTGTTCTGCACCATTTCAAAGACAGGAATATTCATTACTGTTATGATTGCCAAATCACCACAGTAAGATGTGACTTACTGTGATTCCATTAACAGAATAGAAATCAGGAGTTGACAGAGTGAGTGTGATTAATTCCTGTTGCTGTTCCTTGGGGCTACAGGGAAGCAGGGTGCTTACCTGTCCCTTCATAGCTCAAAAGAGGTGGAAAATCCAGTTCCAACAGGTCAGCCTACTAGGCTGCTGCACAATGGGAGGAGAATTGCAGTCAAAGTTGGAAAACGAAATCTGGGCTTTGTAATTCTGTCAGACAAACAAACAAGGAGTGTTGGGCAGAAAGGAGAGATGAAATTGGAGCATTTATGGTGGCCAGGAGGCTCTCTGTGGGCTACTGAAGAAAGAGAAATAGAGATGATCCCTTACTGCCATTGCACCCATGCCTTGCAGAAGGGCTTTCAGGGCAGACATCACGTCGCATTTCCTACTCTTGCCAGGCGTAGCAGCGATGACCTTTTATGTTTTGCTGGAGAAGACCCTCAGGTGGCTGGTGGTGGTGTGGAGTGGAAGAAACAATCATGTCAGTGATCTGCAGTGTCCCATTGCTCATCCTCCCCATACTGTGCAGCAGTGGGTGTTAGTCAGGCATCTCCTCCACCCCACGCACCTTCAGCACCCAGTTGTTCCTCAAAAGCCGTGTGTCCCAGAGCGGTACCAAAGACTAGCACTTGGCTTATGGAGCTTTTCCAGATTGCTGCGGCAGTGCCACTGCTCAGCTCTGTGGCTTCCTCAGAAGCAGGTGCCAGTCGGACTGCAGGTGGCCCTGCTGCATGGAATGGCAGCAGGAACTACTTTCCTCTTCCTCTTTTCTCTTTGTCTCATCTTGTAACTAGACACTGCAGTTCGAAGTTAAAAACCTGGAGTGTGTCCAGAGGCCAACAAAGCTCTTGAATGGTCTGCAGTACAAGTCTTACAAGGAGTGGCTGAGGGAGCTGGGGGTGTTTAACCAGGTGAAAAGGAGGCTGAGGAGGGCTCTCTACTCTTACCTGAAGAGTCTGTAGCCAGGAGGGGATCAGTCTCTTCTCCCAGCTAACAAGAAACAGGACAAAAGGAAATGGCCTCCAGTTGTAACAGGGCAGGGGGTTTTACTGGATATTAGGATAAATTTCTTCACCCAAAGGCTAGTCAAATATTGGGACAGGCTCTCCAGAGAAGTGGTTGAGTCACCGTACCTGGAAGTGTTCAAAAGACATGCAGATGTGGTGCTTAGAGACGTGGATTAGTGGTAGGCTTGGTAGTGCTGGGTTAATGGTTGGGCTCCATGTTCTTGGGAGTCTTTTTCAACCTTAATGATTCTATGGTTCTAAAAAGGTTAGCTGCAACTTCTTAAAATACAGGTCATGAATCCACATTGTGGTCTGTTAATCAGCTAGCTTTTGTATTTAGTTACCTTATTTATTCAAACCAGGGTTGGGTTTGTTTGTTTGTTTGTTTTGTTTTTTGTTTGTTTGTTTGTTTTGTTTTTTGTTTTGTTGTTTTTGTTGTTTATTTCTGAGTATTTAAAAATTCATTTTTGATGTCGACACATAAATTATTATTGTTGTTACCTTAGGTGCTGTTGGTCACAGTCGAGTGCTCTGATACCTGGTCTTGCCTAGCTGCAAATGCAGGAAAAATTGAGTTATTCTGTCCAATGAAACATACTTTCATTATTTAGATTTTCACTGTGCCATTTCTGAACTGTTGCAACTGGCTCAGAATGTGTTCCAATTAGGGAAACTATTTCTACTCAGTTCACAATGGATCTGTATCTGAAACAGGGAGAATCCAGTGAAATTTGTTATTTATTCATCTTGCATGTGAACAGCAAGACTACTATGAAAGGAAATTAGTTGCTGTTCAGAGGTATGAAAAAAGGAAAAGTAGCTCTTCCTAGTAATGCACTGTGGTTAAAAGAAAACATATTTAGTGGCTTGCTTTGTTAAAATTACATGACTGCATAAAAAGGTGTTTGATAATTGAATATTTTTCTCCTCCTTTTTAGATACCTCCAATATTACCAAATATCAGAGCTGTATTGCTAGTCTCTAGCTTTCGCAAGTAATTTTTAAAGCAATCTTGTGTTCTAAATTTGGGCTTTTCTTACATTTGGGTAAAATGCAGTATTTCAGAGTAATTAATCTGTTTGTGTCGAGTTTATTCTGGGGACTGTAGCCATATTTTAAAAAAGAAGCTATGAGGTCATAAGACTTTTATGAAATAGGCCATTGATGGAAAAAGCATAGGATGAAGCAGCATTCATGTAGGCAGTGTTGGGAGTGGATTTTGGCACAGAAGCGGCGCCCGCACCAACTGTGAAGATCAGCGCGTCTTCCATTCCGCTGTCTTGGAGCACTGCTTGGTAAGGAGATATCAGCTGCCAGTAATCAGGTATTGACACTTCTAAGATTCAGGGATTTTTGGTATTGACAGCTTAAAAAGTCTATGGTTTTTGTTCTTGCCTTCCATAAGGAGGATTCTTATCAGAAGCAGTTAAATTGTTCTCCCATGTCCTTTATTCTCTATCTCTGTTAGCAGTATTAGTAGTTATTTGTTCAATCCAGTCTGACAACAGCAAATGATGGTTGTGAAATAGTCACGTAGTAGTCTAGTACTAGAGTCAGTCATGCAAGAAATGACTCATGAAAGGGCATCAGAATATCTAAATATCCTGTATTTGTGTTTCAAGGGGTGTACTGGCTTGTACTGAGGACGGTCAGGTTGCAGTGTAGATGGATGGCTCCTTGTTCTGTTATCTCAGACACAGAACTATAATTAAGCACTTCAATATTGGTCTACTTAACAGGAGGAGAATAAAAAAAAGACTAAGACTTCGAGAGAATTTTTTTATGACACTCTTTGCTTCCTAATGTACAAGCTCTTTTTCAGATTTAAATTTAACTGGCAGTTTAACTTTCCCCCCTTGCATGACCCTTTCTTCCTGGGTCTCTCAGTCTGCTTTGGTTAATATGAAAGTAGTTTTTCCTGTCTTGTAGTCCTCCAAAAAAGCCTTGGTGGGGTTAAGTCTGTCTTTGCCAAAATCGATCTGTATGACTTACTCAGTTGCTCTATTTTTAGATTTCTTCCTGCTCTGTGGGAGATGCAATGAGCAGAACCCTCATTTCTATGCAGAATCATAAATTCTGTAGCATTTCTAGTGCATATGTTCCAAGTCAGGCAGAACGGGGAATTATACCTTTGCCTGCTACATCCAAGCTGAAAGTTAGGCTCAGCAGGACACAGACATATGCTTTTCTCATTTCCCCCAGCTACTTTTGGATATCAGTGCTGGATGAATACAACCTGCTTCAAAGTCTGAGAATTCTGGGAACTTAGTTGTCTTCTGTGCACTTCCCTCAGAACTGAGGTTACCTTAGAGAGGTGTTTTAGGTTTTTTGGATCCTGCGAGGGCTAGAAATCATTGATATGTAGAAGGACTTGCAAACTTTGACAGAGAAAAATTGAAATGCCCCAGAGACTTGAGAAGTAACAGGGCGCTGAAATGTGGACAAAGTGTTTTAGATTAGATACTTGTGACTCTCTGCAAATCTGGTTTTCCCTGTAAATGAATGTCTTAAGCAGCCTGTGGTGATGAATAGGAGCATGGATAAGATTTCCATGCATAGAGTGGATTTGTCCATGATTTACTGAATACTGCTAAAATTCTCAGAAAGGAGACTTAGCACTTTATTATGTAGCACTTAGCCCAGGAAATCATGGTCTTGACTAGAATCTCATGGCAGTACCACAGAACAAACATAGAATAATAACTCTTAACCAAAAAAGCATTGTAGTAGATGCTTTCCAGACCACTGGAGAAAATGATATCCCAGAATGAAGTAGAGAAATTCTGATGATTTCAGTAGAAGCCATTTCTTGCCAATGCCATTGAGAATTGCAGACTTACAACTTCTTTGAATCAAGCTGCGTAGATACAGTTTGAACTTGCATTTACTGGAAATGCTTGCACCCAAGCACCTGTAAAACTATTAAACAGCAAATTATTTTTTGGTTCTTGTTGTAGCAAATAACATGAAGAGCCGCTTAAGCTTACAGAGTATTCATCAGTCTTGAACCTGTGAGCTGTAGGAATAAGTTTTGAAGGGCCCAAACAATTAGGGAACTAGCATTCATATCTGTGAAATCCTTTATATCTCAAGCCATTCACGAATTTGAATACTAGCTTAATCTGCTCATGGGTTTGGTTTTCTCAGCCAGAGTTATCCTTAAGAAGTAAAATGGTGCATAATTCAGATCCTGAATTCTAAAATACAGTGGTTGTTCCCAAATACCATATAACTTGTTCTTAAGGGAATCCCTGGAAGCTTGGGCCGTGAAAAAGTACACTATGTAGGTTCATACTTCAAGCACTTTTGAAAATGTTTTACAAGTATCTGATGGCATGAATTCACAACTGCTGGTATATCTTTTTGTGGTGTCACCAGACCTTGGTTTGTGTCCAGGTAAGTCTTCAGTTATTATTATGTCTCTCTTGCATCTTTTCCATTATTAACAATCCAGCTATATAAATAATGATAATTTGTGGGAGAATTCTAGGTTTGGTTTTGGTGGCATTGCAGTGATACAGCTTTTGTTGGCACCTGCCTTCTTCTAGTTATACTGGCTATAGACTTTTATTTGCTTCTCTTTCATACAGGTAACCTAAATAAGAATAAGAGTAATGTTTGCTAGAAGCAGAAGGTAATTCTGTAATTTTTTTTAAAAAGTAGTGTTAGTTTGGTGCTCCATATGATATTCTGTTTATGGGAAATCTATAAAACGTGCTCAAAGAGAATCAGAAATACTTCTGAGATTTTTTTTCTCATGTTTTCTTTTTGATTGATTATTTCATTTGGAAGATAACTCTGTAGCAAGTTAAGTGCAGTTGTTTTCTGACAATGCTGCTTCATGGTCCTGTTTCAGTTTAAAATGTGAATTGAAGGAAGAGCTGTATTTTTGTCAGTCTCCCTGTGTTAATTCAAGCAGCTTTTTAAAGATGCAGTTGCACAGCACAAAAGGCATTGGACTTTCTGGTGGAAAGGCTGAATAAGCAAGCCTGAATGTATCTGCAATAATAATTGTGATCAATTTCTGTGTCTGCTAAAATGACAGAGGTTAGATTAGCATTGGGCTCTGCCACAAGTGGCGGCTTTGTAACAGGGCTTAGTAATGTGTGTGTCTGCTTGTCTGTCTGTCACACTATTTGATACATGTCAGCCTCTTGCATAATCTTTTCGTTGAATAAATAGGGCACTTGAAAATGTGTCACAGAGAATAGTCACTCTACACACAGGCAGAGTGATCGACTTGATGATTTATCAGCCTCTTTGCTTGGCTGTTTTTATTAGACTGTGATTTGTCCTACATATACATAGCTTTACTATCAAAATACATTTTATTGTTGTAATTCATGTGCAATTAAAGTTTGGTGATTTAATATTATCCTCATACAAAAGATGTTTTCCTTCCTTCCTCCATAAAAGGAAACTTTTGAACTATATTGAAACTGTTTTTTTTTACATATAACAGTGTTTTCTGTCCACTTTAACATATGCTTAATTTTGAAGAAATTTATCTTTGCAGATGTTACAGTGCTTCACTCCTGTGAAAGGTGTTTTGCTGGCTACAAAGTCTGCTGAAGATTGGTTGCTTAAGGCCCTTTTCACTCTACAAGTCACGTTTTTTTTTTAAGCTTCATTGCAGATCAATTCATTCAACTGACACAGTAACAAACCTTCAGCTCCTAATTATAGCTCCATCAACCGAAGGGTTATTTTTGAGAAGAATAGGATGCAAGTGATGGACCCTATTTTGTGCAGAGCCACCATCACAGGCGAAATTTTATTTGTGCAATTGTAGTGCTCGTATATTTGTGTATCTGCTTACATCTGCATGCAGAAACAGATCAGTCGTGTTTTCTGTTTTTTAAAAAATTCATGGCTCCAACATGAATTGTATTTTATAGACGAAGTTCATTTGCATTAGGTTTAATTTTTGTTCATTTACCTACAATTATCATTGTAATTTCCTGAAAATTACAGTTTAGTCAAGAGGGACTTCAGGATGAATAATAGAGGGGTGAATGAATGCAGCATGTATGTTACTGTTCCAGCCATCTGCTGTATGTTTATCCTGGGAGTTTTTACTCTGATTGAATCAGTACTGTCAACTTTGTGATCCCATCCAGTCTCTGACTACAGAAGTACAGGGAGAAATTCTGCTTTTGCATATATCTGTGTTTTTCAGGGTTAGGTGGCTTTGTCTGGTGTCGAGTGGTATACCAGTCTGAGCTCCAAGGTTGCCCCACGTGCATTATGTCTGTCTTTCAGTGTGGAAACTTTCTCTTAAATAAGCTTTTTAAATTTCACTCATGATTCATCTTCTTGGACAGGTTTGATAGTCAGCTGCTGTACCCTTCAGAAAAATAAATTTATTGATATAATAAAAGAGAAACAGACTTCGAATGCTCTGCTTGTGTCAGGACACACTAGGAAACTGCTATCTGTTCTGCTCCTCAGATGGTGGCAGGTAACATCTTGTAGCTGGACAAAGTATGGAATCATTTATGAATGCCATGTTTGCTGCAGTAGGTGCATATGTTTTTGCAAGGAATTATTGCTACGGAGCACTTTGTTCAGCGACATTATGTCCACAGATTGTTGTTGTTGTTGTTGTTTTGGGTTTTTTTTTCTGGTTCTGCTAGGGGTTTTGCAGAAACTGAACTTGCACATCAGATCTCAGGTGAAAGTCTGGTCTCCTGCCAGCAACCTGTCTCCCTTAAGGGGGCAGGAAGAAATTCAACCATAATAGCATTATTCTAAGGGATTAAGGGGAAGTCCCTCAAAACCAAGAAACCTATTAATATACCTAAAAGTATATAAATAGTGAATATTTCAACTCAGAGTCAAAAATATGTAATTATGTTTGGGATTGTAAACTCATTTCTAAAGTTACTTGTGTAGCTGCCATGTACTTTGAAGATGACTTCACAAATCACAATAGTATAGCATTTTTCCAGTTATTACTGTTACGGATTTCCCCATTTTTTGCCATGTAGAATTTACTCATTTCTTCTTGTGAGGTCTTTCCTTTTCTCCCAAATTTTTAATATTTTCTTAATGTAGTTAAATGTTTTCTAAGTCACATAATGGAATTCTGTTTTAATAGAAAATTATTGTCTTGATTAAAATATCTAATTAAGTTATGTTCTTGGTCTTCCACTGTGTCTGATTTTTCACTTCTAGAGGTTTTCATGAATTTATAGGTCCACTTTTGACATACTAACACTTCTTTTGCATGTGATGCAGAAGCTGAAGGTAATAATAGCTGTGAGAGCAAATACATATTTTGAAGTGAAATTTAATATTTTATAGCCTTCAGTTAGAAGAAAAAAAAGGTTTTTTATATCTGTATGAAAAGAAGATGTAAGTGTTTCAACTTCTTATTTTTCACTGTGTCATTTGCCAGTTGGGGATTGGTTTACTTTTATTTTCATGATAAAAGCAAGTTCATATGAAGTTTTCTTGCAGCTGGACATTTTTGGTTCTGTACATATCCTTGCTGCTTCTAGCAAATGTACAATTGATTACAAATAAATGCTTTCATAAAAAATTACTTACAATAAAGTATAATCAAAAATCTTGGTGGCCAAGAAAGCATTGAGTAAAGAAAGGAACAATTTTTCAAAACTTGAAACAAAAACATACCAAAACAATTATTAGATCTTTGCTGGAAGACTCACAAAATTACTTAGATTCATATTTCTTAATGTAAGATTGTCACTCTTCTGTAAAATTCAACTTACTTTAATTGTTTTTTTCCAAATTCTTGTTCATTTATGTAGTTCGCCATGTAGTGCAGCACTTACTAGAACTGTCTGGCTTCAAATATTCTTCAGGTGAAGTAACACATGAAGAACTGCTGAGCCATGTTAAGATTGCCTGATTCTCATGATAATGAAATGATTTTTTTATTTTTTTTTAGTGTGCTCTCAAATGAAAGCACTAGTTTAGCTTGGGGAAAGTTGCATTAGTGTTAAGTATAGAGCTAAATACTATTATAAGATTCAGGAACTTTTAACTTATTTCCTAATAAGAAGAATATTCTTTAATCAGCAGAAATACATGCTGAGATATGCATGTGTGCCTTCTCTTTAGCCCACTTTCCTGATTTTTGCCTTAAGGGGTCCTAAGAAGTATTCTTCTATTTCATGCAGACTAAACATTTCTTTGCAACAACATCTTTCCTGTGCAAAAACCTTTTTCTGTCTGCCTCCTTAGCAACATTTTTTTTCAAACGTAAATATATAAATTAAAAAAGCCTAAGGGGAAAATAAGACAAAGCCTCAGAAAAATTATTAATGCCAGGTATATCCCTATAGCAACATGAAGGTAGAGCAACCAAGTAGGATGTGTAATTTATCTCGAGAGGAGTTGTATTTCTTGCTTTAGTCTAACTCCTGGAAGGTCTCTTCAAACTCTTGCAAACTATAGACCAGAAAAGACCCTGGGGTTAGCACAGGTTGTGCTGGTGGCAGCAGGAACAACTCATAAGCACTGTCTTCCTCATCAGCTTCAGTCTCGCACTCTGTTCTCACACTGTTCTCAGTGAATTGTCACACTGAATCTCAGTGCACTGTTTTATTCTGCAGGTGCAGATTAAAAGCTGGCAAATCTGGTGCACGAATGGCAAACCTGTTAGGTGGTGTGGGAGACTGCACTGCTTTTCTAGGCTTTACAGAAGAACCTGGGAGGGGCATCTTTTCCTTGAGATTTCAGCAAGGAGGTTGTTAGCACTTCTTTCTCAAGCTTATTTGAGAACAGGGGATATTTTAAAGCAACTGTCGTGCAGTGGGGCATTATAGATATATGAAATGCAGAAGAATGTGGAATTTTGTTTGTGCCCTTATTTTCAGCTGATTGTTGGGCCTGTTACTTTTCATGCACTAGATCCCATGTGAGTTCTAAAAGGAGTCCTCCCAAAGCACCAATTACCAATTCTCTTTCCAACAAATACATGTGTAAACATGTAATGACTTTTTTTTTCCTTGAATGACAGCAGTCAGTTCTGACAGTAATTGCTGCTTGTGGTTTCTTATAGAAGTATAGGAAGTCCTTTATATGCTTAATTATATAGTAATATAACATTGAAAAGTGTGTTTTTTTCAAATTGTAGCTTGGTGCTGATGTGTCTAGTTGATGGGAAAATACAGTAATAGCTAAAAGGAATGTGTTGTGTGTAAATCTGAGGATCTGTAAAGACATTCCTTCAAACAAATAATTTTCTGTTGGGAATTTTTTTTTCACTTTTGTTCTTGGATTCTTCTCTAGCAGAGATCATGTGAAAATGTGCTGGTTTACCCTGGTATGGAAACAGCTCTGAGTGCATAAACACAGTTTTGTGCTTATCTGAAATTAAAAGAAGATCTAAGGATTATGCTCAGATAGTTCACTGCACAATTAACATGAATTTTTAAGTACTGATATCATGTAAGAATATAAACAGATATTCTTCTCCATTGGAGCTACCAAGCACCATCCAACCAGTGTGTTATGAGCAACAAAGGAATGACCATGTTACTAGCCTGTAGGATAATGCCATTGTTTACAACTTTGTGATGTTTTACATGTTTCTTGATTCCTGAGTAAGCTGTCACAGGCTGCTCTGTGCCTGTTAAATGATTATGTGTGATGAGAAGACACAACTCTATCCTGGCAGCATGACTTCATTGTTACTGGTAATTTTGTGAATGTTTGTGGCAATACAGAGCTGTCTTTTTCTTCGTTTTCTTTGTTATTTTTATTTGATAAGCTTTTGATATTAGTAGTGTGTCCTTATATTTCCTATCACTGGAACTAGTGAAGAATGAATTGTTCTATGATGATATTCTGAAATATATCAACATTTGGGATGCTGCATCACATCTGACTTTGCTTGAAAATAATTTTCTATAATTTTATCATATGTCCACAGTGGAGATGGGGAGGAGGAGGAGGGAGGGAAACTGTCCAGACTGAAATGCAAGCCTCTGTGTAGGCTTTTAATTAATTTACCAAGAGAATGATATTGCAAAAAGGATGGAAGAGAAATGCTGCTAATGATCCTAGTTGTGGCACAGGGGAATGTAGTGATGAACTTCTAACCTGCAAGCAAAGTGGTGGCCTTTTGTTAGGGACCAGCTACTTTTTGGGAGCTGAATTTTGTGTTTACTAAAGTCAAGATCCCAGATAGACAAACCCTCCTCATTCCAGCCTGGGGCTCGCTGCTCTATCCAAAGAGCAGTTTTACTCCATAGTCAGAGCAGCTAGTGGCCAAGCAATAGAGATTTTGCACATGATGAGAAGAGACTCCCTGACTCATCCATGTAGTCATAGGACTGGTGCTGGCAGCAGAGAGCGGTCCTTAGATGCCCTCGTGGGGAGAATGAAGTGGAGACAGTCTGGGACATGCAGAGTTAATGCCAGGTAAACGGTTGAACTGCTGCCTTTGCTGCCTGTGGTCTTGTGGCAGGGTTTGATTTTCTGTTTTTCTGTTTGTTTGGGGGTTTTTACCATTGCAGGAATAAAAATGTTGAAACAACTTGATTCAGCTTTGCACATAACTGCACTTAAGGCTATGAGTCATGTGTCAGGACTAAACAATACCAGTCCTTCAGGCTCTGTGTTGTGCATTGTGCTGCTTAATTTTTCAGCTATGTAAATACTTCAGTCACTTCATGCTAAATGGCTGTTTTCCCTTCTTCCTGTGACCTTAGCATTAATAATCAAATTAAGTTTTCCAGGATGGTTTTGTCAAATTGATCTAGATGTTGGAGTCTCCAGGATGTTTATCTTCAGCAGACTCCTTGAGAAAACACCATTTGTTGTAGTGTCCAATAAAAAATGCTTTGAGAAGAGCAATTAGTAACATTAAGAGTCTCCAAGGAAGAAGAGTATAAATATGCCATAGTCCAGGTTGGCACATGGGCTTCTGAAGGACAGAAGCTGTGGGGAGGGTATGGAAAGACACATCAGTGTGCACAGCTCACCTCACACAGAGTCTGGGAGGTACAGGATAGATGTGTATGCTCTTGTGCAGCAAGGCTTAGGCTGAGCTTTGAAGAAGTTTCTCATGATGCTTATCACCAACTGAAAACAAAGTAATTTTATATATTTTCCTAGAGAAGGTTTTTGGCTGTATCAAGGAAAAAATATCACTGCGATAGGAAAATATATGAGATGCTGGAAGAAACTTTCATCTTTTTCTATGGCTACTTGTTTCTGGAATAATCTTTCTGCTGAGATGGGCTCTAGTCCTCTGTTTTCAGACACAAATGAGGATCACAAGCGGCTCTACCAGATGTGTGGTGTTTTTCTGTTTCCTGAAGCATGAGGACACTGATAGACAGGACATTACTGACTAACTCCAGATGTACTGTGGCAGTAGCACTGTGTGCTTGGGTGGTGTACAAATCCCATGTCATTAAGTAGTGGCAATAGCATTGTAGTGATGTGAAAAGAAATTTGCGTGCTTCAAAACGAATAGTCCTTTGCTAAGATAATACACAGTATGACCTGGTAATAGACTGGTATAAAGCCTCTCAAGCAGTAACCCAAACTAAAAACCGATGGGCGAAGATTTTGGTATTTTTCTTCTGAGCTTTTCTTGAAAGGTATCCTGTTCTCCTGTGTGCATTGACAAAGGCAAATAGGGTGATGAGTCTTTACATATGTTAGGTCTTTAAAAAGACATGTTTATGGATATTCAGAAAGCATAGCTGCATGATGAAAATAAAATGGCTTGCAAGAGAGTTGGATGGCATTAGAGACTTAGAGGATCAAATCTCTAGTCTTTTTGCTGGAAAAGTAATCTATTCTGTACGAGTGAACAGGCCCTGGTGATGAAATGATGCAGATACATGAAGCAGAGGACAGAATGGGAAAAACTTGTTTCCCAGGGATGGACTGAAAGTCATGAAGTCAGGGTTGAATAGTTTTCCATGCAGCAATAAACAAGACTGTCAAATCATCCTAATAGTGTATTTCTCACCTTTTCTGAAGAAGCAATATTTCAGAATGAAGCAAATTATATTTAATACTTACATTCAATGACTTTATGTGTAGCATGTGTCCCTGAATTTGTTCTAGAAGATACTAATCAAAAAATCACAGTTTTACAGTATCTTTAATTCTCTTCATTTCATATGTTTTCATGCAGTCACTTCACTGTCAGAAGCTCTATTATCTCATCTTCCTCTCAGGGTTTGGTATTTCTATTGACCAATTTAAGATGCCAACTCTTCTGCCAGTTCTCTTTGCTTTTGTTAGAACTAAAAATTTAATAATCCAGAGCGAGGATGTTATTAATTAACATAGTCTTTTTTAAGATGACCTATAGAGTCTATACTTAAAGCAAGCCTAATGGTCGTAGATGTATTAATTAAGTTTTTTAAACCTAATTCTGGTAAACCTTGCTTCAATTATATCTCAGATTAGGGGTTTTCTGTTAGGACGAACTGTATAATAACTCAGCAAATGATGTATAAGTTGATTTATTGGAAACTAAGGGCAGGCATGTTAAAAAGATACTTCTAAAGGCAGTAAAAGAAGGGATGCCTGGTCGTAAAGAGCTTGAACTTTTGAGGTTTGGTGTGTTTTTCTTTCTTTCTTTTTTTTATACTCTGTTTCTAGATGTCTCTGTTCTTGATCTTCTATTTCTGCTGGTGTGGCTTGTTTGCTTTCTTTCCTTGTGAAGTTTCAGATGTATTGAAGTTTTATTTAGCCATTCCAGTCTGCTTTGATGCACTTCTTTCAACATTCTATTAGATACTGAAAACTTTCTGATCTTAAACAGCTTGTCTTGTCTATTTTCACAACATAATATGCCAAAATAATCCAATGGAAGTATATTTACACTTACACTACCTTATTTATGAAGTCAGAGATAAGTGGTTTTTAAGTTTCATTCTTCCTTTTTTAGTAATTAAAAATGACTCGAATGTTCTCAGTCACCAATATTCAGTTTACTCATCACTAAGTCATTATAATTTATCTCCTAAAGAATCATAATACCAAGAGACTTCTACCTCGCAATAAATATTATAGATGTAGAGCATTATGCAGCACAATATACTATAGCATAGTTAGTTGCAAGTCCAATTCTGCTCTGCTTCCCGGAGATGGGAGCTCCCTGAAGATTTCTTTGCAGCTCTCTCATCTCCTGTCGTGTCTTGATTTGGAAAGAAATTTTCACAGAACAGAACTTCCGGCTGGACTACGCCTCTACTTTCCCATTCCTCAGATGATAAGGAGGCTTCTTTGAATTGCATAGAGTTGAGTGTAAATGAAGATAGTCTCTGGACTGCTTTAATTTTCATTAAGGATCTGTTGTGGCTAATGCACTGAGTGTAAATGTGACTTTTACTTCTTTTCCTCTGCTTGCGCTGGGCTGGGATGGAAGATTTAGCCTCCAATTTAGGGATGCCAAAATTCTGAGCATCTGTTTTGACGTGACTGCAGTGTTGAAAGAGCCATTTTCAGTGTTGTGAGCTGGTTAACATGGTTGGGATATTTTCAGCCAATTTTTGAACTTTCAGTAGAACCTCATGGATCATGGATTGCTAAGTACAATGGTGCTACTAAGTGAATATAGAAACAAGTTAAGCCAGCTGTTATGGTGGTTAGAAAACATCTGCTAAAGCAAGTCAATGGTATAAAACAATTGAGTTGAGAAGAAGAGGCTCAGGGGAGACCCTGTCACTCTCTACAACTCCCTGAAAGGAGGTCGTAACCAGGTGAGGGTCAGTCTATTCTCCCAGGCAACCAGCAATAGGACGCTGCCTTAAGCTGCACCAGTGGAGGTTTAGGTTGGGCATTAAGAAGTTCTTCACAGAAAGAGTGATTGGGCGTTAGGATGGTTTGCCCAGGAAAGTGGTGGAGTTACCGTCCCTGGGGGCGTTTAAGGAAAGACTGGATGTGGCACTCAGTGCCATGGTCTGGTTGACAAGGTGGTAAAAGATCATAGGTTGGACTCAATGATCTCGAAGGTCTTTTCCAACCTAGCTGATTCTGTGATCAGTTGCCAATTTATGAACCTTTCAGAAAAGCAGTTTTTTGAGGTTTTAGTAATAAGTTTCAAACAGTTTTTTGATCTCCCTTTACTTACTCCTTTTCCTGCAAATATTACATTATAAAACAAGTCTGATATTTGATGGCCTGGTTGGAGTGCAGGAGTGCATCACAAAGATTTTGTCTCTGTGGCTGAATTTCAGGAGGTAGAACTAAGTGGAATATGAACCTCATGGTTCTGCCTCTACAGTTTATATATTTCATCATCAAAGGGCAGATTGAATGTCAACAGGCAATATGGAAGAAGGCATAATAAATGTGTTACAGCACTGTCAGTGATGGGTCTGGAGATTTTGATGACGAAGGTGGTAATGTCTCTCTCAATAGTTCCTAACAGATTGGAACGAAGTTCTGTTCTCCTTAAGCAGAAGTGTAATAAAATATAGGCATTCTAAAATTTATTTAGTTAAAAAAACCTACAAAACCAACAATAACAAAAACCCCAACACCTTAGGAGTGCGAGATTTATGAATTTTCTAATATTGTGTATTAGAAATATAGCACGGTAATGAAAGGAATTTATAGAATAGAAAGAAGCTGTAAATAAAGGTGATGAATAGGCACTGAGTGTTGTTTCATTTGTTTTGTTTTCATGGTTCATGAGAAAACTATAGAGATGGTTTGAGTCATCTAATCCTTCATTTTAGTTTTGTAGTATAGTACAGTAGAAACGGGTATGGTTTACCCTGGGAGGTAAAACCATAGAAGCTAAGGTTGATTAGGCCAGGAACAGATTAGCTGGCTCACATATGCATGAAATAAATTGCATTTTCTGAAGAGATCTTTAAATGAAACAGTGTGAGGGAGTGTTGGTGGCAAAGCAGGGGCAGGCTAGGCTGAGATGGAACCAAAGAAGCGGGCACATTGAAGCAAAATAATTATGTATGTGTCCATATTTGTTCATTTAGCTGCTGCTTTCTAGATTCGGAAGCCTGTTTTCAGATTGTGAATGAAGTGTCACTGGGTTGTGTTCCTTTTTGTAAATTTTGGTTTTGATGAAATAGAAGGAAGGCAGCATGATATCCAGCTGGTGGACTACTTTATATGCATGGATTTATTGTTTCTTGATGTGATTGAATGCAGCAATACTGAGATACCAAAATAATGATGCTGTCTTGATCCAAAGCCCATTAAGTTAAACAGCGAAGAAAACACAGAATGATGAGTTTTTGGTCAGGCCAGAAAACTGCCCCTTGTAAGCTTGATACCCAGATGTTTTCCCACTGACCTAGTGCTAATAGATCTGTCATTACAGTATCCTGGCTCCAATTTCAGGGGTTGTTGGAGGTATTATTGCTCTGTTTCTACTGCATGTGTTATTATCTTATGTCAGTTGTAGTGTAATCCCCATCCTCATGCACTGCCTGGTAAACCAGGGTGATCTGTGTGATGTGGGTGAATTGAAGGGAAAGGAAGTCCTGTGAATCAGCGGTAATAGGCACTAGCAGATTATAATATTTTATTGGCTCCTTATTACACAGGCTTTGAAATCTGAAGACGACTTCCTTCCAGAGTGGGGTGGCTGGGAAGAAGGATCTGCATTTCATATCAGCTCCCATACCAAGCTACCCTCAGGCTAGCATATTTGCCCTTCCCCCCCTCCTCCCCCCGCATAATTTTTTCCCCTTTTTTTTTTGTTGGCTATCTTGGATATCTCTTTGTCTTAAAAGCTGGTTAATTTATTTTTGTGTTGCAGCACTATTAATTTTTGCCTTTTGGAATAGTTTGAATGCAATTTATATCAAAAAAAGGCAACAAGAGCTTGGTTTTATTTTGAGTAAGAGCTCTTACTGTTGGGGGAGGCTGAAGGAAAGACATCCTGTAAAAGAATTAGGATCATCAGTTTTAGTGACTGACATGTATCTTAATAACCCTTTGCTATAATTGGCATTTTAATTAAAGATGACATTTTAATTGGTTATTTTACCAATTTAGCTTGGTTATTAGCATCAGCTACTTCTTTCATTGCATAATTTATCTATGCTATCTCAATATCCATAATAGATATTTTAAAATAGTATTTTGGTGTTCTTACAAAACTGAAATCCTTTTTTCTTGCTCCTCCAAGGCACTTCCTAGTGCTTTTGCTAGAGTCTGCAGTGTTTGCCATTGAAAAAAGTGGACTTAATTTATCATAAATGGTGCAGATGAACAAGTAAAATATCTTAATAGCAAATAACTATAAATTAATCATCATCGTTAGTGCATTGAGTCTTTAAAATGCAAACCAACTGTGCAATATTATGTATAGCCTACCTGCCAGGTGTAGGTATGCATTTTTCAGACGTTTGAAATATAGTCTCATAATTGTTTCCTTCACTATTCTTACTCCATCCTGGTTTTGTGTATGATCTTAATTTCATATTTTGAATTTTACATGATGGTAAATAGAAAACATACTCTGAAGTCTGAGATATAGAAATAGGATATCCTTCTAGAAAGTAGGAAAGTGCAAAATATTCATAGGGAACAAAAAATGCTCATAAGTACTGCACAGAAACTTCAAAAACCACCCAAATAACAAAACAAAGCCAGGATAGGGCAAAGGTATGTGCTTAATAGGGTTTAATAATATTGAGATTTTCATTTCTCTTTGAAAAAAGATCCTTGAGTTGATTAGAAAAGCTAGAAGCTTCAAAGAAGCCCACAGGAGCTCAGCTGGGGCCTTGAATAGGCTTTGAAAATCCGAGCTTAAGAAAATTTACCCTCAGCAGCTTTAGGTTCTCCATTATTATATTTTTGCTTTTTAAGTAGCTGTCATGTTGTTGTCACCACATTGTGCCACAGAGGATAGAAGTGTGGATGAAATGATTGTCTAGTTTTTAAATATGCCTTTTGAGAGCTAATTAATATTAAGCACTTGAAAATTGTCTGGCAAAGGGCATGATATAAATGGAATACATGAGAAAAAGTTTTTTATCATGAAAACAGCAAACTATTTTTAAATACTTGTGCAAGAGAGCTAAGGGCTCCTCTGAAGTGCCAGATTGACAACGCTGCCTGATCCTGTACCCAGAGAACATATGCACCGTGGGCAGTGTACGGCAAGTTGTCCCGCCTGTGCGTCTGCCCTGTCCTAGATGGCCTGCTTCCAGCTTCCAGCTTGCCTCCTGGCTCTGCTAAAACTGACATTTAATACCTGCTTTTGTGATCATGGCTTTTTTTAACCATGGGCGGTTTCCTGCTGTGAACAGGATGGAGACTATCTTCTCTCCATTTCATTTTTCATTCTGTGCTAATGAAGGACGTGGTGTTAAATGGTTTATCTAGCACAACAACAATTTTTATATAAAGGAAAGAGAGCTCACAAAACAAGGTGATGAAATGTGAATCTCATGGTCATTGTCATTAATTCTTTCACCATTTCATGTGGAGATAGAAAATTGTGTTCTTGTAAGTGCGAATGGCTGCTAAGATGCTTCTTAGCCTGATTATAGGAGCTGGACCAGAAAGTGGTTTGCTTCTAAAACATCAGCATTGTTTTGCTTATGTTTTATTTTTTAAAATATTATGCAGAGAAATGTCACTATAAGTACTTAATGAAAACAATTTAAGGTCATAAATTATAATATGGGTCTCTGCATTTTGACTGTGTTGTGCTACTAACGTCTGTTGTAAACTGCACAGATAAGCTATCTTTGCTACTAGTCCAATTTTTGTGAGGCAGTCATGAAAATGGGCTATGTTTATTTGTTTCGACTCATTTTATTAAGGAGTAGGAATAAGAAAGGGGTAAGGGAGGGGAGGAATGACATTGTGCCTTTGCTCTTACAAATTAGTAGCATGTTCAAAGGAAACAAATATGTTCGTAATACAGAGACCCTACACGTTCAGATTTTTTTAATTGCTTAAAACACTTTTTAAAAATTTGTGAATAACAGTTGCTTTGATGGCTCATCAGAAGAGAGCCTGATATTGCTCTCAGTGATGTTTTCTACCTGTGTTAGTTGAGATACATTTAAAGCAGAATGTACTTGTTCCAGCTGAAGGTATTGATGTTTAGTGTGAGTGTCCAGCACTGCAGCGGGGTGCTAATAAACCTTGCTGGTCTCAGAGTGATAAATCCCTCTAGACTGTAAATACTAGAATACAATTTGAACTTACTGAGAAGTTATGCATAGAAATATCTAGCTGAGAGAGCTAGGGATGGCTTTTTTTGGTTAATATTTCTTTACAGTATAGTTGAGTATATGTTTTATTGCTTACAAATCTTACTTATCCATCCCTGTCTCAAATTCCTATGGAGCACACAGCTTCTTGCTTGCTTCAGTTACATTGAATGACCAGGTCATGAATTTTCATGATGATTCTTGTGCAAAAGACTGTGTTCTGCTTCCTATTATCTAGGAATGTTGTGTGCGTAAATGCTTAGTTGCTGAGTTAGACTGGTTTTCTTTCTGTTGTTGTTTTGGAGAAAGCTTATTCAAATGCTTCTGTAACTCCAGACATTTCACAGCTTTCCCTTTTATCTCTGTACTCAAGGGTTTGATATTAGAGATCCACTTTCTATCAGAGGATGCCTGTGCAAAATAGTCTTGCAGCCAATCCACAGTGCTCCTAATCTGGCAGAATAAAGCCATGTGTTCCCTTCCACTCCAGAGGACTGCCCTTACTGCCTGTGCAACTCCCCACTGCCTGCCAAGACCAGACTTGGCTCGTTGATGCAGTGGTATGGGGAATTAGGCAGTGGGCTGCCAGACTAGTAAAGGCAAACAGGCTCAAATTAAACAGAGGTGTTCTCGATTTGTGGTGCTGAGAAATATAGAAAGATCTGCTGGTCTGAACTGCAGTGTCTGAGCTAGCTTGGTAGACTGCATGGTAATACTTGTCTCTGATGACAGCAGGCATCAAACGTGCCGTGGGTTTAACGCTCTCAGGCAAGCGCTTTCCTCCTTGTATCGGTTTCTGGTGAGGATGAGCTGTCACCACGTGATGTGTGTAGAGAACAGAGGTCTCCTGAGATAAGGCTGTTCATTATGCTTCCTGAAGAACCATTAAATTTCCATCACTGCAATGTGATCCACTCCTTGGGTAAAGACATTGTTTTCTGAGCCTTTTCTTCTGTCCTAACCTCTACTCATATGATGCTATTTATTTTTTTTAAATCTACAAACAGCAAGAATATAGAAATATGTAAGTAGTAATAATTCAGTGTTTTCATGCAGAATCTCATGGTGACATGATGAAAAATCATGCATTCTTACTGCATCACCTGGTATGTAAGCCTTTGTAAGATGAGACATCGTTCATATCATGTTGCGTTGTATAAATTTGCTGGATTTGGGAAGCAGTGCTCTATTTTTAAAAACAAATCAATACTGTACCAGTATTTCAATGTGGTTGTTAGTATTATCCAGTAATAACTGTAACAATCTTTATTTTGGTTGAGACTGTTTAGGCTGCTTCACCTAAATTACTAAAAGAAAAAGTTGGGTTTGGTTATGGGAAAGTAATTGAGGTACAATATAAACACTGAGATTTTGTATCTATCTGAGATCTGTGTGCATGCTATTTAATAGCAGTCATTGAATTTGTGTGTAAGTTTACATTGAGTGTGTAAAAAAGTGTGGATTATTTTTCTGCATAAAAATAATATTCTGTGTATATTGGCTAGATTTTCAGATGCAGTAATATGTTCAGGATTACCCTTTTAATCTGAAATGTCATTGGCTGTCAAAAATTAACGGGACAGGGACATCTTTTGAGGGTGAAACCTTTTAATATTTGCACACAATTATATAATGCAATTAATTACAGAAAGTTCTTCAGGTAGATATCATTTTTGTGGTAGAGTACATGAAACATTTTACAGAACTGTTTCAGTCTTCTTTTTGCCAGTCTGAGCATCTGGTGAACAAAATAATTAAATCTGAGTTTTTAATTTCAGAAACCAGATTTTCTTAAAATCCCAGCTGCTAAATCTCTCTCCCAGAGCTTTTTCCATACTTGATTTCTGATTATGTAAGGTTAGTGGTAAATTTGGATTATTATACATCTGAGATGCAGATATTATCCAGCTAAATACTGTTCACAAGTCCATGTGTGTTTGATCACATGAAGCAATTGTGCTTATTTTGACAATGTGGATGATCTCTGACCTTTGCATTTCTTTATCTTGAATAATACATATTCTGTGTGTTGATTACCAAGCGTGTCTGGGAGACTGACAATATTTAGATGTAAATACAACAGTGCAAGCCATGCACATTTGTGGTCTAATTCAGCAGTGTGTTTGTGACATGAATCACATTTTAATAATTGGGAGGGCAAATTACAAGACAGCTGTCTCAACAGAGAAAATAAGAATTGTTTGCATTGATAATTAGCATTTATTTTTTCTTTAATTATTGCACGTTTCAAACACAGTTGATTTTTTGGCACTTTTTGAAGGGCTGGAACATGTGTTTTTTTAAAAAGAGGAATAGAACCTCTGGTAGCTCACCTCGGCTGAGTTGTAGATCAGTGTTACCATCAGTTTTAACTATTAAACTGTTCTTATCTCAACATGAAAGTTTTATTTTGTTTTTCCACCCCATTCCATCGGGGTGGGAGGGAGGGAGAAAGGAGAGGTTGAGCAAACAGATGTACTGTGCTTAATTTTCAGCTGGTCTTAAAATCACAACATAGATCCTGTAGTTAACTTGGATGAAGGTGGATTAACAACAAGCAGAAATTCACTGTCACAGTTTAGCTTTCAGGATCTGAGGAAAGTTTGCAGTACTATATGATATTAAAAATTGCTTAGATATGAGAAACAAAATCAAAAGTGCTACAGACAATGTAATTCACGCAGTAAATAGTAGAAGATATTACAAATGGTATTATAAAACGTGTTGCAGACATGTTTTGATTGAAATTTCTTCAGTCTCACTGTGTGACAAAGAATCACAGAATCTCTAAATATAAGCACAGGATATGGGTGAGGAGGGAACTTGTAGCTAGGTCAGGGATCCATGTTACTCAGATCTAAAGAGTGGTGTTTACACAGGTAGAAGTCATAAGATTGTCCCAGTTATTGTTATTTTTTCAGGGCAAATAACTTGTATGATTGGATAAGGAGATTGTCAGTGTTATATTACAGAAACAGGCCAAGCTACGTCTACTAAGAAAAGACTGTCGAAAAAATGTTCTGCATATTAAGAGGCAAAAAAACTCTCAAAGCTGTTTCAAAGGTTTAAAAGAAAACAGCGAAAGGCCTACTTTTTGCCTTCACAAGTGTCCTACTTTTGGCCAGGACAGAGTTAATTTTTTGCAGTAGCTGAGGAGGTATGACTAGGAAGTTTTTCTATATTATCTCACAATCTTGCCTGGGATTGGGAAAAGGGACTCTGTCTTGCTTCTGAGAGGGACGTTCCTTCCCAGTGGGAGACAATGCGGTGGGGAAGAGCTGATTGGTGTTTGATTACTGTCTACTGTTTCAGGCTTTCTGTGTAAATCCTTTCTTTGTCTTATACCTTTTCCTATTAATACTATTGCTGTTACTGTTCATTTTCTTATCTCATTGCTCTTTCTAGTAAATGGTTCTTATCTCAACCCATGATCTGTGCCTTTTGTGCCCTCAGTTGCAGGGGGAGAGGGAAGCAAGCGCAGAGTGGTTTTAGCAGAAATCAATTGGAACGTATCATTCCTAAACTACAACGAGGTTTATTGTTGACTTGAGTAGCTATATAATACATTTTCTTTAACATAAACAAATGAAAAACAGAACAAAGTTTGACGTACTTGAGGGGTATTTGTACCTTTTGTACTTAAAAGTAATCAGATAAGTTTTTGTGAGACTGTTGAAAAACTGTCTGCCAAGTCAACATTAAACTTTTAAGAAAGAAGGCATAGCTGTCAGGGAAGTAACTGTTGTAGGCAACTTTTTGTGAAAGGAGCAGATTAATTTCCCCTAGAGTAGCTCAGTTATTGTGACAGCCAGCATTTTCACCTGTGACAAACCAGAAAAGATCAGTTGTTCCTGCACACCTACTTTGAATGAAGAGATGGCTGGTAGATTACTTGTATGGGATTATTCCTGTAGGACTTGAGCAGATGTGGTGGCGTGTTTAGATTTTGTGGGTTTTTTTGGTTTTGGTTTTCGGTTTTTCTTTAATGGCTTCCTAACATTTGTTTGAATATATGAGCCTCACGTATTCTGTCCATTAAGATGTGTGGTTTGAATGAAAAGATTCCTCTCACCTGATTTCATACATACAGCAAGAGTCTGTGCGTTCCAAAGCCACTTAGGTCATGATTCTTCTCAGCTAGTTTGGATGAGAAGAATTCCATTCTAAAAATGCCTATTTATTTTCTCAAACTACAGAAGGACCACCAAGCCATGATTTTAGACTTACGCAACTCTGTTCAGATGAATCCCACCTGAGACTGTCTCACAGACACTGGGTAATTTGGTGTACCTCGTGATGCAAATCTCTTTACAAGTGGAGTGTGACATTGTTCTTTGAGTACATTACTGTCTTGAGACATAATTTAGGCATTCATGAGTGGACATGAGCTCTAGGGTAGACACAAAGACCTGTATTTCCCATAACAATTATTTCCTACGTGTTACCTCAAACCCTTTCTAGTTCTACATTTTCAGTAAAGCTTACTGAAATCAGTAATTATATCTAGACTAATATCAGTCTAGATATTCCTGTACTTCCAGTCCATGTTATTGTTAAAGCTCTTTTAATGTAACCTGTGAATGGATTTCCATCTTTGAGCTTCTTGGGAAAAATTGATATAGTGTTTTGACATCTTGAAATGCAGTTGTTTATGTGGTACTCTCAGAGTCTGTTCAAGTTTCACTTGAATGGACTGAGACCTGAGATAGGTCAAAAATCAAAGTTTGCGTAGATACTCATATTAAAAAAAGAAGATTTTTAATGTGCTCAAAATTCTGAGGTTACAATCAGTATGTAAAAATATATGGAGTGAGCTATTATCTGTGTTGGTAAATATTGATACAAATTGCTTGAAGAATGTAAAATTCAGCTTAAAATTTAAGTCAATATATCCATCCTTTGAGAAACTCAGAGGATTCTTTTCTCTTGAGCTGTTTAATATTCTCATGTGGGAAGCGCTGTGAGCTGTGTCACTTGGGAATTTAGAGCAATACCAGAATAAAGCATTAGAAAATACAGGGTGATAATATATTCTGCACTGGCAGACCCGGAAGCAATTTACCCAGGTCTTTCCCAGCCCAAATTTAAACTAGTTCATGATGCAGTGATTTTGAGGACAAACTTCTACCATCAAAGGTCATCTTTTTAGTCCATGGTTAAGACAGCACCACCTACTGATGCTTTTTGTCTTCAAATATTTGAAATATTTTTTTGTCACTTGGCTCTTTCTGTAAAAAAATATTTATAGTCCTTTGCATCCCCTCTTCCCCCCTCTCTTTACCTCCTTCCCCCACCCCCCATCAGCAGTCTCATTTAGTCAGTTATCTCTCTGCTCTGCAGTCTCTAGGAGTTGTTGTTTCAGCCACGTATTTGCTTGAATCAATTGATTTAATTGCAAGAGACTGGTCTGGACACGGATTGAATACTGAGGTAACAGAGCACTGTTTGCAATGTTTGATCAGCACCTATATGTAATTTCTTGTGATGAGCAGAGGGTTCACCTGGAAAGGCTGCCACTAAACAAATACTGAAAGAATTAATTGGCAGCTTTGGAAGCAGCTGTGAAATTGTCTGTGAGCATAGGTAAGATTTTTTGCATTATCACTTGTAGCAGGCACTGAGCTATAAATGTTCTGAAAATGCAGCTGAATTTTTTATCCAACTCAGTTATTTAGCAAGTCTTGATAGATCAAGAAAGGCTGTGTAATTTAATGATATTCTTAAGTTTTTAGGACTTAGATTTATCAAGTTGGGGAGTATAAGTTCTAATTTCCAGTAAGGTAGGGGAGGTGGATTTAAGTGTTTCATGTAAGAGTAACTGGTGAACCTTCAGTGTGCTGTTTTTATATTTGAATATGCAAATTGCTCAAAATAGCAACATATGTGAAACTTTGTGTGCTCCTGTTTGTCATATTCACAGCCTATGAACCAGAGAGAAAACACCTCCCCTTGGGCTGCATTCCATTAATGGATGGTAGGAAAGTTTTAACATACATGAGGTATTGAAAAATATCAGAAATTTTAGTCTCCATAGAGCTACCGTATATCAACATATTTCCCAAAGTCCAGGGCCTTTTTCTTCCTGGAAATTTTGTAAAGTGCACAAAAAAAAAGTGTTTAGTAATTTTTCTGGGATTTCTTATGTCTTGGCAATCTAGTTAGAGCAATAGCTGTAAATGATTAAAACTCCCAGAAGATCGGCCACTGCTCAGACACAGGTCAGCTGCATCTTTTTTCAGCATGCCAATCAAAACTTAAAAGCAAGAGAAATGAAGGCTTAATAGCTCCCTAGGAAACAAAATTTCAAAGGTATGTGAGCTCTCTGCTATTTTTGATTAGCCTTTCTCTTTCTCATGAGCCTCATAAATAGTTTTCTTGCATAAAGAGACTGCTTCGGTTAATGGGTCAGAGCAATTTAAGATCCATATTGGTGTACTTGCATTGTTTGACTGAATCGTATTTTCTTGCTTACTCTTTCCCTTGTATACCTAGAATATGAGAATATGCTTTCTATACTCCCCTTCATTTCCACCTCAGTGTTGTCTTCCTCTCTCACATCCCATCCAGATTTTTGATAGGTTTTGGAGAATATTGGCCCATCTTCTTTTTTAAGGTAGCTCTTTTGTTATACATGCAGAGTTATAAAAAATAATACAAATATTGCAATGTATTTAGCATGTAAATAAATAAAGCATATTCATTCTTCCTATTGTTTCCCAAACATTAGAAATGTAAAAGCTACACCACACTGTTTTAGTCTATTTCAGTAGTACAGAGAAACATCCAAAACAAGTTTGGATAGAAATGGAGAAACATTCCACTGAAATTGGAGGTGGAATTGATATAACTATTCAAGATGGAATTTGTCCTTTGCAGCATGTCTGAAGAGGTGCTATCAGGCACAGTGAAATGTAGATGTTTCACGAATCTCTTAAGAGATTGCATATGTTGCAGGGCAGTGCTGGGTAAGATAACCAAATGTCATTTAGGTCTGATGCTCAGTCATGTATCTTGGCACAGAGTACTGTGCATGCAAGAAAACTGTCATCCCTCACAACAGATCTTTAGGAGACATCATAGTAAAAGGCTAGACTGGACTATCTCTTAAAAATATACTTTGTATTCCCTTTCTTATGCTTCTTTATCTCTGATACTCAGTGGCAAAAGAATTGGATGATGGAAGAGAGAAGGCATTCCTATCTGGTACTGGTTCCAAGCCTGAAATAAAATTGTCATGTAATAGGAGTTCTAAATTCTGTGTAGAGAATTCAGCCTGTTTGATGGAGGTCGCTATGTAAGATAAAAAGGATTTAAGAAAACCAAAAATATTTGAGTTGCTGTACCATTTATAACAATGGTTTCTGAGAATAGAGCAGTCTCATGTATATGTGCGTGTATACATATATACATATAATTTTAAATTTAATTTTTCTAATTCATTATGTGCACCAGTGTTAATTTGTGCATTCAGTTTGATGATTTTGAGGCAATTAGCATCCTGCTTTGCAAGAAAAGCATTGCAAGGATGTAAATATTAGATTGCCTTTTATATTTTTCTTTAATCCATACAAATCTGAAAATAAGTGTTTTAATATGCATTGACTAGAGCCAAGAACAATGCAAACAGTTGCAATTCTATTCTCACTGATAATGTGAGGCTCCACATAGCATTCTGTACTGAAAATGAGTTTTGCCCTATGAAGAAAGGCAGAAGATAAGGTGACACCACTTACAGAAATAATACAGAATGTTTCAGCCACACATGCACTTAACAAAGGAAATATCATCTCTAGACTTGTCCTTATGGGGTCACTTTTTACCTAAGTAAACACCATTGCATTGATTAGAAAGAGCTGTACACACTACAGCTTTTTGTATTGCCGTGAATCAGGCATGTGTTTGGAGCAGAATTAATTTTGTATCAGAATAAATAATTCTGTAGGCAAGCCTCAGTGCTTAAAGACATTTTTTTTGGCTCACCAGCTGCCTTCCCAGACTGCTTTCATCTGGTGCAGACAAGCCTTTCTATGGCACTTCTATCATACGTGTTTGCAGAGAGCAGATATTGGCTTCTTATTCTGAATGCTGGCTAAAAGCAGCTTTCTCTGGCACTGCTCTCAAATCCTCCAAGAGTCAACATCATCTTTTTCTGATAACTCTTTGTGTGCCTGATCATAATGTTTGAAGTTAGACCCATACAGAGAGCCTTAACGCTTTCTCCCTGGGGGAAAAGACTACAAAGAATGATAAGAAGCTTTCATGGTTAGAGGTTTTCTAAGGCCATTGTGAAACTATTGCTGTGGGTAAATTATTAGAGACGTACTGGGGTGCCACATCACCTAGAAGATTCATAGGATCATATCGAGTATGGAAGTTATATCCTGGGTATTCCTGACCTGCCTATCTTCAGTGTGAAGCTGAATAATTTTGCAAAATATTAGTGGTGAGCTTTAATTTTATTGTCTGAACTATCAACCTCAAGGGCAGTGGAACAGAGCATGCCTTGCAACAAGATGTGCCCCACCGCCGATCTCAAGGGAGTCATGGTGTCTTGATACTCTCCCACCATTTCTCTCAGCCATGCTGCCATCTCTGGGAGCACTGATGGGCAAGAGCAAAGGCTGGTTTGTATCTGGGATTTGCTTTAGCTGTACAGTGAGATTTACAGACGGCGCTTGCTTTTGGTCCTGCCATAGACAGTATCGTGTTTGAAACAGGTAAATGGGTATTGTCTCCAGTTTGTTCTCCCTCCCAGCCCCCAAATTCCACATCTATTATAATTGCACATAAACTAGAAGTTTCATTTTAATAGTGAGGTATTAGTACTGAAAATTGCTGTTGTGTCCTTCTAAAATTTGCATGGCATTTCCTGTCAGCATACCCAGAAAATAATTTCTCTGTTTAGATTTCCAGAAATGTTTTAATAAAAAAAAAACTATCTTGAGCATAAGACACTGTCAGTGCAGCTGATAATACCCAGGATGCAATTCACTAGACTCATCCTGTACACAAACAAGAAAATTTGAAAAGTGCAAATTGCAGTCACAGTTTTATACCTGGACTTGCCTCAAAGTTGCTTTATTGGTATGGCAAAAATTGAGAATATCCATGTGGGTACAAGAGGATTTTGGAAAAGAAAGTAATCTGTTGGGTGTCTAACATAGCCCCACCCTTGCCAATGATAACAACCACAGAGCAGTGTTTTGGTGTGCAGCCTCCCAGGTAGCCATCGGAATGCACCTTATGTGGTCACGGAGTTTTAATACATCTGAAGGCCAATGACAGTGGGAAGAAACCTAGGGAAAAAAATCTCATTATTTTAATTTTTCCTGTGGCCATACAGCAACTTTTTCTTTGTAGATTTTGTAGAACCATTAGAATTGACTAAAACAGTAGTTGGTTACAACTCACCCTCCCTGAACCTTCTCCTCAACTAGGTTGGTTTGCAACATCCAGACTCTGTAAAGATATTTGTGCTAATTTCCACCAAATATTTAGTGAATGTGCCACTTACAGGAAAATATTATTATTATTATTACTACTACTACTATTACTACTACTAATACATGGAAGAGGCCTGCAGAGAGCTTGAGGACTCTGGTTGCTTTCTGAAAATCCTGTCAGTGTAAATTTTCGAGAGCTATTTGTGTTGATAATAAGGGCAGTATAGAAAGGATAATTCAGGTTAATTCTCAAAATATATTCTGGGGTTGTTCCCCACTAGTCTATCAGTAACCTGTAGCTCACAGTGAAGTAGAAGTTATTTCAGACACGTTTCACCTGACTTAAATGCACTTGAATTTTGGCAAGTATTTGAGGTACTTAAACCAGAAGTTTCATCACCCTGAATGCTTTCCACAGTTTCTCTAGAGGAGGAAGTCACTAACCCCCTGCCACCATCACAAATATTTCCACATAGTATTTTCCTCATTGTGTTGTTTAGCAAGAAAGTCTAAGGATGTTCCTGCCTTGGATAGCTTGCTCCGCTTCCTTTAGGCCTGCGTTTGCATCATTAAATGCATCTGGAAGACTATTTTATTATAAGTATCTGTGAATTATTAGAAATTGTTATTGAATGACTTTTGTTATGTCTGTTAAGAGTATAAAACTGTAAAAAAGCTCTAACTCACCTTGACTTTTATATTTATGGGTGACCTAGTAAAAATCTATTATTTAGAGTGTCATCATCACACTATCTAGGACTCTGGATATTTTATTCTGTGATTGTGTCCATGTTAAATATCAGTGTAAAACAGTGAATAATAACTTTTGTTCCACTGTACCAAAAAAAAAAAAAATTGCCAGCCAAGAACATTTAATTACAGCTGTTTATGTTGAAAAGGCTGAAGACCGTGGAACAATGTGCTGAATGGAACGAGCAAGAATTGCCACCCTGTGCTTTGCATGTTAAAAGTAATGAGGGCAGTCCAAACAAAATTATTTGCATTCTGTCCAACTTTGGCTTGAAAACACCATGCAGTTCCACAGAATAGCTTAATTGCCTAGCATAGCATAATTGTCAGGCATGGGAAGTAATATAATTCACATGTCTGACCATGAAATGAAACAGAGAAAAAAGAGAGAAACTGCTGGGTTTAACAGCTTGGTTTTGACTTATCTTGGCTTTATAATTGTTATAAGCATAAATCCAGATGTTGATCCCTGCAGCAGTATCTCATGTTTCATCATCCTGCATCCTGGCATTATGGTTTTGTGCATTCTGTGGATCTGTGAAACTGTCAAATGGGGGAAATCACAGGTTGGGGTGGGAACAGGCTGCACCTGAGAGTGATATCTGGCTCTGTCCTGCTGTGCTTCAGATTTTATGGAAATGGGATGAGAAAAGCTATGTGTGCTTGGGAAGGTTATAGCATACTATTGAATCTGATCTGCTTCTCAATCCAATAAAATCCTAAATTTATGGAAGATTTTAACAGCATAGTTTTAATAACTACTTCTTATTTTATGGGCAGTTAACGCCTTAGTCTTGTTTTTTATTTCACTGACTTTCCCAGGATGCTCTGAATAATGAATAGAAAAATGCTCTCTAAGCATCTGAGTTTCCTTTGGTGAGTGTATTTGTAATACACTGCTTATCTGCAGAAGGAGGTGATTCTCAAAACTTAGAACAGCAAGCAAAATTCATTATATGCCTAAGAAAAATGTACCAGGCTAAAGTTGTGTTTGGGTAACAAGCTATCTGGGTATGTGTTCTCTCATATAGTAGCTTAGCGTACAATTGTTTATATGCCTGTGATTTCCCAAGGCTAATGCCTCTTCTGTTTGTTTCTAGCTATTTTTGGAAAGGACTTGTCCTTATTGCTTGATTAGTCCTTTATTGCTATTGTGTTCAATTGTATGGGAAGATAAAAATGGGTACAAATAGGTGCCTCACATTGTAGTGTTGAGAATAAAAACAATTTTATTTCTTGTTGGAACACTTTTAGTCTGGGGAAGAAATTGTATCTCACAGGGTACTATGCTATCAGTGCTTCTTTGTATCAGTATTGATCTCTTGATTTCGTCTCATTGTTGGGTTTATATCACCCTTGTGTCTTTCTCCTATTTGTAGCTGGATCACAGTAAGAAAGCTTAGGAGTGGGACTAGGAGGATTTTAAGGAGGATTTTTTGAGTCCATTTTTAATTTAGTGTTTTCAGTATTTTAGCCAAACAGTCTTTGCTTTTCTCTTTCCTATAACTTTTTCTTTACATTGGTAGCTGTTACTCACTAGCTGTTCTCAGTGAATACACTGTGTCCCCACAGGGATGCCGAGGAGAATGAATGGGATCATGTATTACTTCATCCTGCCAAGTACTAAATGCAACTCCAGTACCACTTAACAAAAACAAACCAACAAAAATCAAACAAAAACAACAATCCAACAAAACAAACAAAAATCTGTCAAAACCGACCAAACAAAACCAAAAGAACAAACCAAAACCAACAACAAAAAACCCACCCCAAACCAAAACCACACAAAATCCACACACACACACCTGATGAAGACAGACAATCAGTTACAAAGAGTGACAGAAAATTGTAAATCAGTCTTGATTATATTTTTTTTGTCTCGACAGGTCCACAGTCAGGATGTAACCTCCTGTAAAATGGAAACCTGTGAAGAAAGATACAGATAGCGGTTGGAGTCAAAAGTGGTAGATGAATATTTCTCCTCTTAAGCATCAGCTTTTAATAACGCTATGGTGATTTGGAAAGTCTCAAGAGTGAACTGCAAAGTTTTCCTCAGCTCAATGGATGCACTTCTTAGTCATTTCTCCAATTCATTGATGTTCAGAGATGGTGTGTGATGGAAAAAAGCACCATGTTTCTGTGTTTGTAGCCCCTGTTTTTTGGATTAGTTTGCTGCATTGCTGAACCGATTTCATTTTGAAGGGCAAGGAGTGAATGTGATGGATTTATCTTCAGAGATGAACAAACATGGAAGGAATCCAGTAAGTCATAAACTAGAAGATCAAAAGAAGGTAAGATTATTTTTAATTATACTTAATTATATTTGAATGACTTGCAACTCTGATGATTTTCAGTAAACTGGAAATGAATGTGCTTTTGAGGATAAAGTAGCCTGTTATGCTCACATGATATTGCAGTACAGAGAACTCCCTGAATTTTTCTAGCATACTGTCTGTCAAAACCTGGACCTGCTGATCTGAAGCAAAAATCTGACATCAGTCTGAGACAGTGTGGGATCTTTGTTTTTTACTGTGGATGTGTGGGTAGACCTTTCTTATTCTGTCCTATGCATAGTTCTGGATAATGTTTTGTTCAATTTTTATCCTTCAGTATCTAAGGCAGTTTAAGCATGTAAGTTCATGTTTCCACAGTGTGGGAAGTTCTTTCAGAAATCCCACTCCCACAACAGATTGTCCTAAAAATCTCACCTTCCAAGTTCATGTCTTTTACTTATATTATGGTCCAGAAATATTTCTAATGCTTATTTCATAAACCTCGATTTGATGCCTTAAGTTTTTTTGGGGATAATAGAAGGACCCATGCTTTATTGCTCTTTTGGTATTACATTAATGGATTTTTCCTCAGAAAAAGCTTTTTGTTTGGTTAGTTTTGTGGGTTTTAGTTTATCAAAAGTTCAAATCGCTCTAATTTTCTTTTTGCCTGGGTTCTAAAGTAAGGCCTGCACTGATTGGCAGCCAGCAGAGAGAATATATTCTGGTGTAGCATCTGAGGCTGTGGTGTGCTTCATGCAATGCCTTAAAGTGAGGTTTACTGGCCTCTTTGAGTTATTGCATAGGTTCAGTGGGACTGTCCAAATAATATATTGAAGGGCAGGTTATGTGCTTCTTTATTACACAGACTTACAAGAAATGTTTCTGGTTTGGGTATTTTATTTTTTAATTTTTGATATGAATGTTTCTGTCTAATGTTTTAAGTAATTTTGATCTTATTTGGGAAAAAGTAGAAATTGGTGTAGTTTATGGACAACATAAAACAATTTCAAGTCCTATAAAATCAAATACTTGGTTTTAGTGTCTCCGAGATTTGTATGTGTTAATCTAAGTGATTCAGTCATAGCTGATAACCCTCTAAAGTGCAGAGAATTGTAGGAAATATACTATGATAACACACATAATGAAATTATTGCAGAAAATATATTCAGCCTTTGAGCACTTTTTGTGTAATGGAGGAGAGAGAGGTATATGATAAAAGATAATTAGTTTACAGCATGGGACTTTCTTCACTTCATAATTCCCACCCTTCTGTGGCACAAAAGAAAAGCTGAGAAATGTTAGCATTAATCTCACCACCTGGGGAACTGTTTTCTGAACCATTATTATGTGACTTGGAACCAAGTATGCTCGAGTCCCCTTTTCTTCCAACCCCCCTCTTCTTTCAAAAGATTTTTTTTCGCCTTCATGTCTAATACCTGCAGATTCACTCCTAGACACTAACTCTTTGGATTGCTTAGGAGGAGAAGGTTTGTTTCAAAGAGGATCTGTTGTACCTCAAGGTCAAATCTTTTCTTTGAGCAAGTCTGTAGATATTTTATCCATTTGTAGAACTGTGCAGTGTCCACCAAAGGCTTTGTAGCTGCTAACGGGCTTTGCTTTTGTGCTGTGGTTACTGCTGAAGAAGTAAATGTGATGATAATAAACAGAAGACTTGTTATTTTCATTTAACTCAGGGATCTTTACTGGTAACTGAATATCATTCATATGCTAATATCATTATAGAAGGCTAATATTTTTAAAAAAGAGAAGGGTTTAAAGACGGTGGTGAAACATAAGAAGTAGTAGTAACTTGGCTCTCTCTTTTTGCTACATTGTCTCTAAAGCAAAGTTTTAAATAAACACCACTTTAGGAAATATTGTCTGACTTACTGGCTGACACAGGTGCCTTAGTTGCACACTATCTGGATCAGACTAGGCAAGAGTCAAGCTGAATTTCTTGGATACCTTATGTCCTTCCAATAAATAAAAAATATTGTATTCTGGAAAGACTCAAGTGTTGTGTAGCTGCAGAATGTATTGTTACTGTTTTCTGCATGAGCAATTTAGGAAAAAAGTCAAATTTGGAAAAAAGCTCCATATGAGACTTCTCGGGTAGTTTTAGAAACACAGACTGTGCTTTGGAATGTAACTTTTGTAATAATTTCATAGCTATGCTATATACATAATAGCATAGGGTTATTTTTCTGTCAACTGGACTTGGGCCTGAACAACTACATATAAATAATTTTTCGTATTGCTAGTATGTATGACACTCAAATATACTCCTTATCTCAAAATCCATCAAATGCTATCACCTGCATTTTAAATAGGTGCATACTTCTCTTGTGGCTGCGGGACTGTCAGGTTCCTTATCCTTCCTGTAGCTTCAGGATGCAATGACATTTTTATTGATTTTTGGCAATAGCCTGCTCGTATTTGTGGGACAGGCATGTGTTGCTGGGCTGATGCTCACAGTAAAAGATGAAGCTTAGTCATGAAGTTAGAGCTTTTGGTAGCCATATGGAAGCAGTAGTCTGATTTTTGTGGCTGAAGTGTTGGGGAAAGGAGGGAGGCAGGCTAATAGTGCAGAGAGGAAAAAGGTTTTAGAACGATCATTGTAATTAATTAGTTTGACCTCTTACAGAAAACAGGCATAGGCCTCCCCTCTACAAATTCTTCTGTCTGGATGCAAAGCCTCAGGAAACTGGGAATGAGCTGGAATAGTTAGTTCTGGGATGTCCATCATTTCTATCTGCCCAAGGACCCTGTGTCCATGGTAACTCTGTCCAAAAGATGCCTTTTCTTCCTCCAGGCTTGATATGCCAGCCAAACAGCTTCATCCACATAGAGATTTCAGGTTAAATGCTGTGCTTCTGTGTCTGTTTGCCCTTTCCACTGTGTACTGTAATTTATTATTAAATAAGTATGATAAAACTCAAGGCTTTAGGACAGAAATGTCAATGAGTAGCAGGTCCATATATTGCTGTTTACAGTATGGTGGACGAGTTCATGATTTTAGCACATGGCAGAGAGAGCCACGAACTAGCCTTTTGAATAACAGATTTCTCTAGGCAACTTGTTGCAAATAACCATTTTAAAACCTGAAAGAGGCTGTCTTATCTACCTGTATTTCATCATTCAGAAGGGTTCTTCTGTTTGCAAAATCAGCATTGCAATTTGTAATCTGCTGCTACATACATGGTTTATGCTAGCCAACCTGCATAATGCATATTCAAAATTTCCCGACTACTCCAGTCATTTAATTTTGATGTTTTCCCTACAAGAAAGTCCCATTGTGGCCGTTTCTTTGACAGACTACCCAGGTTACATTGTATCTTCAATAAACACCTGCTTGCTGCAGGCAGGCAAAGCCAAGCCTTAGAACGATGCTGCAGCTGTGGCCTTGTTAAAGCCTGGAGACGGGGATGGGAGCCTGACTGTGGTTCACTGCGGGCATGTGGATGTCTGTGAGGCAGCACACAAGTAAAAAACACAGGCTGCTGTACCCTCAAGTATCATTTATGTACTTGATCGTGTGTAGATCTGTAAAATTGTTTCAGAAATACAGGAATGTACAAAATGCTTCCCAGTAACAATAATACTCTGTGCCTCAAAGGTTTGGCGTATTTGCTTTGTCTGCCAACTGATTTACTGCTCTCTGTTCTGCAATGTCTGGGGTGTTTCAGACAAGCCCTCTGAGTCCCTATCCTGACACACACCAAAAGATGCGTGCCTGGATTTGAAATACATTATGTAGAACACAGGAGGATATTCTTGCAGAATTTCTTGTTTGCACGATAGGAGACTTTGCACCTCTGCTGACACATCTTGTCCATGTCTTGGAATTCTGCACACTCAAAATGGTCACAGGGATAGTTTTTCATCACATTTCTTTTAAACTCTTTTGACAAAAGGCCTTGATCCTTCTGTTTAGAGGCAGATCCAAACCAAATGAAAATGGAGGAAAGTTTTTAGCACTGCACCACCTCCTCCCCAACTATATGCTTTGAAGCTAAATATGAGAAAGTATAAGAATCTCTGTTGTTTTCAGAACAAATCACATTGTTTTCTTGTCTTTCTTTTGATAGACATGTGAGTCACTGTACCTAGAGGGACTTTCAAATAGACACCAAGGCTCTATTACTGGGCAATAATTAAATAGAATTAATTAGCAGGAATACCAAGCAAGCCTTGTCTAGTGTTAGATGTTTTGCTGATCTCCCTGGTAGCCATTTGGAGATTAATTAAAAGTCCAGTAATCAGTCAGGTTTTGCTTGATAGGGTAAAATAATAGTTTACTGTCAAAAGCACCAGGCAGTCTTGGTATGCAATCCTTTAAAACAACAAATCAAGAGAGAGGGTTTAGAAAGGACAGATATGACAGAAATAATCAGCATGTACACCACAGTGTTCTTCCCTCCCCTGTCTCCTTTGTCCTAGTCAATATTCAGTGCACGGGACAACATTTCAGGAAAATCAGATGTCGTCCTCATGAGGCAGTTGGGCCAGAAGCATAATTGGCTCTCATGAACACTCTGATACTGCTGTGTCTGTGCTCCCCATTTTTCACACCGCAGTTCTCATTTTTATGACTAAATCTGTAGTCATCCAACAACTGTTTTGAAAAACAATGGCATGAAATCTTGGGCAGGCCAGAGTTGTTGCTATTCTGGTTTAACAGTGCATTTCCATTTGAAGACCTAGGCTCTGAGTGATGTTGCTTGTTATGTAAACAAAAAGGTTGGTTTCTCCCATTCTGTTTTTATTTATACATATACATATACATGTGTATTCTGTGCAGTTCTTGTCCATCTGCTCATCTGTGTCTGTCAGGGGATTCTTTGCAAACAGCTGGAGGTCTGCAGGTCTGCTGAAGAATCAGAGATTCATTAGGCTCAATGTTCACTGTTATCCCATATTGCACAACAACTAGCAGGGTTTTTGTGGGTTTTTTTAGGACCTATAAGTGTTTTAAACAAAAATAATGCAACAAGGGAATGGTGAGGGGTCATCAGGGCTGAGGGAAGATAATTGTTCTTGTTTTGCTTTTTTTCTTTGATACCCTAGAATTAGGCACAGATAAGAAGAACCAACACAGCTGATAAGAAGAAATGGGCTGTAGGGATAAAGCTACAGTTGCTTTTCTATATCAACTTGTCATATATTAGCTCTGTCATTCCTTCCGTTAAGCTTTCTCCCTCCATACTCCATGTGTTTTCTGTTTCAAAAGTTTTGCTAGAGAGACTTGAATTATCTCCCTGTCTATCAAACCTCCCTGGGGCCCCACCACCTGACTCTTCTCACTTTCTGCAATTGTTCTGTGCACACTGCTAGGGAAGTTCAAATTAAAAAAAAAAACCCACACAACCTTTACAGTCTTAATAAATGGAGTTAAATATAATTTTATAAAATATGAATATAGTATTTAATAATTTATAAAGTAAACTCATGTCCTCTGCTGCATATTAACAGGGCTTTTTCTTCCTTTTGGAGAACCATGATGTAAATAAGATAGTACATATTTCTCTTTTATACTTTTTCATTGCCTTCCCCAAGCCACTATTTGCAAGAAAGACTTGATTACAGAGAAGTATTTTGTCCCAGTGCTGCACCAAAACAGCTAAGAAATTAAATACTGATTAAATTTATTCTTTTCTTAAAATGATAGTGGCTGGCTGTTTTTTTTATATTTTGTTAATATGCCTTGGTTTTGTAGATATTTGCTTTCCTTCCCAATCGCTGTCAGTTTTATCTTACGGTTGTTGCTGTTAATGTGTGCCTGATAACTGAATAAAACTTGGTTTTATTCAGGAATACCAAGTAAAAGTTGTACCGGGTGTCACCACTGCCTGATTGGAAGGAGATCAGCTGCTTTGCAGCTGTTACTGCTAGCAGATTTTTGTGTAATCAGATAGCTGAAATGGATGCTATTCTATATGTATGTATACAGCATGGCTTGGGATAAGCACTAGAGAGAAGAAGGTGGTTTCTCATTTGGGTTGATTACTTCCCTCCCTCTCCCCACTGAACAAACAAACAGACTGACTGGCCTTGGTCTTCACTTAGTGCTAAAGGCACAGTTTTCAATTTCGACCAGTTACATTGCAAAGGTAGATTTAAGCATCTTGTCTCAAATGGTCTTCTCAGATTTGGAATAAGATACAATGGCTAAGAAGCAGAAAACAGTGAAATTAACGGAAATAGTATCTCATGGTTATACAAGATTCTCTAGGACACCTTGGTGGTTACAAACTACCTGCAAGGTTTAAATATGTCAAGTATAAAAGAAAATAAAAGACTAAACGACTTTATCCTATAAATCCTGTTTTTTGATTGCTGTGGCTACTACTTTTTTTAAACAAAGCTCGTATTAGCCTCAGTACAAAGAATATTGTAAGTGATAATAAATAGCTAAGCAAGTAAATGAAGCTTTCTTTGTTGTTGTTGTTGTTTCTCTACAGTGGCATTGCAAAGCAAGGAAATCACTGTAATTGTTATTTAGTATTTTCCTGCTCTTAGCATTGTTATTTTTCAAAGTGTTCTGAATAATATTTGTTTAGCTGCTTTTGTCCTGAAGTCATCATCTGGGAAAATCTTATGAACTTCAGAGATGAAATGCTGAACTAATCTGCAACCTTGTCCTGTCTTTTATCTTCTAAGAAGGAGCACAAGCTTGAGAAGCAGTTGCATACAACACCATATAGTGGAGAATCTGAACTTGGCCTTCTAGCTGATCCCTTCTCTTGCACTGTGACATTGTTTTGGGAATTTTATCACTCAGCTTCATGAAGATCATACCTTCAAAAGGTGCTTTGAGGTTTCTGCCATTTGAAATCTCATCTTTGTGATGGGTTCCATAATGAGTTCAATAGCAGTCAGCTATCCTGCTTGCTGATTTTGATAGTATTTTCCTAAAATTTTATTGATTATCCTGTATCAAACCATGCATTTAGAGGAAATGCCTATTTTCTTGTTCCCCTTCTCTTGAATTTGCACTTCCTATGAGTTTCTTCACTATGTTGAACAGACTTCATACAATAACGACTAATAAAAGAATAGCCAGAATTCCTTCCAAAATGTTGGAAGAAGTAAGTAAAAATAACCTGAACCTCCTGCTAATTCCGGTTCCGGACTAGATTTGAATCTCTGAAAGACACAAATATCACTCGAGCAATGTTGACATGGATGCAACTAAAGCTTTTTTTCACTTTGATACTTTTTCTACTTTAAGTGAAAAGTACTGCTGTGTTTACGACATAGTTGGGAAAACCTGTCGTTGTTATTTTTACCACATTTGCATTGAGCTAGTTTCTTGAAATCACTCTGTAACGTTACCTTGAGATTTAACTGGATCCTAAATTCAGGTCAAGGACTCTGCAGCTTCCTAATTATCTCTGCAGTCTTGCAGTAATAGTAAAGCATTATAAGTGTTCTTGAATCTGTATGTCACACAAGGAAGCCCTACTATTTGCTTTTCTAATTCCCCTGGAAGGCTAATTTTTGAAATTGGAAGGAGAAGCATCTGCTGCTGCTGCTATATCAGAAGTAAACAAGTGAGGGGATGTACTGCAGTGTGCCTTTGTGGAAGGTATACAAAGCCCTTTTTAAGACTGCATTTTATAAACATTAAAGCAAGAAATTTCTTGTGAAACTGCTTTGTGTATCTGCTTATAGAGTGGAGTTAATAACCTTTTAAACTCATTCTAGATAGGCCTAGCCTAAAGCAATATATGACAGGACAACCTTGCCTGGTACTGAGGCTTTTAGCTTCTGAATAAAATCATCTGGTGGAACACTGAGTGATTGCCAACAACAATTAGTAGTCCCAAATTACACCAGTTCTTGTTTTCTTAGATATGATATGTAAATACACACTCTGAATAGAGAAAATGAGAAAGGGTTGTATGAATGCAGAAATGATGCGCAGAAAATTTAAAGCTTAGCTTCTGCAACTGAGATTTCTTCTAGGGTTTTTGCATCCTTACTAAAGGTAATACATGTGAAAAACCTCCCAAACCTCAAAACCTGTAGAATTAGGGACAAGGTATATTGTGAAGGTTGCATTAGTTTGTCACCTTAATTTCATAGCGCACACAGCCCTCAAATATCTCTGGGTTCTGGGTATTGTAGCAGAATGGAAGACTATGCTTTGTTACACCTCAACCTGAAGTGCCAGGGTGCGTTCATGCTGTGGTCCAATAAAAGAATACTGCTGGGAAGATGCTTCATTTTTATCTTTTTAATGGCTAGGTATTGATGTTGGCTGTTCTCCAGTGCTCAAGTACAAAAGAATGCAAAGGCAGGGAAGTACTCTGGAAATGGTTATCATTTTCTTCCTTCCTTTCACAGCTGGTTTCTGGCAAGCACGTACATATCCATTTTGATTTAAATATGTGTATATGTACACAGTAACATAGTTATGCTCTATGTTCCTGCAGGTAAATGAGAAAAGCATCTTTACTTGAAGAGAATAAAAAGCTGATAGAGCTACTGAGTTTAATACCAATGTTTCCTCTATTTCACATCTAGGTTTTGTGGGTTTTGTTTTTGGGTTTTTTTTTTTTGGTTGGTTTCTTTTTTTGCTTTGGGGTACTCTACAGTTAGTTAAGTGAGCCTTAGAATATTCTTTTTGTAATATGTTAAGGTGTAATAAAATTGTATCTCAGTAGGCACTGGTGTATGCAAAACCCCTATAATTTTTTTATATTAAAAGTCCTTGATGTCTTCTAGAATTGTCAGTATTGGGCACAGAAATGTTTGTCAATGGCACTTTTACCTAAGTGACCAAATGTAGGTTTCCACCAGGGTGAGGGACATCTCCTGGAATACAGGGATGTATCAAAAGTTTGTAGCAAAGCAACTGTTGTACCAGTTTAACATTTATTATTTTTGATGGAAAAATAAGCCCTTAGTTGAAATGCAAGTCAGCAGGCTGTCTTTATTTGTTGGGCTTTTGTTATTATTTCTTTTGCCTGCTTCTCCTTTCCTTTTGTTGTTACTGTTGTTCTTCTTTCTCTGTCAGGAGTACTCACATTACTTGTCATGTTCCCATTATCCCTGCTGCATGTTTGTTGCCCTCTATCTGTTTTGTTTTCATTTTCCTTCTCTTGTGTTCAAATTACCTCAGCTTATCACTTTTTTCAGTATACTTGCATATATAAACATGCTGATAACTGTGTGTGAATGCGCATGCATGAACATGCATACCTGCATGTATATTTGTGTGTACAAGTATTTTGAGTGAGTGCTTAAATATAAACATGTAATATGGACAAAAATGCATAGGAAAATCTCTAGTGTAATTGAATGTGAAATTTTTTTTCTTTCGCCATAATCCATTTGTTTCTTGGTTTTTCTGGAAAATAGTGTCCTTACTGCAAGGTCTTTGTCACACTGTGCACCTGTGTGCACATCTGTTCAGCTTAGGACAGGAATCACAGCTGAGGGCTCTTGAGTCTTTCAAAACAATAGTAGTAGTAATTATATGATTTAAAATACATTTTTTTTTAATTGGAGCTTTTTTTGTTGGTGCTGTTGAGAAATTTTTGTGCTTACTTGCTTCCTCTGACAGAGCCTGTCAGTGTTCTCCATCTCAGAAACATGGTTGTTGCTCTTAGCCCTTGATATAAGAGGTGAAGCCTTAAAATACTGTTGGTCCCTGTGTCATCTGACTGACATGGATTAAAGTTCCTCCTTTGTCTGAATCCCTAAATTGATGCCGCTAGTAAGTTGTGTGGTAAGTCCATGACAGGGAGCAGCTATTAGTAAGTATGGTGGAGGCATTGTACCAATAAAAGAGGACTGGGGGAAAGCTGCCAAAAATCTTTTTTTGTTATTGTTTTAGATTGCCTGATGTAAACACTGTGTCCATGATGTGTAATTTGGAAGGGATAATTTTCAGCAGGTGCTATTTTTGGCTTGATTGCAGAGGTCAGGTGACTTTGGATTTATTGTTGGCATTGTAAATGAAAAACAAAGGGAACTACAATGCACAAACACTAACTGGTTTTGCATCATAACCTCTCGTACACTAGAAAGTACCCATAAAGCAGTAGTTAATGTGGCCCCCATTGGTGAGCATCATATAAAACCAATTTTTACCTAGGGTTATTGCAGAATATGCTCTGCTGTCTTGAAGATATGTCTTACTTGATATGCAGTGGTTGAGGTATATATTGACTTTTTGATTGCGACACCCTCTTAAAATTATTTTTATTTTTAAATATGTTGACGTCTTGAACAGAAAGTACTTTAGACGCCTGTGATTTTTAATGTTGTGAAGGTACGTGGTGCCAGGTACACACCAAAGCTTCTCCATCACTCCCCTCTGCAAATGGACAGGAGAGAAAATGTAACAAAAGACTCATGAGTTAAAGACTGGGAGAGGTCACTCATCGATTACAGGCAAAACAATGTCGACTTGGGAAAATTAGTTAAATTTATCACCAATCAAAATCAGAGCAGGATAAAGAGAAGTAAAATAAATCTTAAAACCACCTTCCTGCCACCCCTCCCACCTTCCTAGCTCTACCTCCTTCCCCAGTGGTGCAGGGAGACAGGTAACGGGGGCTTATGGTCAGTTCATCACATTGTTTCCCCCGCTGCTCAGGGAGAAGAGTCCTTGCCGTGCTCCAGTGTGGGGTCCCACCCATGGCAGACAGTCCTCCATGAACTTCTCCCAGCGTTAGTCCATGTCATTGGGAACAGTTTTTCACAAACTGTTCCAACGTGGGTTCCTGTCTGCAGGGTGCAGTCCTTCAGACACAGGCTGCGCCAGCCAGGTCCACCACCAGGTCGCAAGTCCTACCAGAAACCTGCTCCAGCATGGGCTCCTCTCTCCAAGAGCCCATAGGTCTCTGCCAGGGCCCTGCTCCACCGTGGGTTTCCTGTGGGATCACAGCCTTCTTTCAGGCATCCACCTACTCCAGTGGGCCTCTTCTCCGCAGGCCGCAGGTGGATCTCTGCACCCCTGCTAACCTCCATGGGCTGCAGGGGCACAGCTGCTCCACCCCGGTCTGCACCATGGGCTGCAGGGGAATCCCAGCTCTGGTGCCTGGAGCTCCTCCTGCCCCTCTTCCTTCGCTGACCTTGGTGTCTGCAGGGCTGTTCCTCTTGCGTATTCTCACTCTTCTCTTTGCTGAGCACAATTAGAGCTGTGGAATAACTTTTTTTTCCCCTTCTTAAATATGTTACCCCAGAGGTGTTACCACCATTTATGATGTGCTCAGCCTTGGCCAGCAGCTGTGTTGGACATGGGGGAAGCTTCTGGAAGCTTCTCACAGAAGCCACCCCTGTAGACGCTCTGCCCACTTCTACCAAAATCTGGCCACACGAAACCAATACAAGGCAGCCGATCAATATGAAGTCACAGTTCTGGAAGGTGGTAGTTTAGTTTGCCTGAACATACTCAATATTTAGAGTGGAGCAGTAACAGCCTTGTGAAAGATCATTTCTATCTGTAGGTGTTATGCAATAGCTTATTAATAATATAAATATTCCTATTGCTTTGTGATAGCTGCTGCGTTATCGCTTTTAGGAAGAATGATGTATGTTAAGGTTTAGGCAAAAGACTGAAGGTCTGTTTCTCTTCTAGCTTTGTCAATTTTCTTTGTACCCTCAGGGAATTTGCTTAAACTCAGTTTTATTCATCTGTAAAATTAAAAGATCTTTTGAATCATTTATCATTGAGTTCTCTCAGAGCATTAAGATCCTCATATTGAAGGTCAAATATATTTACCTAGTGTTTAAAATAAATATGCTGCTCTCATGGCTGTTTATTTGCATTGTGGAGTCTCAGTCATGAATCAGGATACAGTTCTGCTGCTGCTGTAGGAATACAGTAAAAATTACTGTCTGGTTTAAAGACCTTACAGTTTGCTTGTAGTATCCCTTGATTCCACTCTTGTATTTAATCCCTAAGAGATGAATGTGTCTTTTTCTTGGTAGAATGTGATCTCCTACACAAAACCACATGTCAAGAAATATGTGTGAGAGAGGAGGGAGAAGATTGTGTACAGAAAAGTAGGAATATACAGGCTTTTTCTTTGTCATGCTCACCAAAATACTTATCATGCCTTAGCTGTTACTGCATTGTATCTCTTTTTTTATCCCAGTTTCCCAGTAGTAATCCATATATGCTCTCAGGAATACAGCAACCTGTTTGGCTGTGCATTAGATAGGGGGAATACTTTCTTAATTAGTTCCATTTAGGTGATAGCTAAAGTAGATGGCACTTTCTTGTCATTGTCTGATGCAACACGCTACTTCTTACAATGCCACTTCTCTCTGTATTTCCAAATGGTCACATAAAGAAATAATTTCAAGATGACCAAATGGATCAGTCAGAGAAATGGAAGATAGAAATAATAGAAGAAAATTACAGGATTTTCCTAATGTTTTCCTTTGTGAGTGTAGACAACTGGGATTGTGTTCTTTTCTGAAAGCAGATGGAGCTGGTTACAATTTTCTCTGGAGTAGCACCAGTTCTTCTGTAAAATGAGACTTCTGGCTCAAAATCCAGAGGAGGTCTATTCTTAAAAAATGCAGCAGTAATGCAAGATGATTTTCAGAATTGACACACATAGAAAAAAAAAATAAAATTATGCATGAAAGAAACACTCATGAGCCATAGCTGTCTGTTAGGAGTTAACATTACATCAAGATTTAATTTGCATCTCTTGCAGAAAAGGAGTTCAATATTCCATGCTATCCCATGCTCAACAGTAATGAGCTAAAATGGTATGTAAACATTATAAACAAAAATGATCCCAAGAGCCAGATTCCTAAGCGGATCTGTAATTCAAAAGTGCCAAAGAGTGATTATGGAGATCTCAGAGTACATTTCAGTCCATCATAAGCAGAAATAGTGCACGTCTACTTTGCTCCCTTCTCCTCTCCCCTAGTGTTTTTGTTCACTCTTGGTTAGCATTGCTATAAACAATCTACTAACCAGTAAAAGAGATGCAAAATACCTTTAATAGTAGTTAGTCTTTTTCTTACCCTTTACTTTTCTGTATATTTCCATCAAATGATTAAAGCAAACCAAGTCATTCCTCCGTAACGTGTGTTTAATAATTGTGGCCAATCCAAATTTGATCTGTCAAAAATCTTGTTGTGTTATCTTGATATGTCACAGCTAGAAAGAAAGGAAGAGTTGTGATTCTGCTAATGTAGAACAGCTGGTGTAACAAGCTCCAAGTTGTGTGTTCCAGCAATTAATGTATTACCAAGGTAAGATGAGTCGCAGATTTTAAACTGTTAAATTTTCAGCTCTGGCTGTGCTGCTTGCCTGAGTAACAAAAGAATTTCAAAGGAGATAAAAGGGAAGCCATGCAACATATGTTTGAGGGGTGCTGGTCTTAATTTTTATTTTCCTCCCCTGTAAAGGAGTTTTCTGTGACTGAAGTTGATTACTCTGACAGCTGCACAGGGAAACCAAAGACTCTCCTGTGTGGTAGTCAGAACATGTATACTATATGATCTTTTTTCTCTTTTGTATCTTTATTTCTTTCTCTTAGGAGGATTTTTCATAATAAAGCAACAACTGAAGCCTCATTAAGGGGGAAAATAAATCCATTGCTGCTATTTAATATTTTCAAAAAGTACTTGTTTCTTCCTATCATGACATCCTTGTGAGGGGAAAAGGAGAGGCAGACATTCATCTCTCCTCTGTGGTGATCAGTGACAGGACCTGAGGGAATGGCCTGAAGTTGTGTCAGGGGAGGTTTAGGTTGGGTATTAGTAAAAAGTTCTTCACCCAGAGGGTGACTGGGCACTGGAACAGGCTCCCCAGAGAAGTCACAGCACCAAGCCTGGCAGAGTTCAAGAAGTGTTTGGACAATGCACTCATGCATGTGGTGTGACTCTTGGGGATGGTCCTGTGCCCCTGGAGGAGTTGGACCCGATGATCCTTGTGGGTCCGTTCCAACTCAGCGTATTCTGCAATTCTGTGAGATATTGGTTGTCAATGCATTTTAGGTAGGCTGAACTCCATTTTTCTTCTTCCTTATTTACTGCAGCATATGTTTGGGGGTGCTGTGGACACCATATTCCTAGAAGTACACCACTTGAATCATGAGGGCTGTAGTAAAGAAAAAGAATAAAGGATTGCTAGTTCTTCATGGTAAATCCCCCCAATTTTCATATTTGAAAATTTATTTCTCTGTGTGTTTTTAATGCTGTTTAAGATTTTTACCATTTAATAATGGTGATTGAAGGGGCAGGTACCATTTGTTGTATTTGCATGATACTCTATGAATATCTTGGTATTGCTTCTACAAATGTATCTTGATAAGTGCTCCACGCATGTGCCATGAGTGTTTCTAACATTGTGATTCTCAAAATCAAATCGGTAGCTGCACATGAATTTTTTGAAGAGGTGTAGTATTGCTGGCAATCTCAGGGTTAAGTCTGTGCTTGGATTTATGTTAAAATACTTCACAGTTATACTCTAAAGGTGTAATTACTCAGACCTCTAGATAACAGTGGGAGTCTTTCCAATGATTTTTGGCAGGCTTTCTGTAGAAAATTTTAATTTCAATTTTTGATGGATTTTTTTTTTAAGAGACAGCATATTTGTTTTCTTTTTTTCCCCTGTGTTGTTTGTTTGTTTGTTTGGGTTTTTTTAACCCACCAAACAACCCAAAACTAAAAAAGCAACTGGCCCAAATGTGTCTAGTCACAGCAGGTGAGAATTACAATCCCCATCAGTTGCTAGTTTCTGTCTGTGCATGCAGACTGTGACAAAACTTGGGCCCTGGGGTTACATTAAAGAATTAAGATATTTGTAGCTGTTAACTTTCTTGAGAACAACCTAAATTGAGTTTGTCAAAGACTTACCAATCTGCCAAAGCTACTGCAGAGCCATTGAAGTCCACAGTCTTTTGTGTTACCTCTTGGAGAGCATTAGTTAACTGGATTTGAGAAAAAAAAAGAAGTCCTAATAACAACAACAACAACAACACCCCAAAAAACAAAACAAAAATTTAAATAATCCAGAGGTTAGAAAAGGAGGTTCCTCAATGGCTTTGTTTTTAAGGCAGCCATGCAGATTGCTTTTAAAGACTGAAAATGTTCCAAACCCTGTTTTGTCTGAATGAGGCCCTTAAATGAGACTGACTCTTCAGACAAGGATTGAATTGGTTGAATTGCCTCTAGTGTTGTTTGGAACAAACACATACTGTCTCTTCTAGAGGAAGCAGTTTAATGTTTCTTAAAATTCTTCATAGAATGTAGTTTGCTTTTTGATTTGTTTAACAGGAGGTCCAGAAAGCAGAACATGAGCTGATACCTAAAAACAAGATGATATTCTGATTTTACTCAAGCATTATTTCTCATATAGTCACTTTGCTGCTGAAAATCTATCAGATTTCTCCAGATCTACTGTCTGTTATCTTCCCAGAGCTTCCCATCTTATGATTTAGGGTTCACTGTTCCCACATGCAGTATACCCAACCTGCCTTGATGGAAAAGAGTTAATCTGTAAATTAATCTGGAGGGGTTGACACAGGGGTCTGGGTGTTATCAGTATTCTTCCAGTGGAGTGAGCTGGGGGAGAAGACTGCTTGCAAGGTGCGTGTGCTCTGTATTTTCTGGGGTAGCCCATCAGTGGCCGCCCCACAACACATCTATTTGGTCCTAGGTCTTGGTGAGTAAAGAGTAAAGTCTTTTTTAAGAAGATAGAGAGTGCAGATGACAGCAGGGGGAGCAGCTTTTTCAGTCATTCTTCCTCTTATAAACCCACCTGTTTTATTTGTCATAGGTAGTCTAGCTATTGAGTGGTGGATAAAGGAGGTGGATGAGGAATTTATGCAGGTGATGATTCTTTTATTTGTTTTTAGAATTTTTGTGGAAAGATTGTTGTAAAAGTGCTTGTACAAAGTTCAGGGTAGAACAATGAGACTTGTGACCTTAGAGACAGCTATAATAATTCCTTATATTATCAATATAAAATCAAACTTTTTGTACAGTATTTTTATTTGGTTTGTGCTCTGATACTTAAATTATTTGGCTTGTTTTATATCACGTTTATTACCTTTTATTAAAAGTGTGAGCTTTCAGCACTGTAGAAACTCAGTTTCTGAGTGGTATTGACATTACCTTGAAACAGTTCATGCCACCAATATAGAATCAGCTGCTGCCTTATTTTTCAAGTATGCATGCATTGCATGCTAGTTTTGAAAACCCAACTGCATTAAAGCCCAAAGCTTTGGTGATATAAATTATTCTCCTCATGAAAATACACTGGCATATTAATGTTTCTGGCAATTTCAGATACATGCAAATGTCAGGTTAATTTTTTCTACTCACAGAGTTCAGAATTGGGGTTTTTTGATGAGTTGTAAGTGTCCGGGTTTCCATTCATATGGAAATAGATGCAGAAGATGAGAATATCAGTTCTACAGTTTCATGAAGCTGACTCTTCAGATAGTGGCTCTAAAGGCCACTGAAAGGAAAATCAAGCAGTAAATTATCAGGGAAAAAGAACTTATTCTATTCCCTAAATGAAAATCTAAAGAAACTGTCATTTAACATGCATTTCATGTCTTTATCTGCAGCCTGGAATTTTCAAATAAGCTTTTATTTATTTATTTATTTATTTAATTCATTTTATATTCTTGACAGAAATAAAGAGGCATCTGATTATCTGGTTTGAGTAAACTTGAAGAGTGGGTTGTGAAAAGAGAATTTGTTATATTAAGAGGCAGTGGATACTTGCCTTTCCTTGCATTTTACTGTCTTTCAGAATCACAGATGCCTATAAATATACTAGTTTTAATCAGTAATGTTGATATTGTCTTACATTATTTATGTGGTATCTAGTGTCTCCATTGTACAGTACTGATAATTTGACAAATAAAAGTTTTAGTCTTCAGAGATAATGGGAAAAGATATAATGGGGAGGGAGAGACTGTCTACACAGAGAATCACGCAAGGAGTGAATGAAAATTACAATACTGGGGTAAAAGTAGCACCTCTGTGTTTGTGCAACACAGTACCTTCTGTGGCGGAGGACACTGACAAACTGAGGAAACACAGCAATGCCTGTATGCTTCAACCATAGCCCAAACTCATTGAAATTGCTGAAATTATGGTAACAGCAGGGACTTAACTTGTTGATCTCCTTAACTAGCTGGCAATTGCTCATCTTAAGAGTATTAGTCTCTTTTTGTTACTACATTCAGTTTTGTTTGCCTGGGGTTTTTTTGTCCATCTTCTTTTTTCTCTTAACCCCTGCTCCTGTGGTATTTTATCCTAAACTGAAGGTGCAGGCTCTTTGGGACAGTGACTTTTTCTTTTTACATTATGTCTATGCAGTGCTTGGTTAAACTAAGTTTTCAACTTAATTTTTCACTTTTAGGTTAGATATCTTAAAGTTTAGAAAATATGATTAATTTATTTATTTACATGCTGATAAGAGAATAAAGGTGATCTGAATCGTAGCACAGAGTGGAGGTCCATCTATTTTAGTGCTGTCATTTTGCAGGTAGGCACCTGCTGGATGTTTGTGTACCTCTTGTGAATGAATCCCTATCTTCAGCTTGGCCTTGACAGCAACTGCCCCAGGGAAGAACAAATAATTACTAACATTATTGCTATTTCATTTTAATTTATATTCAAGAAGATTTTGGAGTTGAGTCAGGGCCAGAAAGTCCCATGGTGGTAGATATTCCCTGTACACATACAAATCATAGGCTGAATTGAAAAATTGTCAGTCTAAAGCAGCATAAATAAGGTAAGCAGCATATTTTGAGTAGCTGGTCTATTTTAAGAGGTTTCCAAAATCAGACACCTTTTTTAAAATTGAAATTATGCATACTCCCACTGTAAATGTCCTGAATAAAATGCAGTATTTCAAGGCTATGAATCTGTCAATAAGCTGGATATGTTCTAGTATATTTTTAGTGTAGAACAATTTGACAATTAGAATTATATTAGAAATGTAGAGTGCTACCGAATAACATAATTAGGTGGCATTCATTAATGAACGAGTAGCTGTACATCATTTAGAGGCATGATCAAAATAATGCAATAGAAAATGTAGCTTTTTTGGGACCACATAAGGCGCTGTGTTCAAGACTTTCACTTAATACTCTGATTTTCACTCATATGGCTATTACAAAATCTTGCCTCAATGTTTTTAGCATTTCTTCTACTTTATTTTATAAAATAAAACAAGTAGCTTAATCAAGGTGTCAGTTAATATACCCCTTCTGTATTCCCTCCTTCCCTCTTCTTTGCTTTATGTTGCACAAATTTGATAGCATTTCATCTGGGGGTTCAACATGAATCCTTTCGATCACAGAGCAAATTTTTTCTGTTGTTGTTTTTCCCAAAGAAATACATATACTTAGACAGTATTTAAATTAGAATGATGCCTTTTATGTTTAAGTAGTGCTGTTAATTAATGTTAAAATGTCATAGAAATATTTTTTATCTTCCTTTTACCCTGATTTAAGTGAGAGTAGGTGGCAATGACAATTAGACAGGAATAGACTTTTGGAAGAATCAAAAGGATATGCAGAAAGTCCTAACTACCTTTTTGTGGTTTTGCATTACTCCTGCAGTGTTTGTGTTACGTAATATCTACTAGCCAAGACCTTAAATCAGACCACATTGTACTTGTCACTACGCAAAATTATATGGAGTAATTATTTTTGCATTGAAGTCCTTATACCAGGCCAGAATCTATGTGAGTAGGTTGGGAATTTATAATTATTGTCTTTGATTCTACAGTATCTTTGCATTTTTTTTTTCAAGGAATGGATTGTCTCAGTCTTGATGCAAAAGAGTGGTTGTAGTTGTAGTCTTCTAAGAAATGAAAATGCAGAGTACTATAGGCATTCCTGACTTGAAACCTGTAACTATGGGATGCTTGAGCTAGAAGGGAGAGGAGGAGGGGAGGAAATCTTTCAGATGTTGTCAATAGACAGCATATTTGAATGTAGTGGAAGGAACCTTGTAATTTATCCACTAGAGTACCAGATAGGGTTTGATGACTATACTGTATTCTCCTGATATTTTGTCACAATTAAAGTGACAAAATAAATCTGCCAGAATATCAACAGGCTTGATGAACTTTTTCCTGCACAAATATGCAGCTCTTGTGTGTGAAGGGAGATGACCCCAAATTGGAAGCACATATAGAAGTTTCTCGAGAAAGTCAAGTGAAGCACAGATTTTTATAATTAATAGGAAGATGTTGTATGTTGTGATGTGTTCTCATTTAGCCTAAGAGTCTCTAGATAGCAAGAGAGAATCATCTTGAGATGGATTATATTATTGTCTTCTAGGTTTTTATAATGAAGGATTCTTATTCCTCTTGTGATTCACTTACTGAGCATGTAGTCTCAAAAGCCTTAATTAATTTCCTTTCCTTAAAAGGAAGCATTTCTGTGGCTTGGCACACGTAACAAAATTCTGTCAATAAGTGATTCTTTACATTGTTCTTACTACATTTTCTTCCCAGTGTTCTGAAGGCTGGGAGACAAAGCCATGATGTCAAATAACAAATAATGTAAAGTCGAATTTGGAAGAGGTCAGCCTTGATGAGAATGAAAAAAAGCATCTGTAGGTTAGCCCACAGTACAGTTGTGATGGTCTACTGCTTGTAAGAGTATTTGTCCTGATAACAGAAGGCAGAGGCACCATTATTACCCATGTTTACAGCTGTCCAAATCATCGTTACAGTACAAATTTTATAATTATTTATGGTTGTACAATTACAAATGGAACCATCTTTAATGTTTTGGCTTAGGCATTATTATACAGCCAATGTACAGTAAATAAAAGTCAATGGACTCTGTAGAATTTTTGGTACTGCTTTGAGAAAACTTTGCCTTTAGCTAAATCTGTGCAGTTGCACTGGAAGATAAGAGCCTGTTGTCTGAGAACAGCTGAAGTCAAAATGTAAAGTCACACATCTGCTACTGAGAGTAAAATTGGATCAGCAGGAGTTATTTTCTGCAGTTGGTATTACACCAGCTGAAAACAAATGCTTGATTATCAGTTTCAAGGTGAGGTGAAAGCTTCTCTCCACTCCAAGTATGTTTGATCTGAATATCATGGGAGAAGTCCAGAATGTTTTACGTTTTGCTTTCACAAGTGTCAGTAAGCACTGTCATTTGAATGCGGCAATGGAAACATGCAGTATTTAGTGTTTCTAGACCTTTCAGCATACATGATCAGCCACTTTACACTGCTACTGGAAGTGAACACATTAATATTGTTGATTACACAGCCTGCCTGTGAACCATATAAAAGTTCAAAAGGAGAGCATTTCTGAAAGACCTTTTGGGTAGTTTTGTAATTTTCGTGTTGTCTTCCTCCTCTTCTCCCTGGTCAGGAAGATAGACATGTATGTATACAGATTGCTTATTAGAATTTATCTAAATGGCTACTGAATTAAAATACATGTACTTTTTATACTTTCCCTGACTCTTTTCCTAAGAAATGAGAGAATACAGAGGAAATAAGCTTTAAACACTCTTCTAGCTCCCTAGTACTTAGAATAGTATTTTTATGACCTCTGAGCAAAATAAGTGGGGTATTGAATGTACACATGCTCAGCTATTTTAACAGGATTTGCTTCTGATGTAATTAAATTTTTGAAATAGCAGTAAGAGTGGGCTCCATACATTCAAAATAAAAGTTTACTAGGTACTTTTAAGCTAGAGATGCTTTTTTCATCTTTCTTCACAAATTTCAGTCTTTTGGTTTAGAAGAATTTTATGATCTCAGGGGGGGTTTTCCCCTCTGGGCCTTGAGAGGTAAGTCCAAATTGTACTTTATTAAATGAATTTAACTATCAAATTTCCTATTATCATGATTTACACTATTTTAAAGACTAATCTGTATTTTCAATGAGCATTAATCTGGAATATTTTTTTCTAACAAAGATATGATGTTAATGATCTCCTGGTTATAGTCCTAATCTATTTATGTATGTTTGGAGTTCAATAAAAAGAATCTTTTTCTATTTTTAGATTTTGCTGATGGCCTTGCTGATCTAATATTTTAGACTCTACTGTTAGCTTAAAACTGTGATAAACATGGAAATAGAGATTAAAATTTCAACCATACAAATATTAATTTAATCTTTCTGGAAATTATTTCATAGCTTTTAAAATGCTTTGTAAATGCTGTAATTACTACAGTACTGGCCAAGTAACTAATTAAAATTATAATAAGGATATCAGTTGAACATTAGCAATCTTGTGATAACCATATATCATCTTATGCTGTTATCAGTGTACATATAAGTTCATGAATATATGCACTTAGATTTGTGTATGTATATGTAAATCTATGTAATATTTATTTAATGCTGCAGTAAGATACAGAAGTCAGTTGTAGTCTTTCAGCATAATTGTGCTACAGTTGGTAGTGGTGGGTGCTTGTACAGTACAAGTTTTTATTTAAATGTACACTTCGGAAACATTTTTATCATCAAACCTGAAAAATAAATAAATTCATATAAAGAACAAGAATTGACAGGAAGAGACTCCTTTGGAAGGTACTGAAGAAGCTGACTCAATTTGCTTATGCATTACGACTATTCTGATCTTGGTTTTTTAAAATAACTTTCAAGCAAGTAGCAGATACAATGGGAAATTATTACAGTTCTATCACATCAGGCCTACTCAAAATGTACTCATTAAATTCATAAATATGATAAGACTCCAGAATTACGCCATTCAGGTAGTATACTGTATTTTAATAGACGTGCAAATAGGATTAGAGGTATTCAGGATCATTACTGTTTAACATCTGTGAGCCACTGTAAATAGCAGGAATGTCCCTGGCTGTTCCGAGGTTGTCAGGCCATCTCCTGCTGCCTCAAGTCAGGTGGAGAAAGGCCACACTGGGATGAACCACAGCGTTATCTGTGGTGTTCCCCCCACTGTCTCTGTGTTGGAATCAAGACAGGGGATCCCATGCATTAAACACCTGGAATTTATCATACTGCGTACTAGAAAAAACTGGACAATTTCTTCCACCCAACAGAGGTGTCTCTTTGAAACACTTACAGCCGTGCTTTTCTATGAGTAGGCCTAACAGGCCAGGTGGAGGACACGCTCCAGTTTTTATCACTTTGACAGTGAACAAAAAGAATAGTATTGACTAAGATGTTTCTGAGAAAGTTGTAAAAATTTTGTAGTTATTTCAACTGTTTAGCTGACATGTTCTGATTTTGAGCTTCTAAGCTGTGGGTGCCTGTATGCACACCATTCAGAAAAAAATTTCAGAGACTTGTCTAGTGAACCATCTCTTAACAAGGTCTTTACTATTAAGAAATCCATCTTGCAACCTGTCCTGAAAGGCAGCAAATCAAATCTGAGACATTGGATGCAGTAAAGGGATAGAATATATAGCTGTTTGGTGTGTAAAATGAAAATTTTGCAGACACTTTACTTGTTTTTAACTGAGAGATGTTCAAGTTTGGCAGTATAGGTGGGGGAGAAAATTCAAAAGGGGCTGAGGAGCTTTAAAACAAAAGAAAATTTGTAGCTAATTCTTATGTCTTTTAACTCCAGGTACGAAGCCTTGCTTTTCAAATAATTGTAAGCACTGTAGGAAATGGAATGTGTCAGTGTAACATGCTTTCTGGACCATGGTGGCTTTTCTCTCAAACAAAAGGTTGCAATCAAGGACCAAGAGGTAAAAATCAGAACTCTCATTAACTGAGCACCCAGTGTCCAAGGAAGATCTAATCAAAGCACTGCAGAAGTGCTGTGCTTGCTAGAAGAGCTGATACAATACTATTGAGTACTGAATCTTTTCTTGGGCTGGCAAAAAATATTTCTCTGGTATTAGTTCCTCTATTTAATACTGTTTTAGTTCTTTTTTTTTCCTCAATTGATTTTCATCAGTGAATGAATATTCATATAAATTTATTCTAAATGAGAGCCAAACATTTGTCTTGGAATGGGTGGTTGACCAGAGAGAATTTTTTTTGATAAGGGGTCACATTGGATAGTAAAGCTAAATACTAGGTTTGCTGTTAAAATACTAAAATAACTTATTTTTCATTATCAAGTGCCAAATCTAGGTGCAAGCCTATAAAGTGTTTTAAAATGTGTCTCTCATCTGTAAAATATATGATTTCATACACATTACTTTCAGCACAATCAGCTTAAAAGAATGGGATTTCTGCATCAGGATTCTGAGATTTGAGTTGCTTTTGACCTCTCTATTGTTCCTGAAAGATTCTCTGATTACATTTCTCTTTGATTTGTCTCATATTTGTTCCTCTTTAGGTAGAAGTTCTCACATTCTTTACTTTTCCCTTCCCTTCTGCTTCTATGCTGTTGTATTTTAATGTTTATATCATCACTTGGGCCTGAACAAATAACATTGGGCCAAAACCTTTGTTATTGGTGTTGCTGTAGCAAGGTATCAGAGTTTGCTATCATTGCTGCGCACCTGAACAAAACCAAGAAATTTTCACATTCAAGTTTCAAGATCTTCAGCTGTTAAGGGCAGTGTCACCTATCAATGGTGGCAGCTTGTTGATGTCTAGAGCTATGAATGCTGCTGTGATCGGTAGCACTGCTTCCCTGTGTTCTTTTTTGCAGCCAGCTTTCTGAAGGCATAGCTACATTTTTTGTGGTTTTTTTGTTTATGCTTTAATCTGGCAAGATACAGCTCTGGATTAACATGGCACGGTGCCTGTGTGATTGTACCCTGCAGGTATGACTAGGTTTCTAAATGCCATCTGGCAGTGCTACGGGGCCAAATTCTATTAGAACATCCAGACAATGAAATGGAAAAGGTTTCATAGTAACCTTGCTTCACCTGGTTTTGTGTGCCTTGTGTCCAGACATCAAATAGATTATAATGCTTATTTGTATTGGACAAATAAGAGCATGGTGAGCTGCTTAGCCAGCAAATGTAACCTTTGCCTTTTCTCAATTCTGCAATGATATTCATAATTTAATGTTGCAGTTACATGGATTTATGCATTTAATTCCTAATTATTTTTTTTTAAGTACTGCCTGCCTGAAGACCTAAAGCTTCGTCTCTCTACTGAAGCTTGTATGTTAAGATTCATCTAAAACCTGAGCTATGGCATGTGCTTTTTGAAGTCTTTGAACTGAATGTAGCTTTAGTTTGAGTTCTGTCTGCTTCAGAGGGAAAGGAAACACTTTCCTATTCTGCTCACACATAGCCTGTGCTGGAGGGCTGCTGCCTCTCTTCTCACGACGACTGCAGCAGCTAATCATGTGTAATCCCTGTGTTACTGCTCACAAAGAAAATCAGTGTCATTGGAAAAGCATAAATCGGTGGATATACACATTTTACATGGGTAAATGCTTATATTTTATTTTATAAACCATATCCTTTTGGATCTGCCATTATTCTGCTTTTTATGTGGCAGGTGTCAAGATCTTATTTGTACAACTTTGCTATTTTGGGTTCCTAAAACATCTCTTTAATGAGAGGCAAAGCAAGGGGGAGGGGAAAAGGGGGAGGGGGTTCATATTCATTCTTTAAGATAAAATGATTAACCGTTACAAACTATATAAAAACCCCATATAAATGGTATGTTTAATAATCAAGATGTTATATGTCTGAGTCTTAGACATGTCTTTTTCCCCCTCCCTTGCACAAATACTGTTCCTGGTTATCTCTTTGCTGGCCTGCCAAAAATCTTGAAACCTTGGACAAATAGCCATTGCAAATAGATGGAGTGATTTTCTATTGCAGTGAGTCCAGTGCAGCAGGGTTTGTCAGAGCATGTGAGTTATGCAATACATGTTTCCACCTTCGTATCCAGAATTTTCCAGACAAAATTTTGAGTCCTACAGAGTGTGATGGATTGCACTTAACCTTATAATATCAAGATCTGGATGGTTTGATGCTCCTTTAGTAAACGTGGGTGCAAATTTTCAGCATTTGCAGATGGTGATTTAGATGAGATTGCCTGTTTCCATTATTGTATTCCAAATTGAGTTGAGCACAGTCTTTTTTTTTTTTTTTGATGGCTTGATAATTTAGCTCACTGATGATATCAAAGTACTAACTACAAGTTGGCATTTAGGCATTCGCCCTCACTCCTTGTAGAAAAGTCTGGGAGAGGTTTTCTCACAAAGATGAAGGGAACATAAGTGTTTCAGGATCTGTTTTGTGATTTTTGTTATTTTTTTTTTTTTACTGATTGATTCTGGTATTGGGTTTTTTAAAAGGGTAGCAGAATGGTGTTTAAATCTTTCTATTCTTTTATTTTGAAGGAGTTCAAACTTCATGACTTTTCTGTTCTACAAGCACTCTTATGCCAATTCAGGATTTAATTTTTCACCTCTTCTAGTAACAATACTAGGTCAAGCATGTTTCTACCCTATAATTGTATCTGTGAAACAATTTTTGGAAGGATTTGGGTTACAGCTGAGAGTCTGTTTGAGTCCAAATTTCCTTTTACCAAAAGCAGACTTCACTAAATATGGATTTTCTATTATCGGTAGGAAATTAAGGCAGAAATAAAAATCATTTCAGCTTTAGGCTAAATCACATGGAAGAATTTTCGACATGTGAACTGAATATTTGTAAATGACAGTAGAGTTAGGTTTAATCTCCTGAAAGATGTTTACTGGCCACTTTTAATAAGCTGAGAAGTTTATTAATCTTGATGAATATTCCCCATATATTTTTCTAAAATAGATGTTTTAAATATGTTCTTAATTGTACCTTATCTCTTAGGGTGACTTTTTCTTCCAGATCAGCCTTTACAATTTTTATCCCTGTCTTTGTCACGGACAGATTGGATCATGGTGTTGTAGCCTGACTTTAGCAACATCTAAAGGCCATTCAGAAATTCTGTTGAAAATAAGTAATCTTTCTTACTTAAGCCTCATATAGGTCTGCACTCTGTAGATAGTATAGCTGATAATTCATTTGCAGCCTTTAGAATCTCTTAGTAAAAGAGAGGGAAACCAGGTCTTTTGAGATTCATTGTAACAGCAACTAAAAACACTGGGAAAAAATAAAATGAGAAGTACACTTGGTATGTATTTATTTACAATTGAGTCTGCTATTCTGGGTAATAAATGAGGTGGGATAGGGAAGATAAAGCAAACCCACAAATTTAAAACATATGTAAAATAACTGCAGGAGCATTCTGTACATAATTTATATTTAGACATGAAATGAAGATATGGAGTAAGGTTAAAAATGAAAAGGAAAAAGTTCAGGGTCTTTTCTGCATGTATTATGGTTAATCTGAAATCTGGATAGTTTTTCCATGAGTAATTGAAAATTGACTATACTTCACATCTGTTTTGGCTTAACTAAAATATGTCGACTACTACTTCCACTCAGAGCACAAGTTCTTTGTATCTTGTTCAAAGGCGTCCTTTACCTGTGCCATATTTGTTACATTTTGCAGATTGTAGTTGAGGCCTACAGCGTAACCAAAATGATTGTTTTGACTGCTCTGCTCTCCTTGGTCCCCTTTTTTTTTTTTTAATTCTATGGTTCTAATATCCATTGTAAGGTACTAAAGGAATTCTGTCTTTCCTATTAAGGCCATCTTTACAGTACAAAGATATTGTGAGAATATTGGTAAGCAAATCTGATCATCCTTAGCTTGTATTACCAGGCAGACCATGCAAGTTTGTTTTGTTAATTTATTCGTCTTTTAAAAATCACTCATTGTCTCTTGTTCTTTAGATACTGCAAATAGTGGAAGAGTGAAAGGCAAATTATCTTTAAGATTTAGACTAGGACGTTTTTTGTTATGTTCTTGACATTATCTGATTCGATTTGTGCTTTCAGATGCTTCAATCATAGTCAGAATAAATTGTATTATTGTTTGCTGTTCAGCCAAGAGTTACTCCCTCTGTAATACAAAATTCAAGCTGCTCTTTAGATACTCTTCAGAATATACAGAGTAATCATGAGATTTAAAAAAAAATGTTTCAGGGAATATTTTAGGGTGAATTTCAGTTCTGTTTTAGAAAGAGACTTACGCTTTATGTGAAGCTTCAGAATTTGCAGAAAAGGAGCAATCCCCACGTTTAGTTCTGCTCCTGTGCTACAGGGAGAGGTGTGGTGCCACCTTTTGCAGTGTGAGTGCTGTCTCAGAAAGGATTGTGGAGGAGGTGAAGGAATCCTTGACTGCTTAAGGGATGACATCATGGGTTTCCAACTGCTGAATCCGATTAAAACTGTCATGGCCCTACTTAACTATTTCTTGCTGAGGTGGTTGTCTTTTTATGTGTATTAATCAACTTCAATATTTAACTGTATTCATGGCTTTTCTGAACTTTGTCATACTTATCTGGTATTGTGTCAAGTTGCAGGAGCTTCTTTGCTTACTGAACACCATTTCCTAGAAACAGTCCAATCTTTGCTTGCTAGGGGACATGCCCATGCAAATGTGCATATCTGTGATTTCAAGCTAATTCTGCAGGGAAACTCAAGGGAGCTGTTTAAATTAGTCATCTCTTAGCCACTGTTGTATCAGACAGATAAAATGTTTCTGAAAATATCTGGATGAAGGAGGTGGGGGCAGATTCTGACACTAATTGCCTTTACTATGTCTTTAAATAAGGTGCAAAATCAGCGTCTGTACTCCAAATCTAGTTGAAAGAATAGAAGACTGCTACTGTTTTAAGGTTAGGAAAAAAAATAGAATCTTTGTTTAGAAGCAAAAATTAAGAGAAGGTAGGTGGTGACTTGTTGTGCTCCTAATTCCTTGTGCTCTCAGACTGAACATATTCAGACTCACCATGCTAAGAGCATGTACCTTCCCCTGCAATTCTTCACTATCCTGGGCAGGGCTCATGAACACTTAAGCCTGAGGGGAGAGGAGGCATCTTTCCAAAGAATGGCACCTGAACAGTGTGGCTGTATCACTGACTGAAATCTGCAGTGGGGAAAGACACAGGAGAGCTAAAGACCTTGTTCTTCACCACCTTTGCAACATGTCAAGATTCTGTAGATGAATGAAATGTGCAGTCCTGTGCTCACAGGAATACATCTGTTCCCCTCTCATTTTCGGTGCAAAACCATCTGCCTCTCCTCCTGTATGGTCCCAGTTCAGCCCCATCCCCTCCCTGATACAACTCTGCCATTCTTCATCACCAGCGTGGTCTGTGAAGTAGTCTGTCAGTGCTTTCCCTATAATCCAGAGTTTTGTTCAAAAGTACACAGTGAAAAAAAGATGAAGATAGAGACAGGTTTTGGTATGTGTTTGTAAAAAATTAGGATCTCTCAGACATAAATGGTACCATGGTTCGAGTTTTTACAGAACCTAGAAATCATCAATCAGCCAGCAGGTGTGAAGATTGCTTTAACATTAAAGCTCTTCAGGGATCAGAACAATAATATAAAAGCCTCTCAAAACTTTAGTTCTTCATTTTTACTCTTCATGCCAGGTTATGGCTTTGATTTCAGTCTGGCTTCACTGGAATTATAAATGTGCCTCAGTTATGTTATGTGTCGAGCTTAGGTGAAGCCTTATAAGACTGCCCTGCTTTTTGTAGCAGCAATTTTTGCAGTATGTTTTAATTCTGTCCCAAATAAACAGTAGAAAGAATAAAATATATAAAGCAATTAATTTTCTTCACTGGCTACCAGAAAACCACAACACTGGCATTTAAACTTTGCACTTACAGACATAAAATCTTTTTTAATATAAGCTTGAAATCCATAGAAATTACTGTTCTGCATATTGCTTGATCCATATGATCTTGGGCAAAGTCTGTGGAGATGCTATTCTCAAATTCTAGAATTAAATCTAGACATCTTAATACCTCTGAATTTAGCAAGTTCTTCTTTAGTAATTGACTAGTTTTAGATTGGAAAGATGGTATGATTCTATGAAAAAGAATATTTTTAGTTGGGCAATCTCTAAATTTATCAGATATTTTTCTACGTTATTGGAGGCACTGTCTCCTCCACATGCAGATCTCTTGTCTGAAAGACACACTCACAAGCCCAGAGGTGAAGAAGTATTAATCTTCAGAATCTGAAAACAGATTTTCACTTTTATTTAAAAACAACCCTGTTTGCTTATGTAACAAAGATGTCCATATAGTTGGTAGTTATTTCCAAATGAAGCTTTTGTAAAGGTAATATTGGAAGCCTTTTTGGCGGAAAGAAGCAGAAGTCATTTTGTATCGGTGGGTGTGTATCCAGCCATATACCCTACATATGCAGAAAGAAGTTGTCTTTTTCCACTCCCCTCCCCAGGGGGCTTTCTTCCATTTAGCAGTAAATTTTGATGGGCAGATATAAGGCTGAAGCTGACTACTCCGGTGTTTGTGAAGTTCACACCATTTGGAAACTTGGACATTAAAACAGTGCAAATATCAGTGCAAATATGTTTTGATTCATCCAACTCTGTGTGCAGTACTGATACTAGCACCCCAAATTTGATTAATTTCTAGCTATAATTGCTCTGACTGCTGAGAATGGAGATATTTATTTATTTATTTTCTTTGGGGATCCCTGCCTACTGAGATTAGATGCTCAGGGAAATTTGTTTTAATTCTCTTAAACTGCAGGAAACTGCAGGAAACAGTTTTTTAGAAAGCCAAGGTTATCCACAGTCCTGGAACTTGCAAGGAGGAATTCTAGCATGGAAACTGGACCACAACGCCAGCTGAAATAGCACAAGGGAAAATGCCATTTTGCAAGTGACAGCTGGAAGAAATCCAGGATGCAAAGTCAACAGCTGTCTTCAGTTGTCCCAGTACAGTGATTTCATCACTGGTTCACAGTGAGAATTGTGATTTTTACCAGCCTCTTTGTTTGGGAGAAAATTACTAACTATTTGTAGGAATGCTACAGCTGAATGATTTTGTATCTTAAGTAAAATTATAGAGTGAGAGTAGATTTTTGGCAAGGCTTTTGATGCTCTCTCACACAACATTTTTGTACGAAGGTGTTTGAAGTCTAGGTTGTGGTCTGATGAAAAACAACGTGGTTTGGATCATTAGGCCCAGAGAGTGAGTTTAATGGGTCGTACTTTGCTTGGAGGTTGGTAGTGAGAGAAGTATGACAGGGTTCTGTTCTGGTTGCATTCAATATCCTAATTTATGACTTGGAGGAGGGAACAAAGTGCTGCTCTTGGGAGTCTTGCTCCTGGGACAGAACAATTCCTCACGAAGTTGCAGGCTGAGGTGTACCAGTTTGTGGAAAAAGTACTGGGCCCATGGTAGGTAGAAAGGCAAGCATGGGACAGCAGTATCTGCATGACAGCAAAGGCAGCAACCTCCCCAGCTGTGTGAACAGACATGTAACCTGAGATCAAAGGAAGTGATGATCCCCTTTAATCAGCATTTCTTATAACCCATCTAAACTACTCCTTACAGTTCAGGGCCCCGCTGAACGAGAAGGGCGTCAATATGCTGTAGGGAGTTCAGCAGAGTGCTCCCCTTGGTGAGAAGCCAACGAGCTGGGGCTCCTTGACTTAAGTCTGGAAGAAGGGGTGACTTGAGAGCAGTCCGTCAGCTCCTACTGGAAGGTTATCATGGTACCAGGCTCTTTTGTCTCTTACTCTCCCACCATGTTCAACAGGAGTAAATTGAAAAAAGAGGAGCCGTACTGAAAGGAAAAGGTTTCTCACCATGAGGACAGTACAAGTACTGGAAGAGATGGCACCTGCATGGACTGTGCAGACAGTCCTTGGAGATTTTCCATCTGGTAACAGCCCTGAGCAAGCTGACCTGAGCAGACTCTACTTGGAAGAGACTGGAATAGAGAGCTCTCTTGAGATCTCTTTCAGCCAGTATTATTCTGTGATTATCCAGAGGGGGCACTTTATGGAACAGATAGAACAACTGTGTTCTGGTCTCACAATTGTAGGGAAAAAACCTAAACAAACCCCACAAAAAAAAAAAAAAACCCACAACACACCCCATCCTCAAATATTTCCTATGTAAAAGCAGGGGCATCAATAGACATATATATCCTCAGAACAGAATGAAGTGCCCGTTCCCTTGCAAGGGTCTTTCTCCATCCTGTTGCCAGACATGCAAAATGAGAAACAAACATAGAAGAGTTCTGTATGTGACATCTGAAGATGAGGCTCTGAACTTGGGCTTCTCCCTCGGCCCACTAACTATTCCATGGGCTTCCTCTGTACAGAAGGGGTTTTCCCTCTTTGGTTTGGACTCCTGTTTTATTTTACTTTTTCTAATAACTTTGATCACTACCATTTGATCTGACAAGAGCTTCCCCCAGGGCCTTTTCCAGAATCATGACAATGTATTAGTGTTATCACTAAGGAAGAAGGAAACTAATATGTGTGTGTATGTGTATATATGGATGTATTTCCTGATTGGAGCTCTGTAAGTGGGGGGACAAAGAACAGGATGTAGTGATTGCAGAGATGAACACAGAGAGCTAAGGAAGTCAGTCACAGGCACCAAGGATGCATGCTCAGTCTCATTGCAAAAGAATGTTAAATGAAGATGACCATAAGAGAAGACAAGCGATGCCACAGAAAACAAGATCCAGCCCTTTGTGAAGCATCTTGGGAATGCTGATCTCATATGCAGTCATGGCTTAAAGAATCAGTGTTCCCATGGAGCCCTCTATGATGTCTCTCCTACCCCTTGTCCAGCTTAAAGCGTTGCCTCTGTTGGCAAGGTCAAGGTCCCATCAAATGCGCTTGTGGACAGGTAATGCAAACCCAGGAGCACTGTTGATTAATGATGAGGAAAAGTAATTTGTCTGTGAGAAGCTAACTGCAGAGTGGAGCTGGGGTAAAAAAGGGGATAGGGAACTTCTGTTGCAGAAGCAGAGCACCAGTTAAAGAGAAAGCAATGTGTGGGAGCAGTCAGTTTTAAGAGTTGTATCTTTGTCCTGGTGATGACAGTTAAGAGACATGAACACCAGTAACATGGAAGGGGTAATATCAATCTGTCTAAATTACAACCAAAAGAAAAAGAGCCCAAACACTTCTTACCTTAGATGGATGGAACTAAATTCTTCCTTACCACAATGCTTTGTTCATCAGCTGTTTGATGAACACAAGCACTTCCTCAGTGTATTGCAATGGAATCTGCACCTGGAATTTTCCTCATTTCATCATAAGTCATTTGTATAATTTCTTGACATACGACAATAGAGTACCTTGTGGTCCTTTCCAGCTATCAGTGCTGAGAGTACATATTGATTATTTCTCATGGTATTGCTTTCAGTTGCCTCCTATTGCCACCTATTTTTCTGCTTATGTGCATTTTCCAGTGATCCACAGTACACAGAAGACAGAGTGTATAAATCATGCTTTTCACATTCCTGGGTAGAGCTGATGTTGCTGAACACATTCAAAAGAAAATGACTACCGTTTCACAAAATCTTAAAAGAAATTAGCCACTGAGATTACTTTTCTTACTTGCGTTGAAGCAATTCTGACTTTCCCCAGGAAAGCTTTTGGTGTGAAAGCCAAAATGATTGTGTTTTTTACAGTACAGTATTAAAATAATCAAAGAAGAAATACAGTGTTATCTGCTAGATATTTTTGTAGTATCTACCTCAATTCCAGCTTTCCAGTCTCACAGAGAACAACCTTTGAACTGGTGTTATTTTTCTCTCTGCCTTATTCCAGAGACACATGTGGTGATAGTATTCATCTATTGTAACTGCTCTGTGACAGCACTATTTCGACCCAGATTATATTATCCAACTGGGATTTTTTCCCAGGTTGCCTCCAGTGTTATGTCATCAATTCAATAAATTAGATCCTGCCATGGACAAAAATCACTTCCCAAGATAAATTCAATGCTCTTTTTTTTGTTAGGTATGAGTCGTTTTTATAGAAGTAGTGTCTATATCAAAGTGAAAAGTTCAGGTCTCTGGTTTTTAGCCACTCTCATAAATTCATCAAAACCTTATCAGTGTCCCCTGATGCTGACCTACATGTGCTGGTTGTTGCAGACACCCATTCTGTTCCTTATTACTGACATTTTGGGTATTTAGACTCTAATTTTTTCTTCCAGATGAGAAATTCACAGCTATACAAGTCTTATTGTAAAAATTCTCTAGACCATGGCCTGGTCTAGAGAACAGATGCATCGTATCTGAATTTACCTCTCTGAGTAGTAAAGCCCACAGATATGACCCAATTCTGTAACAAAATCTTTATTAAGAATTGATGTCCAAGTAATTAGTTTGTTGGGTAATCAAATTAGTTTTGTATTCTTCAGCAGGAGAGACTGAAATGGATTACTATTGACAAGTGTTTTCCAAACTGTGAAATAAATCTTTCAGCTGAAAGATATTTTATATTCATCAAGTCATTCCTATTTGCCATTGACAGGCTGCTGTCCCCAAGGCTTAGGGAGACCAATGTGTCCTTTTTAATTTCCGTCTGAAGTTTGTAGCTTGAGGAAAGAATTTTCAGGTATTCACATACAAATATGCCATTCTCTCTCTATGTAAACCTCAGAAATCTCTGGTTTATTAAAAAAAACAAACAAACAACAACATCAAGAAACATCAGCAACCAAAAACAAAGAAAATATTTTTTTTTACTGTTTTTACCTTTTTTTTTTAAATGATGAATACTTTTGTGTTTCTCTCCATTGCTGTTGTATTTGCCTTACAAATACCTCATTATCCACAAACCCTTAATCAGAACATGAAAGGATCATTTTATCTCCTGTACTACTTTTTGCGCTCTATTTCCCAGGGCTTCTATTGATTTTTTTTTTAAATGCAAATAACTTAAAAGGATTTAATTTCAGTTGTTGCAAAGCAATTACCTTTAGTTAGAAAGGGTTTAATTGTGATTTTATTTGAATGCTATATTGGAATTTCTTCTAGTGGTTCATGATGTTTCTGTGTTTTAAGTGAATTAATTATGTGTGTGTAAAAATATTAAAATATTTATAATAGATTCTTTTTAAACATTATTAGAGTTATACTAGGACTGTGTAAAGATTCCCAAACTGTCAACTGCTTTCTGAAGAAATTTTTAACAGATGTCTCGTAAGTACTGGGGTTTTTTTCATTATAGCCTTCCACAAACAATCTTGTGAACAAATCTGTTGATAAGAGTTAGCATTAAGTAGTCTGAGGATAAAGACTATGAACATATTTTTAATGATACAGGAATGTGGGGATATTACATTATTTTTTAAAAATGCATCAATTTCCTTAGACTTTTGAGACAACTGGTCATATCCTGCTGCCAAATGGAGAAGCATATAGTGCCTGAATTGCAGGGTGATGTTTTATAACTACTGATGCAACTGCTTCTAATGGTATGAGTACACTTTAAAGTTGTATGGAAAGCTTTCATTGCTCCTGCATAAGGATGAGACTTCTTACCCAATTTATGTTCCAGTAACTTTGGGATATTTTCATATAAGCACTCCCCTTTGCCTTTTTAGTTAGATCGAATTCTCTCAAATTACACTATTGTTCTCCAGAATCCTCATTTATGCAGGGTAAGAAAGCGTGGACTTCATGTAGGACACTAAAGAGTATTAAAGATGTTTGCCTGTGTTTGCATAGTCTGAATATTTTATGTTTTAGGTATTCCAAAATTTTCTGGGTGATTTACCTGTGAAATAAGTGATCCCTCATTGTAGACTGGGTCAAGGCAATGGGTTCTGCTATATTGAGAAAATACTTACAGAGCTTGTTTCTTCTTGTGTGCCATAGCCATATGTTGACACCCCTGTCTGGTTCTGAGGGGCTCTCAGTTTTGTACAGCCTAAGGAACCACGGTTATTGGGGGAAGTGGCAGGATGAAGCAGTGTGGTATGCAGACAGGATGGCTATTTGTGCAGACAGCCAAAGGTGCAGTTGTGGCTGTGTTGTTGAAGGGGCAGCACGGGCAGAACCCATAGCAACAATGGCCTGTCATCAGCTGCTGCGTCCCCAGTTAGTGTCAGCCCTCTGCAGAGTCTGTGCCACTGCTGGCTGTGCTGGGCACCAGCCAGCTCCAGTGTGACCCCATGGGCTGTCTCTGCTGCCCCAGGAACCAGGATGGCTGTCTGTGGGACTGGAGGGGTAGACAGCACTGAGAGCTGAAAGTTCTTACATGAGACATTGTCCCAAGTGTGCATGCATCTTGTGATAACCTCTCAGTTGGTATCAATATCCCTGCCCCACATTCAGCTTTCTTGTATGAGGCACCAGGGATAGGCAAACCCAAGTATGGAGCTACAGATATTTGGGGCTGTATTCAGAGCCAATGAAACATGACAATCTCTGGTAAATGACTGGAGTGGGAGAAGAGCACCTAAAGTGGGAATAATGTGTGATAGAAGCAAACCCACCCAGTCTTCTTCCACCCCACAACACACCCAACACCCCCAATACTGAGGTTTTACCTGTGTAGGAGAGAGAAGAGCTTGGTACCAACTCTCTTTATTGCATACTTTATTCATAATGCAATTCTGGATTAAAAGGAAAGTAACAGAGAAGTATCAAAGTAACACAGTGCAGGTCCTTCCTCTGTCAGAATTACTGTTCTTTAATGAACACGAGTAACTAAGGCCTTATTCTAAGGCTTACTGTGGAAACTGTACACATTGGTACAGGGCTCTGTAGCAGCATGGGGGTAGTAGCCCATTCTGGATTTGCAGCAAGACTATGACCTGGAAAGTTGCCCATGTTAGTTCTGGAGCACTCTAGATTTTGCCCCAAAATTTAGGGCTGACTAAATTCTCTCTAGTTTTTTCCCCCCAGACTGCTATAACACCTCTGAGTGCCTCACCTTTTCAAAATTCAGAGGCAGCAGTAAGGTAGAGGCAACTGCAAAAATGCCTTGGAAAGGCTTCCTAGACTGGGCTGCAGATCCTCTGTGGTGAATCAAACATGGACAGTGCAGAAATGCAGCATTTCCAGAATTTTTAATCAGGGAATTCTGTGTAAGGGCCTGAGAAGAATTTTGGTGCAAAGGTTCCATTGCAGGAAGATGTGGTAGTGCTGCTCCCCTATGTCTGCTCCAGCAGCAAGGCAGACAGTGCTGAGTCAGAGCTTCAGGATGGATCCTCTCTATCCTAGCTGAAGGCAGGAAATCTAAGGTGCACTTTCTTTCTGCCTCTCCTGTTACAGCAGTTTGTTTCAGAGGAAGGCATTGATCTTGTGCTACATTTGGAGTCAAGGCTCCAGGGATCCCAGTCTATGTAGTCAGTTCTGTTTCTCTCTGTCCCCACCCCCTTTATTGTCCCTTGCTCAACCTTTTGCTCCTAAACATCCTTGAAACATGGCTGAAAGGTCCTCTGTTCTGTATACATTCAGGGACAACTTTCTCAGAACAAGGAATTGTTTAATCCCAGTGTGGGGGGTGAATAATAGGGGACTTTTTTTTTACCTAACAAAAGGTCTCCAAATATTGGTTTTATCTGAGCACTTGCATCCTTGATGAATCAACTGTCCGTCTTAAAACCCTCTTATTTTCAAGGCCATGACTTTTATTTTTGTAGGGGCTTTTTTGTAACACTTGCTGTTTCCATTCTTTGTTTAGATGTTTTGACAATATTAGTGGGCTTACTGTTTCAAAGGCAACATTTTAAGGCAAGCAGCATCTTACTCTTTTCGAAAAGTGAGGTACTGTGCTATTTGTAGCTAATGTTTACTTTCTGCTTAAATGCGGTTAGTCTCATTTTGAAATGACCCCATGTTTTCATACAACAGTCTCATTGACAAGAAACAAATGCATAGCACGTGTGAGTTTTATGTATTCTTACAGAGCAGGACCACATCCCTCAAACAAATAACCTCCTTCACTGAATACAAGGAAAGGCTGAAAATTTAACTCTCTTCAGCTTGTTACTGCATTTATCTTCTTCTGTGTATGGGGTACAACTCAGAAACTGTAAGAGCTTAAATAGCTTTGTAGTTGACCTCTTGATCTTATGAGGTTTTTTCCCCACCCCCCACATACTTCTTATCTTTGATTATGAAAGTGAAATGCAGATATGGTAGGACAGTCTCAAAACTTTTACGGAGCCTCTGGGATGCAGAGCATTAGTGCAGGTATTTGCTTATACATCAGAAAAGCTATCATTTTGCTTCTGTTATGTCCATCGTATTGTTTGTGCTCTATGAAATATGGTATTTAGTAGGATTTTTTAAAGTTTTGTGCATGTGTCAGTTTCAACTCTTGCTGCATCTTGATTTGCATGTTATGATAGCAATAACAAGGAGACAGAATAACAAGTTCCTTCATTCTTTTCTGTAGTTTCATTGACTCACACAGCAGTAGAAATTTCTTTTTGCACCTTTTGCCCTTCAGTCTCTCTACTGATAGTAGTTAACTTTTTAGTATTTAAAGAGATTTAATTTTCACCATATGCACTTGCTTGAACGTAGGTATGCTGTGGGCATATGCTTGATCTACGCATGTTTCTCTGCTTGTAGCTATGTTAAGTACTCTTACTTAAACTTACTGAAATTTTGGTTGTTATGTAAGTAGAAGTACATGTGGGTGTGTAAAGATGTCAGCTGTCTGTTGCACACATCTAATGTTGTGGCAAGACAACATGTATTTGGCACAGAACTGTACATGATGTTTACGTAAAACATGAGAGTAAGTGCTTTTAGTGTTGCTCACTTAGTGATTTCATTGGCTTTTTTCAGTATTTAAGACATAATATCGTATGAACATGGAATTTTCAGAAGTGTTTGCATTGGTGTAAACTTTGTTCCTGTCAAAATCCTAGCTATGGATTTAAAAATTGTCCATGTTACTCAGTATTGCTTAATGGTTTAAACTTCAGGAAAAAAAAAATACCTCAGAGGGTAAATTCAACAAAATTTGCATTAGAAAAGAATAGATGCCTGTTCCCTGTACCAGTTTCTGCCAAGGGAGAGACGATTCTGTAGAAGGTAGGGTATGGTTCTACTAACTTTTAAGCCCCTTTGAGTACAGCAAAAACTTATTAGCACAAATATGTTTCCCATTACACTACCCTAAAGATCAAAACTCAGCTGTCCCTGAATGGTGGCACTTCCTCTACAACCCTCTCTGCTTTTGGCTTTTAAATAGACACTTGCATCATCTTTAGAGGTGAGTGCTTCTGTTAGCCTAGAAGAAATTATGGGGGAGGATCAGTCAGTGTGTCCTAGTTTTAGGAACTGCTAAGAAAGTGAGGACTTAATGTTCTTTGGTTTTGATGACAAATGCCTTGTTTTCAGACAGATGGCTTAAGTAAGCCCTGATTCAAG